>JACTAT010000045.1:928531-1523165 GCA_014526335.1 Chrysaora quinquecirrha | reverse complement strand
TACTTTTAATTTTTACTTTTATTGCTACTACTTTTTTGTTATTATTATATTAGTTACATCTTATCTTATATTTTACTGTTACTTTAGCTTTCCTTTTTTTGCTTTACTTCTACTTTTACTTCCATTACCTTTCCTTTTGATTTTGCTTCTATTCTTACGTTTACTTTATCTTCTGCTTCTACTTTTACTTCAACTTTCACTTTCACTTTTACTTTTACTTTTACTTTTACTTTTACCCTTACTTTCACTTTCACTTTTCCTTTTACTTTTACTTTTACTTTTACTTTTACTTTCACTTTCGCTTTACTTTTACTTTTACTTTTACTTTTACTTTTACTTTTACTTTCACTTTCGCTTTTACTTTTACTTTTACTTTTACTTTCGCTTTTACTTTACTTTTACTTTTACTTTTACTTTTGCCTTTGATTTTACTTTTGCCTTTGCTTTTACTTTTGGCTTTTGCTTTTACTTTTACTTTTACTTTGACTTTCACTTTCGCTTATACTTTTTTACTTTTACTTTCACTTTCGCTTTTACTTTTAGTTTTACTTTTACTTTCACTTTCGCTTTTACTTTTAGTTTTACTTTTACTTTCGCTTTTACTTTTACTTTTACTTTTACTTTTACTTTTACTTTTACTTTTACTTTTACTGTTACTTTTGCCTTTGCTTTTACTTTCACTTTCACTTTTACTTGTACTACTACTTCTATCTCTACTTTTACTTTTACTTTTCCTTTTACTTTGACTTTTGCCCTTACTTTTACTTTTTCTTTTATTTTTACTTTTTCTTTTACTTTTCCTTTTACTTTTACTTTTATTTTTACTTTTACTTTTACTTTTATTACTACTTCTATTTCAACTTTTACTTTTACTTTAACTTTTACTATTACTTTTACTTTTGCTTTTATTTTTATTTACTTTTACTTTTACTTTTACTTTTACTTTTACTTTTACTTTTACTTTTACTTTTACTTTTACTTTTACTTTTACTTTTACTTTTACTTTTACTTTTACTTTTACTTTTACTTTTCGTTTACTGTTACTTTTACTTTTGCTTTTTCTTTTCATCTGCTTGAACCCCATCGCAATGGTGTAGCAAAGAGGGAGGGGAGATGGGAGATGTTTAAATGTTGGCCAACATTTTCATAGATTTAATCAAAATTGATGTGTTGGTACGGTTTGCTATGTCTCACCAGCATGTTGGCACAGCATTTTCAATTTTGGTTGCTATGTCGAATCTATAAAAATAGATTTAAGCTGGCGTTTTGAGCTGAACCACGAATTTTGTCTTCTTCGTTGTCAACCAAAAGAGCGAGTAATAAACAAACAGCTACTTCCTTTTCGGCCATTTTTGCAAAAGATTATAAGGTAGGCAACCCAATTAATCTCAGATGTTGTGATGGTATGGAAAACCGTGCAAACAAGTTGGCCTATTCTCATCATCCTTTTCTGCATTGGTAAAGTTTGTGACAACACTGTATCTTTTTTCCAGATTTTACGAAGATTTTCCAATTTGAATAACTCTGCTTTTGAAAGGAAGAGGAAACAGTAACTAACAGTAAACGAATAACAATGATAGCGATATAGAATTTGTAGATGTATCCATGATTAAATTATTTGATTTGCAACCTTTATAAACATTATTTGCGATATCATATTTTCAATTTTCCCATATCAATTTTTCCATTCTACTGTAAGGAGCATTTGATAAGCAATTGATCTGACTAAACATTTTTATTTTAGTATTTTATTAAGAAAGTTTTCGCTTTCCCTTTATTCTGGAGCCTTTTCTTTCACTTAGGTTTACGTATTCGCGAATAAAATTCTAACTTTTCTACCCACTGCAAAAACTTGGCATTTTGCAAAGCGAAATCTTAATTTGTTAATTTAATTCATAAAATAACGCAATAGCCTCCTCACTTTGGCCTTGGCCAAACTATCAATCATTGTTTTTCAAGCATTTTAAATCTGCTTTTCAAGCAAATGGTTTACTGTTTACCCACGTCACCAAACATTGCTCATCTAACGTTTAGCTTGTGCGTCAAGCAATAATGCGTTTCATCTTCTTGCGAAACATTGCACAGCGAATTCTGTTTATCTGTGCTTGTCAAGCAATGCTTTGCGACGTGGCCAAACGTTGAAACACCGATTGATAAGCATAAGGAGTTTCAACGTTTGTTGAACAATGTTTGAACGTTTGGCCATATCTTTACACAGCGATCAAAACTTTGTTTGTGAGACCTGTTAAATTTTTTTTGTCAAGCAAAATGTTTACTGTTTGATCATGTCGCAAAACGTTGCTCGAAAAACAATTTTTAGCAAAACTGCTTTTCAAGGAATGTTTTGTGACGTTGCCAAACAGTAAAATGTCGTTGGTCAAGCAAATTTGAAATGTTTTTCAAACAGTGTTTCATAGTTTGGCCAGACGTTTATTCGTGCACGAAAATCTTGTCAATAACATATTCAGAAATATTCGGGGGAGGGACTAGACGAATTACCTGAGTTGTGAGTCGTAGTTATCGCTTTTTGAGTTAAATTGTGGCTGCTCAAAATTCAGTTTGAGCGATCTCGATTCGGTGTTAGTCTTGATTTCACGAGTAATAACTGGGACTAAAATTAGAATAGCTTCCCAAGTTCCAGTTAGATTTATTACCTTCCTCCCACTCTTTCGGAAACAGCTTCTAACAACTACAACAACATGTAGTTGTTTCTTCAGAGTGGGGTGGTGGAGTGTGGAAGAGCGTAGACTACGATGAATTTAATAAGTCTAAGTTCCAGTTCCTAAGTTTTGCACGCATTGAATTGAATTAAATATTCTGTTTTTCGCTTCACTCAGTTTAGCGTCCAGCAATTCAATTCAATAGCGGTAACTACGACTCATGTCATAAGTTTAAACTGGCACCAGGTAGTAAGTCTAGGGAGGGACCCTATAGATTACAGTATACTCAAAACAATAGATCGATTTTATCTGGATCGTGGTCCAGATCCGTCATGATTTGGATTAGGTAAATTCCATTGCGTGCACACGGCATTAATCTTAATCTAAAAATCCCGTACTCGCATGTCATAGAATTAGCTGGCTGGATTAGACCAATAATATCCTTTTTTATTTCCTCACACAAGGGCTGATACAGCTAAGTTTGAGATAACAAAGCAAAGAAACTTGCAGAAGCTTTTTCGGAATGGCCTTGCGTCGCGTTTCAACCTGTGATCATCACAGATGAGCTTTTTTCGCCTGCTTGAGCATGGATGAAGAATTTCCCTTTATCATGCTATGATCGGTGAAAACATAAAGATTAGATATAAAGGAACAGTTACACTCTTTTTTTTATAAGAAACCCATTTATAAGAAACTCAGTACTGAGATCAATATTGGCTAAGAAACTTTCAGTACTCGACCAAAATTGGTAACAAACTCGCAGGTCTCAAGAATCTTTAGAATTAGAAATAAAGCATCGAGAAAACATACTTCTGGTGCACCAGAAGTGTCTATTTTTACAGAAAAAACAGCTGATGTAAACGTGAATTGTATTGCTTCTTCTATTTGTAGAATTTAAGTGTCAATTACCTGTTTTGGCACTTAAAAATTTTGATTCTAAGAAACTGCTAAGAAACCTTCAGTACCAAATTTGTCTAAGAAACTTTGAGTACTGACCAAAAATCTTAGTTTCTTATAAAAAAAAGAGTGTAAATGGTTAAGCCAACATCCATGGATTACCCCTTTTCCGCCGTTAAAATGTTTTTGGTTTTAAAAGAAAGGTTATCTTTCGCTAGTATGATCTTTTCAGGGGTACACACCACTGCAGTTATTTTAGGAAGAGCATTCTTTAGGAAAAAGGGCCAGCTCCAAATATTTTGTCCAGCATTTGGAGAACCGGAACACGTTACTAGTATAGTAGTAATCTAGTACTGTATGTCATAGGTGTTGATACGCATCATAGAAGCGGGTTGTTATTATGCTTGAAGTTTTAGGTAGGGCTTAGGGCTATCATGTTCGAGGGTGGTAAAGGATATTTTTAGAATTTGGCAGAGGGTATTCCTGAAACGTTACACGTTTTTTTTTATAAGAATGTTTTTTTGGGCAAGCATTGAAACTTTCTTAGATATTTCATGTTTTCAGTACCAAAACTTTCTTGTGACTTTCTTAGCAACAATTTTGGAATGCAGTTTTTCTGAGAATGCACAGTTTAACGCACTGTATACATTGCACAAATACCACGTTTTTCAAAGAAAATAATCATTAGACTCGTTTAATAGCAAGATGAACGACTGAACAGAGGAGCGAAAATAACATACAGGACATTAGGAGTGAAAGTATGAAACAGAACTTTCTTAAGTTTCAAGAATCCAGTATTGAACTTTCTTACATTTTTGAGGTGTTAAGCACTACTTTCTTATAAACCGCTTTCTTATAAAAAAACGTGTATTGATTATATTTTTTAATCGGGGTGCGCGAAACTAAACATCGTATCTTTTTGAAGTGAAACCAAAATGGCAATTTTTATCCCCGTGATTTGTGATCCTGAACCCACATCTACCACCATCATTTTTGCATGGGGGTAATGCGCAGTTTGTGTTGTGATGTGAGTATTAACTATTATTTTGCCATAAAAAGATAACCAATGTAGTGTATTAGAATCTTAGAAGGATATAGCGCGTATCAAGGGTGTAGAAACCTGAAGTTATTAGGCAGAAGGCTTAGGGTTATCGTGTTTGCTGACTCAGCATGTGACTTGATTTTGGTATTAGTTTTAATTTGCGCATCGAAAGGTAACAATGCAGTGCATATGGGTTGTAGTGCGTATCAAGGGTGAAGAAACCTGCCTTTCTGCAATTTGCATGCCGATGAGAGGGTCTTAGATAATACAGTATTATTGTTGCATTATAACCCTATAATAGTTTTTTAAAAGAACCACGAAGCTTTGATCGAGGCTGGCTGTTCTTAAGTTTTTGCCTTCTTTTTGAAACTACTGAAACACTCCTAGTCTGTTCAACAATTGTATTGAACCGGCTTCCCAAAAAAACCTTGACTGATTGAGGTGATGCAAATTATTCATAATTAAAAAGCTTCTTAAGGATGGCTAACACTACCGCATTCCCTCCATTAAAGGCCCGGGGCGATAATTTAAAAATTTGTGAATAAACTAACGCTGTAGCAAAAACAAGGTTTTGCAGCAACTAGTATAAGATGTTTCTTGATACCTCCCATGAGTTGTCTCTTGCATACACAGAATGAAAGGACTGTCTGAGACTAATCTGATCGCCAGCTTAATCAAAACAGGAAGATAATTCTAGGAGGGGGGGGGGGATTATTCGACAAAATACGATGGTGCTAACTATTTGAAGTTTGCTTGCAATTAAATTTGTGATTGACTGGCAAGCAAGGATTTCACAGTGAAAGAGTCTTGAAATTTACATCTTTCTCCTCTGTTTTTATCCGATAATTAGGCATGCAAGAAGAAAACTTTATGAACCAGTTCATTAAGTTTTCTCTTGCACGCATGATCATCAAAAGAGCCGACAAGTCCACGATCTTAATTTGAAGACAATTTACAGACCCTTTACATTGTGGAGTCCTTGCATGCAAGCAACTTGTAAGTAAAATTTCAGGTTCTGTGCCGTTCTGGCCCAATAAGGTGGCCCTTTGTGTCAGAAGCACAGCGAGGTCGGGTTTAACCCTTTCCGTCTTTGTGTGTCACTTCGTCCCACCAAAGTAAAAATTGGGTGAAAAATGAAAATAGTGCGATTTTGCTGAGAATTGGCAGCAATTTGTAACTTGGGGTGCTGATTTCGAATCTGAACTTAATCTTTCAAAATTTTCAGTTTTGGAGGTTAAGCCCCAGCTAAGGTAGCATCACAGCCAGGGTCAAAATCTCGATTATTTATCCTACTACAGAAATCCTAGCGACTGGCGCTAAATGCACTAGGTATTTCACCTTTACCTTCAATCGCAAGTAGATGGCACTACAGTAGGATTTTTGCCTATAGCAGCGCAACTATTTAGATTTTCCAGCCTTTTACATCTATGTTTTATACAGGGTTTATTACGAAAACACTGCGTGCAAATGATACCCGCATTGTTCAAGTAGGTCAGTTCTAATGTTCTTCACTGTATGTTCTCTTCATTCAACCATAATGAATGATCATACAAATTTTACCTTGAAAAATCTTCGTCAACTTCATTTTCATCCGTACTCAGCTCTGGATGCTACGATATGTTTTAATCTCATCTAACATATCTTGTAGCTCTTTGTCGTCAAATCTTCCTTCGAGGCTAAAAGAAATGAAGCCAGTAAAGATCCCTGAAGTGCGTCATATGCCTAATATCTATGTTGCGAGAAACAGCGGAAACACCTCTGGACATACATAAAGACTTTTCCGTGTGACACTCTTCAGAGTATAAACGTCAGAAACAGACCGAAACAACTGGTACGCTACATCGCACTTCCCAGAGATTACGAGATAGGATAGAACAACACGTCCCTACTAATATCAGTCAGCACAATTTTCGGCAACCACCCTGCTGGTCCAAACATCAACATCAAAACTAAACGCCAGTTCTCTTCCTCACTTGGATTGGTTGACTTGAATTCTATTGCTCTTCCCGCTGTACCTCACAAGCTGATTTGCGTTAAAAAGAAATTTGTAATCGAAAGAAGGATCCTGCTTTGCCAAAAGGACAGTTCTGTGTAGACAGAAAGAATTTTTTCCATTTGGACTCAACAATTAATTCTGTTGGTCTAGTGTATCCAGTGAGATGACTGGTGCTGCAAACACAATACAAGTCCAGAATCACTTTTCTGATTGCTGCATTTCTATCTGCATTGGGAATTAATTCCACCTTAGACTCTTGTTTGGGTCTGTTCCTGACAGCCATACTTTGATGAGTGTCAGATGAAAAAGTCTTAAGTATGCCCTTTGATGTTTCGCTTTTCTTTGCAAGTTCAAGTATTTATTTCTTGCTTTGAATTTATAATATGAAAAAACGGACAAGGAAAGATGGCCCAAACAGAGAAAATATACTTTGAAGTCTTTGTGCAAACTCTTGTCTCCAGAGAGAATTACCGTATAAAATATTGATTGTTATATATTTATAAGAGGATTGGTATGACTTGCTATGAAAATAATGTTGACAAACCTTGGAATGAGTGATCTTGCCTCTTCTGCAGTTTCAGGACAAGAATTTGCAAGACAAGCTAATTCAAACTTATGTAGTTTCTTCTTTGATAACAAGCTGTAATAAACAATGAAGAATTAAATTCTACTGATGTTATTATATCTGGAATAGAACTTTAAACATAAACCATTTAGTTCTACTGTGGAAACCAACCAAGGAGAAAAAATGACTGATGATATCTCTTCTGAGAATAACAAAAACAGAAGAAATCTAAAGACTTAAGGGTCTTAAGAGCATATTTGAAGAACAATAATGGTCAATGAAAAGCTATTGGGCAAGAAAGGATGATTATTATGATGATGATATGATAATGACTGATGATGAGGATGATGATAATGGTGATAGTAAATAGATGAAGATGAAGATGGCGATAACAGAGATGAGGATGAAGGAAACGATGATGGGGATGGTGGTTTTGATAATCATAATGATGATGATGATGACAATGAAAATGATAATGCTGATGATGATAATGTTGATTGTGGTGTTGATGATGATTGCAAAAGATGACGAGGATGATGATAAGGAAAATGATGATGAAGATTTAGATAAAGAAAAGTATGATGAAGATGATGATGATGAGATGATGATGACAATGAAGATGATGATGACAATGAAGATGATGATGACAATGAAGATGATGATGATGGCAATGGACATTACACCAAACGTTCACTATTGTGAAAAGCTAGGTGAAGGAGCCCCTTTAAATCACAAATGTTAATATGAGAAAGTATCATAAATAAGCATGACTTTAGGTTTTTATATGAATATGTGAAATAAGAAATGTTTATTTACCCTCTGACTTGAGCTATTGTTTCTCTGTTTCTATATCTACTAAACTTTTGTGTATATTCATATGTTTTTCTAAATACTTCTGACATTTCTTGTTCATCATCTGCCATTTCATTTTGAGCCTTTCTGTGTTCCAGTAGCATGAATACTTCCGAATTCAATAGCGATTCAGCATTATCAAACTCTAAACAGAACAGAGGAGAAAACTATAATTCGAGTTTATAACAGAAGAAGAATGCATATTTATATATTTGTTAATGCAAGTTTGGGGTTGGCAGTGTTATGCTAATGTGCACCTGTGGCTTGTGCTCCAGACTGATAACATAAGAATACCTCAAGAATTCCGTTTCTGAGATTGGAACAACAGCTGAGTTACCAGAGGCTTGTAGAATGTGGCCCCAATGAGATTAAACCAATGACCTTACATGGGTGTTTTGCTGACCAGGGTGCATTTCATGTAAACATTACAATCAAGGTACGCCAATGTTCTGGGAACCCACACCAGAAAACAATAGGAATTGTTACTCTAGACACTCACACCAGTTTCTACTGTTATTTTATGTTTGTCATATGCCTATATGCCAAAAAAATCCTATGTCCACACCAAAGATCTTCAGGCCTCAGTACATGGAATGCAGCCTGGATTGGTGCATGTTATTTTGTGATTCAATGATGGAGAGGGACTATCACCCAAAGATCCCTTTTGACAATGTGGTACATTTGAAAAATGGATTTATTTCATTCCAAGAGTATTCTTTACCAGTTGCCATTTTCCATTTTCGTTTTCTAAGATGCAATAGTAATTCCTAACCTAATCGAACAACCTGTGATACTGCTAGTTTTCTTAGTTTCATTCGCTCATAAGTAATTTCTTATGGACGTAACATAGCGTAACTTGCACTAATCTCTGTTTGCCACCTAGTACTTAGTTGTTTCATGTTTTACCGGCTTCACATTTTACCCAGAAATTAAGATCCCAGAAATTAAGATCCCAGAAATTAAGATCCCAGAAATTAAGATCCCAGAAATTAAGATCCGAGATATTAATGACGAACTTTTCGTTATTTAGCTTCTGTTTTACTATAAACATGTTTCTGCAATAAATTGCGGAGATACGAGGAGCTTCACACACATGTACCCTGTCTTCCTTGTTCCCAAATAGGGTTTAGGGCCTGGTCAAAATAGGGTTCAGGGTGAAAATGGGCTGTCTGTTTGCATCAGCAAAATGCAGCAACAATATCTATATTATTCTGTTCATCACATCAAGAAAATCACCGAGTTTCCTCAGCACTACAGTAGCTCAGTGGGTTAGTACGCTGACGCCGAACTATATGGTCGCTGGCTCGATCCATGGTATCACCTTGTGTTTTAGTTTATTAGTTTTAGTTTCAAAGATTTTCTCCGATGAGCACTTCTTTTCGTGAAAATTAATAAAAAATACAGAATAATTCTTGATAATTTTAATCTTGTTTGTTTTCTATTTTTAAACAATTCTCAAATTTGGCGGCCAAATTTGAGAATTGTTAAAATAGAAAACAAACAAATTAAACTAAAAATACAGTGACTTCATGTTGTCTATTCCATAGGCCTAAGTTATAAGTACAGTATAATATACTAGTATGTATAAACTGCCAAATATTGGATCTTAATTTCTTGGATCTTAATTTCTGGGATCTTAATTTCTGGATCTTAATTTCTGGGATCTTAATTTTCGGATCTTAATTTCTAGGGGATCTTAATTTCTGGGTTTTACCAGCTTTTGAATAAACGTCTTAAATACCACGTCTTCGGGATATCTTTGTATTAGTGTTTCGGTATTTCTTTAGGCCTAACTTCTTTACCTTCAAAAATTTTTAATGTTTCCTGTTTAACTTTCATATTGCGTATAAATAGAAGTATCTAAAGTTAGCTTCAGTAGCAAGGAGATAATAGCGGAGAGAAATGGAAAGTATGGAAAGGTAGCTAAGACTCTACGTTAGGTAAGATAACCGTTAGACCGGGAGGTTTGCAAAAGCTTGAATATTTTATTATATTAACAGGCAGTGGTTGCGAGAGGCTGTAATGTACTTGGTATTGTTCTTATTTGGCTCAGAGAAGCCCTTCTTGTAAATGCTGGTTAGCCTGGAATTGTTAAATATGGAATACGAAAAGATAATGTCAATATCGCTCTAAAGTTTGTGTCTGTTTGTGTGTCCTTGCGCTTCGGAGAAACCTTTTGAAACTGAAGTTCTTTGGCATCTTCTTCCTCCACAACTGTATCAGCATCATTTTGTTGGTGCGACATTTTGATTTTTGAAAGTAGTGTGTTGCCTCGTACTCATCACATGTTCTTATTGTTTTGTTTTGATAATACAACGCGATCGTCGTGTATGGTAGTATTGTTTAAAGCAAATAATTCATTGTTGTTTGTCTGGTCATAATTGCCATGGTCATTTCATTTTTGACATCAGGAGTAATGGCCGACAACTTCTGAATGTAGCAGTATAGGCCGACAACTACTGTATTTGCAATTTTGTTGGAGTGAAATGAGTGGAGAATTTGAAGGAATAATCAATCGTGGCGAATAATAGTGAAAAGAAACTTGACATAGTCGAACATGAACTGTTATTTCAATTTGCTTTCAAGAGATTTTGTTTACGATTTTGGGCCTAAAATGGCATTGTCACGCGCACGCAAGGTCCCTAAGATCAAAGAAATGAATGAATTTGAATTTCTCCTGAAAATGTTGGAAAAACCTGAAGCTAGAATCGCTCTAACGGCTCTTTCCGAACTCTTAAAATGCAATTTTCTTTAAACTCTATGGTGGAATTCATACGGAATTCTTATGGTCTTTGAGTGGTACAAAACTTCAAAATTGTAGTCAAAAGCCGAACCATCTTAGAACGTCTGAATTCTAAACGCATCCAAAAGATTGACAAATATTATTGCTTGCTAAAGAGTCTAATTGATACTGCATTACAGTAAATGCAATGAACAGATCTACAAATTTGTTTCTCTGGTGCATCGTGGTCGGTGAAACGTGGAAAATGGAAAAAATATGGCATATTCTGATTGTATAATTTTGATCTGTAGCATGGAAATCAGTTATCGTAAACTTCGTTTGATCGGCCCTCCCTTGTCAAGCATGGTGCTCCATGCTTTTGCAGTAGTTCTATTTTATCTGTCTTGGAATCCGAAGATGGAAGAATGAGAAACCATCAAAGACGGGAATAAATCTGAAAGAAGAAATTCGGAAAGCATAATATGGAAAGCTTGCTGAGCTGAAAATGCTGACACCTCCATCTCGCAAAAGACCAGCACGTGACGATGAGCAGATCCAAAAGAAGAAAAAAAACAAGAAGAAGATCCAGCAAACATTGATGTTCAAGTTCAAGAAGCATATGCTGAAATTCTCCTGAAATACATTTTCAACAAGGCAAAAAAGTATTGGAAAAGCGTGCAACTACAGAGCAGTGGACAAAACAAATTGATGCTACTGATCACAAGCAAGATTGTATGATTTATAATGCTTTCAGATCTCTAAGATTTCACATTAGTTATGTCAACACCGACATACTGGCTGAAGGGAAAGAATCATTCAAGAAATGAATGTTTGATGAGCTGAAGAAGAAGAATGGCCGACTGAACGATAGAACCATGATGAATTATCTCATCCAAATCTCTTCACAAAATATTGAGCAGAATAATAAACAATTTAATCACTGCATTTGCCTAGACTGAACGTTTTTATACAGTTGTTATTGATGAGATGTTCAAAATTAGATGTTATGAATATTAGTTTGACTTTATAGCTAGATTTTAAGAATTTGTTATAAATAGATGTTACCTGTTGTATGAGATGTTTAAAACTTGATATAAATAGTTGCAATAGTCACACCACTGAGTTACAATTTGAGATTTAAAGCACCTTTTCTTCAATTTTATCTGGAGTATGAGGAAGCAGCAAAACGACTTGGGTAGAAAATTTGTTGAATGACTATAACAATATAATTGATAATGGCAGACTATATCCCAATCTTATGTGGATCTCGGGAACAAATCAACCAGAATTGTTTGAGCACGTTAAAAAAAGATTTAATGGGAATTGTAGATTTATTACTGAGTTACCTGAAAACTTGTTCGAAGAAATTCAAAGATCAGACAAAAGATTAACTATTGTTGTCGATGATTCAATGCATGAAATTGACAACTTTAAAGATTTGGGAAAATTGTTCACAAAAGGAAGATCTCATCTAAACATCAACGTCATTGTTATGATGCAAAATCCTTTTCCAAGAGGAACAGAAATGAGAAATTTGGCTCTTAATACTCAGTATCAAGTATTTTTCAAGAATCCTCTTGATAGAAGTCAAATTAGATTTCTTGCGCGACAAATTATGCCCTCATCTCCAAAAACATAACTTGACATTTACAATGATGCAACAGCAAGAATGTATGGCTACTTACTTTATGATTTCACACAATTGATTGGAGAAGATATGAGATTTCGCACCAATATTCTCCCTAATGAAGCTCCTTTAGTGGTGTACAAGTCTAGAAAAGGCTATAAATAGAGATCAGCAATTCAGTAAGACAGTAAAAATGGATTCTTTTGAAAAGATAGTCATGGAACCAAGCAAACTTGACGATGAATCAGGGAAGAAAAAGCCTAAAAAGATAAAAAATAAAGGAAGAAAGTGTAAGAAAAGAAAGCAACAAAAACTGTACAAATGTTAAATTGTTAGAACTTTTAATTGATTTATCATGAGTTTAGAAAAGTTATATTAAGATCCTTCTGTTCCGGGTTCTCTCGGAGGTTTACATAAAGCGTATAGGGAATTCAAAAAAGTAATTCCTAATTCGAAAAAGAAAGATGTTGAAGAGTGGAGTAAAACTAGTCTTACATATTCGCTACACAAGCCAAGTAGGAAGAACTTTAAAAGAGAATGGATACAAACCAACAACATTGATTATTTATGGGAATGTGATCATGTTGATATGACGCAATTGAAAAAAGAAACCGACAACATTACATTCCTCTTATGCTGTATTGATACTTTTTGCAAGTATGCATGGGTAAAGGCTCTAAAAAAAACTGCAAAAGAAATTGTCAATGCGTTTAAAGAAATTTTATCCGAAAGAAAACCTAAAAGGTACAATCCGATAAAGGCAGTGAGTTAATAAACAAGAATTCCAAGCTTTGTTGAAGAAAAACGATATTGAGTTTTACACTGCAAATAATGAAGTAAAGGCAGCAATTGTTGAACGATTTAACAGAACATTAAAAGGACGAATGTATAGATACTTTACAGCACAAAATACGTTGAGATACATTGATAATTTACAAGATTTTATCAATTCATACAATAATACATACCACAGATCTATTGGTATGAGACCTTCTGAAGTCAACCAAGACAATGTCGACACTGTTTGAAAAAGACTGTTGAAAAAAGAAACCAGAAAAAATGGAAAGCTTTTCAAAACTGGAGATTATGTAAGGTTGAGTTTGAAGAAGAGAATGTTTAAGAAAGGTTACTTGCAAAATTATACTGAAGAAATATTCAAGATCAGTAAACTCTTTAAAGAAAGATATCCAGTAATGTATGAAATTGAAGATCTGCAAGGTGAAAAGATAGTTGATCGTTTCTATAAAGAAGAGCTACAGCGTGTGTATCGTCCAAAAACATTTGTTGTCGAGCAAGTGTTGAAAACTAAGAAGAAGAGTGGTAAAAACTTCTATTTAATCAGATGCAGAGGTTATCCTCCCCAATTTGATGAGTGGGTAGCTGAAAGTCAATTGGAGACAATATGATTGATGAAGGATTTGATTTGGTTCTTCCTTTGGGATTTGCTACCGATAGAATGAAATAAGTAGATTTCACAGTTGATTTACCTCACATATTTCAATTAAACAATAAAAGAAAATGGGAAATGGCATTGTTGCAAATGACGTTGCCGGATAGCGGAGTAAAATCACCGCAAGATCAATATTGGTTTTCAATAGCAAATGAGTATGTAACAGTCAAGGATGAAGAGGGGGAAATTGATTAATTGGGGCAAAAATGATCTTTTTAATAAAAAAATCTATCTTGATAAAGAAATTATTGAAACATGCGATAATACTGTCATGTATTATGAATTCAAAAGGCTTTCAATGACAGGGTATTAAATTTCCATGAGTTTTGTTATCAGCTAAAAAACATGTTATCAGTATCACTGATTGGTGGAAAGATACAGTTTGAAATGAAAGATGATTTTAAATCATTGGGATATTCAACATATCAAGGAAAGTGTTTGAAATTTACCTGCAGACTTCTCATAAAATTTTCAAGACCTTTGGCAGATTTCATCGTCTCGGAAGATGAAATGAATCACACTTTACCAAATGCTCAATTTTGAAATACTTTGAATTCAAGACTTCTGATAGCATACAACCTCACCCTTTCAATGATACTCCCATACAAGAAGCAAATGGAATGCATCCCTATCAATCTTACTTGGAAACAATTCTGACATTTGATGAAACCAGAGCTAAAAACTATTTGAAAATGACAAACTGGGTCAGTGATACGATTGGCAAAGTATATGTTGGTTTTCCAACAACCGCAATGGCAAAAAATCTAGGTTTAAACGCAAGATCTGCACCATTTGATGATAGTGAAAATGTTAAAGTGTTGACAAAACCTCATGTTAACATTTGCAATCAAACCAAATACTTGCTGCCTGGCATTCGTATTCAATGGCGATTGAGTCCAAACAGCGATGTGATTTGTTTGATGAGGAAAACTGGAAACACTTCACGTCTGTACCTTTCCGAAGTGAAACTGGTGCTTCGTCACATACATCTTAAAGATGATGTATTGAAAGGAATTGAAAGAACACTGATGAAAACGAATGTGGTTTACCCAGTCTGTCAACCTCATATGGCAAGCTACTTAATCAATGCCGCAACAACCAACTGGGTTCAAGATAATGTATTCAACAGAAAGATTCCAAACAGATTGTTTTTTGCGCTGGTTGATAATTCATCATTCAATGGAGTGGATGAAGGAAATCCGTTTGAGTTTGAACATGTTTCTGTTTCTGCCATTCAAGTGACTGTTGACAATCAAGAAATTACCCCACCTCTAAGATTGAATTATGATGATGATGATTACTTTGATGCCTACAGCCGCTTGGTGACCAGCTTGAATAATTCACCTAGCCTAATTGATTACGATAGATTCAAACAAGGATGGGCAATCTATGGTTTTGATTTAACACCGAAGGGAAACTGTGCAGATGAGCAATATTTGCTTAAAAGAGAGGGTAATCTGAGAATAAGTATAAATTTTGCAAACGCTGTCGCCAGTTTGATGAACATTGTGATTTTAGGTTAATTGGATAGGGTAATTCAAATTGATAGTCAAAGAAACGTCATTCGATATTGGTAATTATGGATGATATTATGATTAATAACTTACTTGCAAAACATGAAAAGCTATCTCATTTTCATGGCGTATTCAGGAAAGATGAAATCAAAAAAATCAACATTCATTCTCTACCTTGTTCATTTATTTTCAATGAAGATAATTTTACTGGTAAAGGAACCAACTGGGTAGCTGTCCATATCGCTGATGATGGTCGATTGGATTTCTATGATTCGTTTGGTGAACCTCCTATGTTGAAAGAATTTCTAGATTTTATTAGCCTGTTCAAGCTTGCTTATAACAAGGTTAAAGTTCAGTCCTATGAGACTGCTACATCTGGACAACATTATATATTGTTTTTAATTAATAGAACAAAAAACGAAAATCATTCACTAATAAATATTTCAACATTCAGAACAAGTTGGATAACGATTTATTTGTTTACAACTATGTTAAACGAAGATATAATTTAAAATAACGTTAAAACAGTTTGTTAAAACAGTTTGTTACAACAGTTTAGAATAACGTTAAAACGGTTTGTTAAACAGTTTAGAATAATGTTAAAACAGTTTGTTAAAACAGTTTAGAATAATTTTAAAACCGTTTGTTAAAATAGTTTGTTAAAACAGTTAAATGATCAATCAATGTTTTCTTCTTCACAGCGTCTTCACAGCGCCTTTCCATCAAACATTTCACATAATCTTGATGCCCCATTTACTTATTCACAACATACTTTTTTATTGCTTTTGCTCTTTTGATCGTATTTCCATCATCGATTTGACAGCTATAAATCTTTGATCTCAATCCAACGAATTCTTTCATTCCCACACCACCAAGCTTGTCTTTAATTTTCCCGATAACTTTCTTGTTTCTTATAGAGTAATTTGGATGTTCTTTATCGTAATTGCTGAAATTGAATCCCTCTTTGTGATCTTTCAATACTTTATCGACTTGATCTTTAGACATTGGTATGTCGTAGATGAAACTATTAGTATCCATGCAGCATAGCTCAGTTTTCGAAGGTTTGGCTTTGCAAAGTTATAGTGGAAATCATTCATCAATGTTTTGCTAATATCCAATATGCTGAAACCAATATACATTGGTTTTTTGAGTGTAACTTTCCTCAACATTTTCTCAACCAAAAGCGTGTCTTCATTGATTTCAATTACTCCATAAAAGTTTGGATTTTGTACCCATTTTCTCAAGACTATTCCATCAGTGCAGATATCAAAGTGACAATGATTTCTTACGTTTTCCATTGTCTTCTCAGACACGGAAATGGTCATCAACTTGCACAGATCTTTTTCAAAGTCGTTTCTTGCATGTGTTCTCTTCTGGGTATTAATAATAATCGACTTTATTTAAGTGTCAAGAGGTTTAGCATTTCTTCTAATTGGGGACACTATCAGTTATTACTCTAGAAATCTGGGTACTCATTTACTGACCTCAGAAGGATGGACAGCTGAGTTGACTGCAGGCTTGTGGACGATGATCCTGAGATGAGCGCCTTGACCACACGGCCACACCACCTATTGGGTATTAAAATCAATGTATTCTTTCAACCATAGACTTTGCTTGAATTCGATGATTTCATTAACTTTTGTCAGCTCCAAACCCAATTCCAAACACTGCTTCAAATTTCTTTCATGCATGAGGTATTCTTATTTGTTGAATAGATTTGATATTAGCTTCAGTGTTGACTTAAACATTTTTCAATTGAAAAGTTTTTCTTTAGCGTTCTTTTGATGTTCTAATAGCATGTCTTCTTGATCTTGCAATCTTTGCGGCGCTAATGGTAGATCTGCATGATGATCGTGTAACTCAACTGGATTTTCCAAATCGACTTTGAGAATATAACCAACATCCTCATTCGATCTTGTCATCAAAGCGTGGATGTCTTTGTTTCTGATTTCTTCTTGTGTAAATTGCTTGAAACCACCATACGGCATTAGTTGCGACATTGCCCATCCAGGTACATCAGCGTGTTTTTTTCTGTTGATTTGGCATGCCTGCTATCGAGACACCACCACGAATACCATCTTCAATCATAAGTACAATGTCCTTCTTTACTTCGGATAGCAATTCCGGCTTCACATCATTCATCTTCAGCATCGCATCCCAGGCTACTGATGGAGCAGTTAGATAACGTGCAGGATCGAGTCTGTAGAATTCCAGACTTTGTGCTCTGATTGATTCGAATATATCAGTCAACAGCAACACATCAGTTTTCAACTACAGTTCATGATAATCTTGAAAAGTCTGACATTTGAAGAATTGCCAAACCTGTTGAGCATGCTCATAATCTTCACCAATGATGTTAGAATCACTGAGTTTGTTGTCAAATGCTTCTTTTGGTGGTAGATATGTTTCTTCCATTTTCTCTGCACTATCCATCCAATCGTAGGGATAAACACCTTTTCTTGTCAGCAGCTCAAATGCCCTCTCAACTTCTGCAAGTTCAGCATCTGTCAAATCTCTCTTTGATGGTATTTTCCAATTTCTATAATCTAGAACATCTTCATCTTTTAGCGGGTTTTTACATGCTACACCAGGTTCAAACATTCCTTGACGTTCTCTTTCCAATTCTCCAACTCTTTCCTGTTCATTTCTCAGTACATCAGGATACTGCTGTTCAGTAATATCATCATGTAGGTAGCCTTTCACGGAGACAAATTGTTCTTTAGGCAGGTTGCCGGCCAGTGCTGCCAAACTTGTACTCAGAAATGCAAAGGAGTCGATGTATTTGATTCCATGAATATTTCTTTCCTTACCATCTTCATTCACGTCAGTATGAGCACCAATCTGTTCATTCATGATCTTTTCTTTCGAATTGGCAATGATCTTTGTATTTCTGTCTTTCAAATTCTTCAGGACCTGATGCTTTGCATACCCTTTTAGATTGTGGAAGACGATCGCGATCGTATGAGTGTTTCCTACTATATTCAGATGATTAAAGTTGCAATACTTACAAGCCGGTCGTCTGTATTTCCCAGTAATGTGGCAATGATCTTTGACTTTCTTTCTATTTTTGTCATCAAATTGCTGCTTACAGCAATAGGTGTTAATCTAATCATCGGCATGGTTTTCGTGAACACTGCTCGGATTTCATCATTCAGTTCATCTAGCCAGTCCATCAGCACCTCCATGCAGTCTTCACCAGTATAGCATTGTAACGGTTGCTGCCATATATTATCAATTGATTTGACATGAATGCAATAACTGATTGGCTTGTGTTCTTGATAGACAGCTCTCCTGTTTGAGCTTTCCAAATGGATTTGGTATCTGTATAGATAATGAATGGTATCCAGCTCTGATTTTTGAAGCGTTCAAACTTTAATTCTATATCTTGGGGATATTCAACAGCTTGAGGAGTGTGATATAGCTTTTCATGCTTTTCCAATTTTTTTTTGAGTTGTACACCCCGAACAGCATAGAGGACAGTAAAAACTTTTTCGTTTATGTTTATGACCATCACGACCTGCCAAAAGACGACTAAAGTCCTTTATCCAGCAATAGTGACTCTCATCATCCTCATTGGTTGTCAATAGCAAAAAGACCTGTCTTTCACGTTTGACTGAAGTTGTGATTACTGGTACAATGGAGCCATCTTAATCCATATAGATGTTGATTGTGAAATTGTTATTTATTTCAAATGTATCAATCATCTGTTTATCGGTTGCTTTTACTTGATATGTCAATCCTTCACAGTTAAGTTCATTCAAGTATGGACAATACTTTGCAACTCTCTGTGAATCTTTTGATTGCGGATGTAGGGTGGATAGAATTGTGCCGGATGCCAGGTTAAGCTGAACGTATCGTTCGCAATGTCCACGTATCATGCCCTTTTCTCGGTCTCTGATTGGTTAAAAACGAAAGATATGCCATGGATTGAGTGATTTGATTGACTGAGGCGAATGTAGATTTAGGCAATGAGAAATGTCCATTTAGGCCATGTATGTTTGTTTGCCTAAATCAACCAATAACAGTTTCTAAATAGTATCAATGTAGCAAAAGCTGCCTCATATGTTTACCATTGTACATTTTATCTTTCCCTTGACTTCTGGTTAAGTTTGTAAGCTATTGAAAAATATTTACAACTGACTTTGCTTAGCTCCTCCATCATTTCCTTTGCTTGTGTACAAATTTTATAGCTACTTCATGTAATGGCACTGAATTGATTCACTTCAATGTTGAGTTTTCTCAAAAATAGTGTTTTCTTTATTTTTCAGTTTGATTATATAAGATTTTTATCTTGGATTGTCATTCTACTGCATCATAGCACTTCTTTGGTTCCCTTAACTTGGGAGGTAGGTAGAAAGTACTTTATATTGTATCTATATACCTTTATCTACTGTATCTATATGCTTACTCTCTAAAAAGTGTTTTGTTTGAAAAATTGTATGTATGTCTTTTTCCTTATAGGTGTCTTTTTGTTTAGGTCTTTGCAAGCCTCTTGTTGTTGTTGCAGAAGCTGGGCAGTACTACATTTTCTCGACGGAGCTGATGTGTGACACATGTAAGAATCAACCATGGTCAGCTGATTCACCGAAATATATGCCTCTCCTCCCGGACTGCATTCGAAACATGTTTCCTGCCTACATGACATACAGGAAGGCAGTTGATATTGGTCTTGTTGACAGAATTCGTCACAGTGGAAGAAGTCCTGCAGATGTAGCTAATGAGGTGAATGGGTTGGTCAGACAGAAATTTGAACGTTGCCACTTGCAGTACATGCTACTCCTCCAGAGTGTTAGAGAACAAGCTTGCTGTGGCAATCTTGACACATACCTGGGCTTAGACGTGGACGCTCCCAGCATCGAATCTGGAGATTTTTCTGACACCAATGGGTATTGTGGGGTCACAGTTTCACCAGAGTTCATCACAAACTGCCTTGTGAGTGATTATGAAGAGCAGAAAACCCACCCTATACAGCCTGTTGAAGGGTTCCTTTGGTTTGTACATTTGCTCTGACCACACAAGATCCTTGGCTAAGAAAGTCGGATTTCACAGTGGTGCAATGTGGAGCTACACTGTCATGAATGAGTTCTGGGAAGTTTTCAGTTGGGTCATGGTTAATGTAGAATCCGAAAAAGCATTGGAGTCTTGCTACACTGGCCTTGGGAGGAGATATACGCTCGCTTAAGTGGAGAAGCCGAAATTCAGATGGGTTGACAAATGGTGCTGTGTTTCGCCGCCACTTTCTTCACCTTCTTTGGGATGATCTTGACAGAGCAGAAGACAGCATTCCGGATCGAAATCAGTTTGCTCGTCAGAGTGCATGTCGGCAGCATTTGAGCGGTGAGATTACGGAACTTCTGGATGCCCTTCATTGCATTCGTCAACTTGGCCGCTGTTCTTCATCTGAAGCTCATTCAGCATCCCCACGATTTATGGCGCTGCTATCAAATGCATTCTTTTTAGTTGATGAAAGTTATCTGCAAGCACTTCGCTCAGCTCGATGCAGTTTGGGTTGGAATGCAGAACCAACAAAGGAAGAGATGCGACGTCATTGCAGGATGCAGATTCCTTCCCCATACTTACTGGAGAAACGTGTCACAGCGGTCATGTTGGCGTTTCGCGGTTTTCAGGATTACTGTGATTTACCTCTTTTCACCATTCAAATGCTGCCTGAGTGGACATTACAACGCGCCCACATTCGAAGAGGCTGTTTATCGGATCCATTGGAGGCTGGTGGTGTTGTGTATTCCTTCACTGGTTATTCCCATCTTCGTCATGGCAAGACTGATGAAGGTCAGCTTCCCTGTAAACAGAGTTTGCATGGTTCATCTCAGCTGGAGGGTCTTCATCCACACCAAGCAGACTGGGTCACTGGCTCTCAAGTCAGCTTAAGCCTCTTTCAAGCTCAGTCTATGTTTGGTGCAGCCAGGTGGAATATGAAGCGCTCTTCACAACATCGAAAGCTGAAGATGCCCCTGATTTTCAACCCCCTTCTAATTGCCAAGGTGAATTTATTATCACGACTTGAGTATGGCTCACCCAAGTACCCCGACTTTGTACTGAATGATTCTGAAACTGGGGAGAAGTTTGGCACGGAATACTTGTCAAATCTACCAGAAGAATTGGGAGCGTCCAAGATCTTTTACCATGAAAATTTTTTAAATATTTTGCTCATATGCTGGGCGATTTTTAACCCTAATCCTACTGGGGGCTGGAGTCCAACCCCCTCAACTCAAGCTTTTCTTGAAACTGTTCTGTTGTGTGATGGATGTAAGCTTCCAAACCAGGCTGACTTTAAGCCTACATGTCTAAGCTTTAATGTGATGCAAAAAAATTCGAAAAATAACGTGGCATTGCCTTATATGGATAGCAGTCATGCCAAAACCACGTATAAATGCCAATTTTTACCAATAAATCTTATGAGAATTGACTGTTTCTTTGCGACGTAATAGAAAATAGCTACTAGCAACAAAATGTAAAGAAATTTCCGGATTTCTATTGATATTAAGGAAGGTTGATTTTTGATTATAATGTCATAATGACTTCATAATAGAAGTGGGAGACGCCCAATTTACCAACATTACTCCTAATACATTGGTCAATACCTGTGCCAAGTTTGATTACTCTAGCTCTACTGGACAGCAATTTACGGAGCGGGGTGGAACCCCCCCTTGCTGTGTTAGATAAAAAAAGCCTTGTAGGATTAGGGTTAAATGTCTCCCATTTACCTCCAAATTCCAAAAGAAATATCAAGAAATATTGATGCACCCTTAATTGTTGTCCTTTTATGCAAAGGGGCACTGCAAAAAATCTATCTGTCTGCCTGCCCATCCATTTGATCACTGTTAAAATTTTAAAAACTGTACTGTTGTCAAAATATATGTTTTAGGAACTTTCATTCAAGTCCTAGCTACTAGGGCAACAATCAAGCGCCATCAAGCAAAGTGTGAGATCAGTATGACAATTGTTACGCAATACACATAAGTAACTTTAAAAGCTAGAAGGGAATATGAATAGTCACATGCAACACTCTCCCTATATGCTATTCGTATTCAGGCACATATTTGTGCATAGTGTTTTCGGCATATTTGAAAAGAATTTGTTTCCTTGGGGAGGAATTTATTTTCCGAGGGGACGTATTGGCTACTGGGGACGTGCAGCTTTGAAGAGTATCGATTTTTTCGATTTTGTTATAAGGACAATCTCCCCTCACTTCTCACGATTTCTGTACCAGAAACCGTGTAGATTTTCGCGATTTTTGGTAAAGGAACGGTCCAAAAATTTCACAATTTTTGTGTTTGAAGAATGGAAATAGGGAAATTAGGTATTATAAGCTCGGGTATACATTTTCTGAAAAATTGATATAAGTCAAGTATGTTGGTCCTTGGGCAGCACATCCCTGTACAAAACTTGGTAAAGTGCCCTCCAGGGATTTATTTATGCAATTCTTTATGCTTATACGATAATTATTGTTATAGTGCGAATTTATTTTCTTGTTATATATTGTTAGACAAATGTTCTTGGACAAAGACCTCTCCTTTAAATTTCTTTTGTGACCCGAGAGACCCAGCCCAAAGTTACCGTACTCTACTGTGTAAGGTCGTATTTCACCGTACACACGTTTCATTCAATGTTGGCAGCTAAGAATAATGTTTGATAAGCAATTCTTGCTAGTTTGGATTTTCGTAATGCTATTTTTCGCAGTGGCTGATGATATCAAGTATATTTTGTGGGCTCCGGTAAGTCATGATTAAGCTGAAAACAATCCCCAGTATTGGGTATTTTATGTCTAATTAAACGACACCGTCACCAAATTTAGCTTCTTTCTTAAGATTACCAGAAAGCCAAATTTAATCATACTGGGAATTTCTGACTCTAAACGCAAATAATTTCAAGTTAATGATTAAAATTGACACAGCTGCCATTCTTGAACCCTACAAAGGCTGCGCTTTTTGGCTAGTCAGAGGCACTGACAGTTCACATGGCTAAAAATGGGCACAGATGCAGTCTCATGCTTTCATCATTCGCCAGCCACCGTCAGTGGGTTCCACCAGTAATGGCCCTCCCCTGGTATTGGGTACAGCATGAAATGATCAGAGTCCCTGTTCCTGGTTAAGCCTGAAACCTCCCCGGAAAGGGGGTTTGGGCTACAAGCATCGTAAAAACAGAAAAGAAGTTCAAGGTCACCAGTCCTGAGCTTTAGCTCTAACTGTTGACTGAGCAAAATGCATCCAAATATGAAATCCTCTTTCCAGGCACATGAAACTAGCCAGGTTAAGAACCTGAGTTGACAAACCCAACTGACAGCATGACTCATTGGAGAGAACATCCCTCTCCAGTTCATGGCAGCCGCAGAATAGCTCACATTCTCTACTCTCTACTAGTAGTTCACCTTACGCCTGTAAACTTCTTTAACATCTGCATTGTCGGCGCAAACCGTAACATCAACAACATTGGCAATGTTGTGTTTGACAAGAACAAGGTCAGGCTTACGTATCCCAGCAGGTGTCGGGAAAACAGGTTCCGTTCGACATTGTGTTTGGTCTTCCTGGCACTTTTAGCTAGGAGACCTACAATGTCATCATGTCTACGGATTCTTGCAGACCAAGTCCGTGGGCACTGCTGTAAGACATCGCCAAGAGATTCTGGCCTCCCACAAGAGTCACACGCTACATCCACTCCTGGTCGGCCCCTGGCTCTTCTGGTGCTGGTGGGCATCAGATTACCTTTGATTTTAATTGCATCAATGAATTAATGACCGCTTGACTTGCCTGAGCCATCTGTAATCCACTTCTTTCCAAACCCAACGGTCATTACAGACACAAGACCTCTACCATCCGCAGATTTCTAGAGCTTTTCTATCCATGCTTTACTTAAGTTTCCTAAAGAGGTTACCAGCATGTCACCTACCTTGGCTTCCTTCTGCCATTTGTTAAACTCAGCTCTGAACGATCTTTCTTTGTTTCCTCTACAGGATCTTGTTCCTGGAACATCCTACTAAGGCGATCACGATTTGCCAGTATTGTAGTAAGTTTCAGGTTTGGGATCCCCAGGCCTCCATTTCATTCTTTTGCATAGAAGAACAGAACTGGTGTATCTTTGGGCAGCCTAAGCCATTTCCTGGTGGCTGCCCTGACAGACTTATCCATCCAGTCCATGTACCCATGCGTGACATTGGATAGCACCAGGTGATGGTACAATTCTGGGACAGGTGATGTACCAGGAAGTACATTCGCTGCCCTGGTTTTATTGGAGCCTGACTTAGGAAAGTCAGTTGAGAATCCATAAGATTCTTAACATTGGTCGTTGGACCTTTGGCAGACATGCTAACTCCGGGGTATTTGTATGTTTGCGCTACAGCTCCCCTGCCACATTCAAGAAAGAGTTTGGGTTAATGATACTTCTTTAAGCCTTACCATCCACATTGATGGGGATGGTTTTGGACTTACCATCTGGGCCTGTATTGAGTACAAGCCCTCCAAATGCCAGATGACTAGCGAAAGTATCAACCAATTGCTGCAAGCCTCCAGGTGTAGAACTTACTAGGACCACATTGTCAGCATAGGCGAGGCAGTTAACAGTTGTGTCATTGAGAGATACGCCAATATCCTTTGAGTTATCAAGTGAAGCAATTGCCCAGTCGATTATCACAAAAAATGTAGCTGGATAGAGGATAACCCTGCTTTACACCTCTATTTGTTCTTACTGGCTCACTTGTTTTACCATCTACCTGAAACGCAGTGCTTGAACCTGTACACGAGTAACGGCTGAGGAACTCCCAACCTGCTAGCCACCAGCAGGATGGTATCGTGGCTCACCGAGTCGAATGCTTTTCTCACGTCCAGAAAAAGCTACACATAGAGGTTTGAGATTCCTTCTCGACTGCTGTAAAAGAGATGAAAGAGTCCAAATAATTTGGGCGACACCGTCACCTCGCATGACACCATTTTGCCTCTCATTGAAAGGTAAGTGCTCGACAGTCGACCAGCCAGAACTCTGTGGAAGAAACGAATAACGAATGATGCCACATTGATCGGGTGGTGACAGAGTGGGTCAGATGTGCCAGTTTTCTTTGGAATAAACACTGTCCTTCGTTCTCAAGAGTTTTTGATTTGTAAACTGCAACTCCTCTGCCAGGATTGATTATAGGGTAGCAAATTCTATCCCATCCAGCCCAGCTGACGTTTTAGGCATGCCTTTGGTACATCCTTTAACCATATCAGCCGTGACTTGTGATATGAGAGTCCATAAAGGCTCTATCACTAGATCAAAATCCTTTGCGTCTGGCAGAGAAGCCTCCTCCATGATTTTTCTCCATGGAGGATCGAAGTCATCAAGAGGAAGTGTGTTCTTCTCTTTCTTCAAATTACCTGTATTAATCTCTTTCCAGCAGTTCCCTCTGTTCTTAGTATAAGCTCTCTGAACAGCTGTATACTGCATCCTCTTAGCTTCCTTTTTGTTACGGGGTTTACGATTGCGTTCAATGGGATTTGTTTTTCCCCTCCTCTTGGCAGGGTACTTCTTAATCCAACTCTCGTATTCTTCATCTATTAGTCTACGAGTACTTTCATCCGGCTCAGCCGGAGTAATACTACTTAGATTTAGTGGTATAGCCAAACTAACATCCTGAAGAGATTCGAGCAGTAGCAAGTACCAAGGCTGCGTGCCATCTTCTGCAGGGCCTAGTTAATCAGGCCTTTCAGATTCCTGCTGATCATGAATCAGCTGGCTACTCTGTTGACTACGGATCTCCTCCAACATCTGCTTGTAGGCCGGCTGTTTTCGTTTACCCTTTATTGAGTCAACAGGGCAGGCTGGGAATTTTTGCCAATGCCTGATTCATGATTCTACGATTCTGCCTTTACAAAGCAACCTCAGTCTTAGCCAACAAGTACTTCTCTTCTTTAGACGAGCGGGCTTTAACCAGCGGCTGCGGAACGTTTTCATTATGATAATGCACCAGATGCATTTCTTGCTCATGCACAATTTCAGATCAGTGAATGTTGTCATTGCAGACCAGTGGACAATTCGGGCACTTGAATTCAGTACTGTTAGGAACAGTTTCCCTGACAGAAATATCAGTAGGCTCGGCTGTTTGGTGCACAGCTTCGCCGTTATCATTAGAATTATTATTCGCAACTGATTATGACGGACTGTAGAGCAGTTAACACTACAGCCCTGTTCTAGGACAAGTCCTAGGGGCTACTTTGGTTAGACTGCCATCGCATTACACGAGACGCAGTGCTTGTGACTCCCACCGGAGGCTGAACGATGATTACTCTGAATGCGCAGAATGTGCAATTCCCACCCTTGCCCACACTTATCGAAATTTCATCACGTTGATATTCTAAGCGCTGGGTAGAAAGAAACTTAATATACAGAAACCCCAGCAACTGATTTCGTAGAGGCGCCAGAATACACTTGTCCGTAGCCCTTAAGAGAGTCATAGTTACTCACATTGTTGACCCGCGCTTTATGAATTTCTTAACATTGACATTCAGAGCACTGGGCGGAAATCACATTTCCTGCTCACCGGGAGTTATCCTACTTAGATTTAGTGGTGTCGCAAAACTAACACCCTGAAGCGACTCGAACAGTAGCATCTTCCAAGGATGCGTGTTATCTTCTGCAGGGCCTAGCCAATCAGGCCTTTTGGATTCCTGCTGATCATGTATTGGCTGGCTACTCTGTTGACTACAGATCTCTTCCAACATCTGCTTGTAGGCCAGCTGTTCTCGTTCACCCTTTATTGAGTCAACAGTGCTGGCTGGGAATCTTTTTGCCAATTCCTGATTCAAAAATCTAGGATTCTGCCTTTCCAAAGCAACCTCGGTTTTAGCTAACAAGTACTTCTCTTCTTTAGACCAGCGGGCTTTAACCCGCGGCTGCAGAACGTTTTATTATGATAACGCACCAGATGCATTCGTTGCTCATGCACCGAAAGCCCTCTCCAGACTTTGCAGTCCAGTGAGCAATCCGGGCACTTGAATTCAGTACTGTTAGGAACAGTTTCCCTGACAGAAATATCAGTAGGCTCAGCTGTTTGGTGCACAGCTTCGCCGTTATCATTAAAATTATTACTTGCAACTGATTATGACAGACTGTAGAGCAGTTAACCCTACAGCCCCGTTCTAGGACAAGTCCTAGGGGCTACTTTGGTTAGGCTGCGATTGCATAAAATGAGACGCAATGCTTGTGACTCCCATCGGAGGCCAAAAGATGATTACTCTGAATTAGCAGAGTGTGCAATTCCTGCCATTGCCCACACTGATAGAAATTTCATCACATTTATATTCTAAGTGCTGGGTAGAAAGAAACTACATACACAAAAACGCAAGCAACTCATCTCGTAGAGCTGCCAGAATACACTGGTTGGCAGCCCTTAAGAGAGTCATAGTTACTCCCGCAGTTTACCCCCGCTTGGATGAATTTCTTAACATTGACATTCAGAGCACTGGGCAGAAATCACATTGCATCAACACTGTTTCTGGCCATCGCAATGCTTTGTTTTAATTAAACAGTTGGATTCCCCTTGTCCATACCAGCTCTAAGCTGGTTGTTAACTGCCTGCCAAACTGCCATCGCTGGCAAAGCTGGGCCACTTCACCGGTAGGCTCATCCATTTCCAGCCATATCCCTTGTGACCCACGGCGAGTCGAGCATGGGACCGCTGGCTTCAAGTCCCATCCCGACAGACCCAACCCTTAGAGCCAATCCTTTTCCCGAGTTACTGATCTATTTTGCCAACTTCCCTTACTTACATTGTTCTATAAACCAGAGGCTGCTCACCTTGGAGACCAGCTGCAGTCATGAGTACTAACAGGCGTGAAAATCAATCACTCCCTCGGATTTTCAAGGGCCGTCCAGAGCGCACCCGACACCTCAAGAAGTGTGGTGCTTTACCGAGCATTAAACCCTATCTCCAGGCAATCTGATTCCAGGACAATAAAAGATAACTCTTCCCAGGACCGTCCCCGACATCTCTGAGTTTGGTTGCATTGCCGCTTTTCCTACAAGTGGGAATATCCACCTTATTTTTTGGGAATATTAACCTAATTCCCTTTTGATAGCACGCAGCACGATCTGCTACTTTGGAATGGAGTTTGCCCATCTCTTAGGGTGGACTAACCGTGTCCAACTTCTGTTCACACGGAACCTTTCTCCACTTTCGTCTTCAAAGCTCTCATTTGAATATTTGCTACTACCACCAAGATCTGCTCTAGAGGCCGTTTCACCCAGGCTCACACCAAAGGCTGCGTCACAACCTCCACACCCTCCTACTCGTCAGAAGCTGTGCAGTTCTTCTGACAGCCGAGTATAGGCACAATGTCTGAGCGCCATCCATTTTCAGGGCTAGTTGATTCAGCATGTGTGTTGTTACACACTCCTTAGCAGATTCCGACTTCCATGGCCACCGTCCTGCTGTCTAGATCAACCAACACATTTTGTGGGGTCTGATGAGCATCTCTTTAGGCGCCTTAACTCAGCATCCTGCATCGCCAGTTCTGCTTACCAAAAATGGCTCACTAGAGACTCTCATTCTGTGCCTGGCTTCAATTGAGCAAGTCAGGCATCTTACTAATTTAATGTTTTATAATAGGTTAAGATTGTTTCAACCCTAAGACATCTAATCATTCGCTTTACCTGATAAAACTGATCGTCCAGTCCCTGCTATCCTGAGGGAAACTTTGGAGGGAACCAGTTACTAGATGGTTTCATTAGTCTTTCGCCCCTATACCCTAGTTGGACAATCGATTTGCACATCAGAATCGCTACAAGCTTCCACCAGAGTTTCCTCTGGCTTCACCCTACTTAGGTATAGTTCACCATCTTGCGGGTCCCAACTGATGCGCTCTTACTCAGACCTTTCTAAGAGTAGAATTGGTCGGTCGATGATACACTTCAAATTGCAAAACGAAGATCTCGCCTCTGCTGCCAGGCAGCCTTTACTTTCATTGTTACTCTGGGTTTCGATCACCCAAAGACTTGCGCACATGTTAGACTCCTTGGTCCCTGTATGAAGAGAGGTCAAATGAAGCCATATGGCCGCCAACAACCAAAGTGCATGTGTGCACGATGCTCCCGAGCGACAAAAAGCAATCAGACGCACTGCATGTAGTCCGCCATGGTTGACATCCTGTAAAGAAGAGGGGGCCAGCCTCTCCTATGAGAAGCATGTAGAGTTTGCCTCTGTCCCGTCCGAGCTTGTATCACCACAGGTATCACCACAGGTTATAACAACACATACCGAACTGGATGGAAGCTTCGGAGTTGACGAAGTGGATGTATGCGAGGATACTTTCCTGGATGCTTTTGCCCCCAGACAGAGCAACTGTTGACATTCTTCGACGAGGAGTGCGACAAACACAACAACAAGCTGAACAGCAACGGTCCATTCGGATCCATACGCTGCAAGCCCAGCAAAACAATTTCCTGAATCTTGCCGAAGCATTGCTTACTGCATTCATTTCCCCTCTTAAGGTTTCACGCACTGTTTAAGTCTCTTTTCAAAGTTCTTTTCTTCTTTCCCTCACGGTACTTGTTCACCATCGGTTTCGTGACAATATTTAGCTTTAGATGGAGTTTACCACCAATTTTGGGCTGCATTCCCAAGCAACCCAACTTATGGAAAGGGTATCGTTGGCAGCCAGTCTAGTCGCGTACGGGATTGTCACCCTCTCCGATGTGCTGTTCCAAGCAATTTAGAAAGGACTGGTCCACCGGGAAGACACTTCCTGAGACACTGTCATGGAGCTTCTACAGCAAATGCTCTTGTCTCATGTTTGAAAAACTTCTTCCTAGCTTCTCTGTAGGAAAGGAATGCTCTTCTTCAAATGTCTGTCATTGCACTTTGGGGAAGTACATACTTCCTACATTCAGTGAAATACCAGAACAGCTGAAATCATTGCAACAGAAAAATGCCCTTTCAACATCGATTATGGAAAGTATGAGCGCATGAAACATGGCTATCGCAAGAAAACAGCGTTATTTAAATTGACATGCTCAAAGGATTGTCCATAGGAAAAAATATCTGCCATGGACAATATAGACGACAGACACACATGTCAAACAGCTATCAATCCGTTTTTTTATCCATTAGTCCATCAGAGTGGTCCTTCCCTCTTCGAATGTGGCTACAAGATATCGCTAGAGACACAGGCTATGGTTCAACAACCCTACCGTTTTATGAGTCCATTTATTACCTGCATGTCATAGAGCAAATAGTTTGGGGTTACCTTTGTGGCTCCAATGATTGTAACAGGAGAAACCACGTATTCAATTACAATAGAAAACCGAAAACATCAACTGGCTTACTTACTTTTATCGATTTGAATTTTGAAAAAGGGTACTGGTATGCCACTTGTGGGAAAATCTATCCTTGTGTTCGCCATTCATGACAAATATATATAAATAGTTATGGTGCTGAAGAAGGCTCAATATAGCCGAAACACAAAAATCGAAATGGGATGAGAGCCTGGGGCTGTATGACTTGGAGAGTTACTCGGCGATTTCATTGAGCTCTATGGCTCAGTGGAAACGTTGTTGGATCTCTGATCATGCAGTCCTGGGTTCAAATCCCATCAATTGTGGTATGCCACTTGTGGAAAAATCTATCCTTGTGTTCGCCATTCATGACAAATATATATAAATAGTTATGGTGCTGAAGAAGGCTCAATATAGCCGAAACACAAAAATCAAAATGGGAAGAGAGCCTGGGGCTGTATGACTTGGAGAGTTACTCGGTGATTCCATTGAGCTCTATGGCTCAGTGGAAACGTCGTTGGCTCTCTGATCATGCAGTCCTGGGTTCAAATCCCATCAATTGTGGTATGCCACTTGTGGAAAAATCTATCCTTGTGTTCGCCATTCATGACAAATATATTTAAGTAGTTATGGTGCTGAAGAAGGCTCAATATAGCCGAAACACAAAAATCAAAATGGGATGAGAGCCTGGGGCTGTATGACTTGGAGAGTTACTCGGCTGTATGACTTGGAGAGTTATGAATTATTATCCACAAGATGAAAAGTTGACCAATATCCATATACAAAATTTGTATAATTGAAGTATACCTGATATGGTGATCGCAAAGTTCAGAAATCGAGCTTATACCGCTGGAAGCACTCAAGTGAATCCTTTCAATTATAAGCATATTCCTGGCGATAAATTCAGTTTGCAAATTTTTAGCAATCACGAATCTCAGGCTAGTGCTGCAGAATATGTTGATAGAGAATCAACGTTGAATGGAATTTATGATTTATTTCAAAGATCAAGCAATATGTTTGATGCTGATCGATATTTGCAGAAAAATGGTTATGCATTATATCCATTTCAATTAACAACAACTAGATATAAAAAAGATGGAAGTAAAGTTGTGGATAGTCGTACTGGTCAAGTTCAGTTTAAATTAACTTTGAATACAGAATTTACTGAAAAATATATAATATAATCTACCTCCATATTCAGTAATCATATGGAGATTGTTGCTGGTGGTGGTACTGTGTTGGATTATATTCCATAATGCAAGGGTATGAAATACAAGAGATTTGCAAAGAAAGAGATGAAGATATAAAAAGATGTTTTAAGGGTATATTAGCTAAGGATGATATAAGATTATAAGTTGATTTAGACGAAGATTTGTTAATAAAGCTATACGAGGAAGAAGGACCATTTATGTTTCCTGCTTCATTTATTTTGAATACTGGTAGTTATGAAGAAAGAGGGAAACACTGGCAGGCAGTCTTTTTTGATGTTGATGGAAATTGTTTCTATTTTGATTCATATGGAAATGAAGCTAAAAGATTGTATTTGAAATGGTGCGAGAAAATAAATAAGTTTCATAAGCGTCGTTTTAAGCTACATCATCTATATAGAGAAATTCAAGCATTTAATACAAGAGTATGTGGGGAATATTGTATATATTTTCTACATGAGATTAACATAATGAAAAATCCATTAGACATTTATAGAATATTAGAAAGAGATTTCCCATCCCCAGATAAGAAAACTGAGAAAAGAGATATATTTAATAACTATAGACAGTTTTATATAATGACGAAAAAGTGAGAGATTGGGTACAAAAAAAAAATTAATTATTATAAAATAGAAAATTTATATAATAATATGAAGGAATGAAAAGTTTGTTAGTATTGTTTTTGTGTGTGCCTGCAAATAATGAAAGAAGTACGATGGCGAAAAGAAAATATTATAGAAAGAATAAGCTATATAAGTTGAGAGGAGGAGGATTATTTGATAATTTTCAACATTGGATTCTTAAAACAGCAAGGAAAATGGTTGGGATACCTCGTTTGAAAAAAATTTAAAGCCTATGGTCAAAATTTCTTTTTGAATTTTCCTCTTTCTTCTTTGCTTTTTCCTCCTCATGGGATGATGTTGACTTGTTACGTTTAGTGGTTTTACGTTTCTTGGTGTTTTTTTGGGTTTCTTCTTTCTCATTATCTTTACTGTCTGAAGAAACAATTTTTCTCTTCTTTGAACCTTTTTTGTTTTTTTTCTTCTCTTCTTCTTCCTCATTGTCAGAGTCTAGCATCTTTAAGAGTCTTTCTGTGTCACTGTCATTATCACTCGATTCCATGCCGCGTGACTTTGGCACAAAAAGAAGAGGCAAAAGGTCTTTCAGATCCTTTGTTTTTTTAAACTTCGGGTCAGGCTGTGGCGCAAATGACATAGAGTCAGCATATCGACTTGGCTTTTTCAACAACGAGTGGACAACAAGCATATGTATCCCTATTGTATACAATGCTCCACCCACCTCAACAGTGGCATGTATTTTCTTAACCTCTGATGAGGTTAAGTGTAGTATCTTCTTGACAAACTTTTTGGCATCACTTGTTTCAACTGTTCCATTATAATCGCAATGGAACTTTTGTAAGATATCTACTATGGGTGACAATGATTCTTTCAAGTCTGCTATGTCATTCTTCTTTATGAATGAATCGTGAGTGTACAACAGTGTTAGATTTTCATCTAATGTAGAATATAGTTCTGAGCATGCAATTGCTGGCCTGCGAAGCCATTTGCAACATTCAGGACGGATTCTTTTGAATATAGTGTCCTGGTCAACGGACTTCATTCTTCCATATGGAGTGAGGTAATTCTTCGGAAAATGGGCAAAGTAGCTGACCCCTTTGCTTTTAGCATAAAGTTGTTTGCTCATCTGCAAAAGAGTAAGAAGGAGAGTAGTAAATAATTTATTATCGTACTTATTCAATTGAATGAAGTATTTGGGCATTATATTAATACTTTTATTGATAACAGTAACTTATCTGTTTTTATGGGAAGTGGGTTATAATGATGTATGTATTTTAAAGTTTATGTTTAGATGGGGAAAACTAATGTGCAGCAACACATTGCAACAGGTAAACTTGTTGCAATGTTTTTGCCCTGGAGAATGCGACGTATGCTGTCCCTTCTGGAGTTGTGGCAGTGTCTAGCCATATAGCAATTTCTGGCAATGTCTGTCCTTGAACTTTTGTAATAGTTGTGGCATAGCCTGGAAGCCAGGGAAATGACGTTGCTTATTCTTGTTCATGCTTACGTGTTATGGGAAAAAGAGAGATGATGTGGCCTCTTGGATGTTTTACTAAAATTGTATTATTCTCCGTATTAATGACTGTTACAAACTGTCCATTGACAAAACCAATGTCTTCATTTACATTGTATGTGAGAATCAACCGCATACCCTTGTGAAGAGCTGTAAGGGTGCCATCATCCATCACAACAAGCGCTATTGGTTTACCCGGGAATGATCTCTCTATGATGATGTTATTTATATGTCTCACAGCTTGTCTAGATACTGTGATAACTACAGCATCAGGATGTGAGGAGAGTGCTTCATAGACATCGGCATCAGAGGGGTCATTGTCACACAGAACTCTTTGGTGTAAAAGGTTGTCAAGAATGTCCTGAGACGGTTTTAAATAGCGGATATGGTTTAGAAAAGGCAACAAGTCATTGCATTGTGTTCGGTGCTGCTCTGTGAGACAAATGATGCAGACCTGATCCATGCAGTGTGAGCAGGTGGTAATATTACTGACTTGCGTCGTGAGTCCATCAACAGTTGCAATTGGCTGCTGCTGAGCAAAATCACCTGAAAGGATAAGCAGGGGACGCTGTGGTACCTTCTGTGCAGATTGGATGATGTGATGGAAGATGTTAGTGCTGATTTGTGATACTTCATCAATGAAAATGACATCATATAATGAGAGCATGTAGTTGAATTGATTTTCGTCCTCACAGTCTTTTCAATACAGAAAGAGGCTATGAACAGTGTCACAGTGAACAGTGTCATCGAATTTCTCTCTGTATGTGCAAGCAAGTGTGCCTGTTGGCAATCCCACACAGACAGGGATGTTATTTTTGCGGCAATAATCGATGCATTGGTGAATTGTGAATGTTTTTCCAGTACCTGGTTTCCCAAGCACAAGTATGAACTTGCGCCAATCAACATCTGAAGATTTGCAGGGAATTTCATGATGGAAATTGTCTCTCTGCTTTAGCATGTGAGTGAAGATTGTAAAGAGAACTTGCTGATTACCAGATAGTGTTGGTGCATTGTTATGTGTATTTGGATGTATTGGGTTGGATAATGGAAGTAGCTGACGGCGATACAGATTATTCATGTCAATAAGGCTATTAACATATGCAATGATTGTATCAATGTAATAAGATTTGTGACCTTCATGTAAAATTATGTCTTTAACTTTTTGGGAGTTTGCAAAAAATTGAGGCATGCATGATGCAGCAGTATTAAAATAAAGTATGGCTGGAGGTATGTCATCAGCATTATTGGGTAGAATGGTGTCCAGCTGTCGATATGGGAAATTTAGAAGTAGAAATTGAAAGAAGTATTCAGTGTCGAAGAAGGAGAAATGTTGTACACCAACAAGGACGGGAGATCTCTCCTTGTAGGGTACTGGGGGATTCTTACTTTCATCAACAAGACGTAATCACTCCATTAAAGGCAAGGATTCATATGTGGAAGGTCTGCTATAGTATTTACTGACAGTAGCATTGTCACGTACGTTGTCACAGGTGGGTATGGTGAATTTTTTTCTCATTGAATTAGTCCATGAAATTTTTTTACATGACAGATTTACCCACATCTCTGGTTCGCATATATCTAAGGAAAGTGAATATTTTATTGCTGCTGTTGAAGGACAAATGTCAGGTGTATAGAATATGTCTTTATGATATGACTCATGAGATTTGGATACGTATGCAGATACATATTTCAATAGCATACCGTGACCATCATTGGTCTGCACATCCATATGGCATTGGAGAGCTGGAAGAACAGTGTCTATGAATGCCCGCAAAGAGACCGCATACGCATTTGCAGGATGACAGAAACGTATGGATTTGCATGTGTCCGTCTTGTCAACAATTGTGGGTCCATCATTAATTGGTAGTGAGGATTTTGTTGATTTCTGGAGCTTATTAACAAAGTATCGAAGTTCAGCATTATAAGTTGGTAAGTCAGCACGTACTCTAGGTAGCTGAATGTGAGCAGGATTTTTAAGCCAAACAAGGAGATGTAAGTGAACAGTGCCCCTTTTTTGAAATTCGAATCGATTAAAGTAAGTAAGGACGATTGATGTTTTTTGTTTTCTATTGTAATTGAATACATGGTTTCTCCAGTTACTATCATTGGAGCCACAGGTAACCACAAACTATTTGCTCTAAGACATGCAGGTAATGAATGGACTCATAAAAGGGCAGGGATGTTGGGCAATAGCCTGTGTCTCTAGCGATATCTTGTAGACACATTGGAAGAGGAAAGGACTACTCTGATGGACTAATAGTTAAAAAAATGGATGGATAACCAAATTGGCGGACAGCATCCATTAGATAACGATGCTGCCATTGCCAGTACCCAGATGCGAAGGGTTTATCATCTAATGCTTGAAAAGCTGACATTGTTTTCACGGTTTTTAAGAAAAAACGGCTTGAGTTTATTGCGCCCATGACTGTTTTATAAATCCATCTCTCGAAAATGAATTGTAGAAAATCGAAGGTATTTGAATAATCAACAATGGAGGAGCAGCATTTTACAAGAAATGATATTTTGTTGCTGTTTCTATTCTCTTTTCCGTCGTGTAATGTGTCACACCAAGATGTATAGGGGTATAGGTGTGGCCAAAGTGCACATTGTATCCCATCCCAGAAGTATACAGAGAATGGGTCTGGCTGATTATTCTTGTCAATATATTCTTGGCATTTGTCGACATAAGTTTTGTAGGAGGATTTGTGCGACGCTATTAAATAGTCATAAGCGGTTTGACATGTTTGTCTGTCGTCTGTATTCTCCATGGCAGATATTTTTTGCTGTGGAGAATCCTTTGAGCATGTCAATTTAAGTAACGCTGTTTTCTTGCGATAGCCATGTTTCATGCGCTCATACTTTCCGTAATCGATGTCAATAGGGCGCAATACAAGAATATGTTTCAATTGTAATGATTTTAGCTGTTGGGGTATTTCACTTAATGTGGGAACAATGTACTTTCCCAAAGTGCATTGACAGACATTTGAAGAAGAGTATTTCTTTCCTGCAGAGAAGCTAGGAAGAAGTTTTTCAAACATGAGACTGGAGCATTTGCTGCAGAAGCTCCATGAAAGTGTCTCTGCCCAAGACTTCAAAGCATTACTTATTGTCATGACATGTTCAGAGGATGGTGTGATTGTATTCTAAGTACACTTATAGCTCTTGATCCCGTCTTCTGTTGTTTTTTACCGTGCTGTCAATGCTTGCAAATTTTTTTCAATTCTAGTTTTAGAATTTATACCGCAGTTGAGGACGTGAAACGTGAAACTGTCGGCTATCCCAATAATTGCGTGCAATTGTATTGTCCCAAGGAATTGGCATTATGACAATAAGTGAAAGAGTGTAAAAAGAAATGGAAGCTAACCTTTATGTGTTTCTTATGTTCCTTGAATTATAATATATACAAGCAGGTAAAAATAATAACAGTAATGAAGTGGTAATGATCAATTATGAAATATTAAACTGTATGAAAAAATAGTGAAGGAGAAAATTTTTTGTCCAGTATTTGATAACAATTATAAATGAAAAATTGAAACAAATGAAGGATAGCAATGAAATGAATTGATGTAAAATGAGGTGAAAGTAAATAGAATAAATAAATGTCAATAGTGGAGAATGGAATATGTTCTTGTTTACTGAAATAGAGAGAGAATGGGCCTATTTATTTCTCAGTATATGATAATAATTATAAATGTGACCATTGAAGAATATAGAGGAAGTGAATGAAATGTATAAATATATAAACAGATGGAAATTATTTGGAAATTCCAAGAAATTTGTGAAACAAAGATAGTATTGTGATTTTATATTTTTGAAGGATGTGAAGTTAGAAAAACATGTAGAAAAAATATTTACAATATACAAATGTGTGAATTCATGAAATAGAAATACTGGAAAGTATTTATGATGAATATATTTACAACTAATAATTAGAGAAGGCCATGAGGATAGAAACGTCAATATTGTATGATAGGAAGTTAATTTAGAATATTACAGGTTAGTATTTATATACAATCAGAGGTGAACACATGTAGATAATGTAATGACATCTATCTGGAATGAGGTGGGTATAAGAAATGGATAAGAATGAGAAAAATAATGTACCTGTGATTACAGCTGGCTGTAGGCAATTCTTACTGTACTGGCAGTAAGAAATTGCTCTGTATATGGATGTGCTTGAATTACCAAATAATCTAAAAAACAATATCAGAAGGTAGTTTTAAATTTTCTGAATGCTGGTTTTCTATTCTTGAAGGATGTAAGAAATGTAGCAAAACATTTATAACAACTATAAGGAATATAGAAAATCATAAATTAATTTGATTGCAATAGTGAAAACCATTTATGATGAATATTAATAAGGGAAGGCCAGAAAGATAGAAATGCGAATGCTGTATAATGTTGAAAAGAAATGTAGAGAGAGAATACCTATTTTGCAGAATGTTATGATATCATAAATGTGCAAATTGATAAATAAATATCAATGGAATTAAATGTATATACAGAGAAATAACAATTAGGGATAAATAGTATACGTTAACCTTAATATTATATATAATTTGAGGGAAATGAATATGATATGAATCGGATAATTATTATGTTATGTCAATAGGCCTAGTGTAAAAATATAATGTTAATAAACACCTGTTATTGAATGTTGATGTAAAAATAGAGCAACAAGAAATGTTAGATAATGTAAAATTTTTATATCAGATTAACTTTGACAATTATACAGCTTTCCTATTTAACAACAGGACGTTAGTAAAATAAAACATGAAACAAATGCTTGGACAGGAAATGATTGGATGGGTATTAGTATTACCCAGTGCAAATAGCTACATTTAAGAATTTTTGGTACTGGATTGGAAATTTCCGATGAATATCAAAAGATTTGCTGAGCAGTTAATAGTACTTCCCATCTAAATATTTATATTATTTACTTGTCTTCTTCTTATCTATTTGTATCTTTAAGACCCCTGCTTATTTACCACTAGTGGTGTTTGTATACAATACAGACATATCTTCATTGTCCTAAAGCGGCCTTCGCACACAATCCTCTTAGGTGCCTAATTGCTGGGGAATGGGGTTGGAATAGGCGGGGGTGGGGGGGGTTGGCTGGAAAATTGTTCAGAATGTAATTTCCGGGGGCTGTTGGAATAAACCTGGGGGTCGGAATTAGCTTGACAAACGTTGTCTCGAAACTGCTGAAAAGCAGTGCAAACAGGCCTTATTGTACTTGTAGGCTAAGGAAATCCGTTCTCAGTCCTACCTGAGCTGCGGAACTTTTCCTTTTCTAGGCTAAGGAAATCAGTTCTCAGTTCTACCAAACATAGAGTGAACAAGTGAAATTTTAAGCTACGAACGTCCCAGCAAACTATGTAAGAGATATCTACGTCAATTTGAATGCAAATGTTAATAAGCAGGAGGTCATAATAAGGTCTGGGGGGTTGGAAAATTTTCAAAAAATTAAATAGCGGCGGGAGACGGCAATTAGGCCCCTAACAGTGGGGCTCACTTGCTTAACCTCGTTTCAGCGCATAACAAATGTGTTCCAAGATTTATTAAGTCTTAAATCATTTGAGTACTACCTCTCCATTAAAACACGCTCATATAAAATATGGGTGTAAGCCCTTGTATGCTTTGGACTGCTAGTGGTTGAAATACATAATACAAAACGTGCGCATTCAAAGATTTAATTGTCTATGTTCTCTTGCTAAGTCTCTCTGATCCAGTACTAGCAATTTCTAGAAGTTTTTAACCCTACATGCGCTGGGGTAGTTTGGATGAACTTTATACTACGGGGCGTTTATTCTTCAAGCTTTGTAAATGAGACGATCTTTCTTCAAATAAATGACATTTTTCATCTCTCCCTGCTTACACTTGAAACAAATGCTCGTTTGTTTCTATGAATTAGGCAACTGAATAACTGTAATTGTACATTTTTGTGTTAGGCAGGGTTTATTTTTATTGAAAAAAGCACGAATAGTTGAAGATTTATGACGTCATTAAGATATATGAAGTCATAGTTATAATAATGACTGAATAAGAGATAAACAAAACAAGTCATATATCATATAAAGGTTTTTGAGTAGACGAATCGACATTCTGACTGGCCGTCAACTTATTATGAAGTTGTAAGAAAAAATTCAATTTAATTGTGAGTGCTTACCAAATATGAGCATCTTGTGGTCGTGTCTCCATATTTATTCTACAGTAGATTGTTTGATAGGGGGTGCCTCCCCCGGACAGACAGGGTTCAAGCACTTGATTATAAAAAATCGGCAAGCATTTAACAAATGTATAACACAAGTATTGAACAATCATATCCTATTATAAACTATTAATTTTTGTAGAAGCAATTTATCGGGTATAGTTGAAGAAGAATGAATGTTTAAATAAACACATCATTTAAGAACATTCGAGCTTCAAAATATTAAAAAAATAATAACATTGAGCTTCTGCAAATATTATCGGGTGCTTATAAAATGGTGAAGCGACTAACCGAACGTTGAAACATACTAAATGAGGCTAATTCTATTCCTTAAATTTTAGGGCAGAGATTTATCGATCGACTGCAAGTGGCCACGCGGTTGAAAAATTGACTTTCCGGCAACAGTTCCCTTCAGGACAGGAATTACTTGCGATGTACAGCAGAAGTACGGCAAAAGTGTATGCCTATTTGAATCAAGAAGACGGGAGAAGAATTGCAAATGAGCCTCCACAAAGCCCCATTATAGAACCTCTGCTGGACAGAGAAAGCCACCCAGAAGCTCGAGTTCAACTAACTCGCCGCCAGCTGCTGCCTCCAGTTCACTCTACTCTAGTTCAGGAACAAGAAGATGAACCTAATGAAGGAAGCAACGTGTTGGAGATTCCTGACAGACAGGAACAAGGTAGCTATTCTACCTGTAGTTCTTTCCGTGGCTGCATGCGCTTTTTGCATAAGTAAAGTGCTTTATAAGGAAAGTAGTACTGGGTTAGGTAAAAACTTAAGGAATTTCTAGTACTGGATCAGAGACTGAAGCAGTGGAAAAAATTAAACCTTTCAATGAATGCATTTAGTATCACAAGTTCCAACCACATTAGCGATACAAAGCATACAGGGGTTTACAGCAGTTTTAAAGAAACATAGTATAATAAATATCTGTCGCCCTAGAGCACCTGGGTATAATTTCAACAAAAATAGTAAAAAGTCAAGAAATTGCAATTTTTGTGTTCTCAAATTTGAAGGAATTTTCTCAGTAATGAGCCTAGCCGGAACTTGCTTAGCGAAAAACAACTTTCTTAAGAACCCTAAACTATAAAGTAGGGTACTTTATTAGGGTATCTATAAAAATATCGAAGCTCAGAATCATTCTATTTTTAAGAATATCATCAGAATATTGTTCAGCCTCAGCTCAAAGATGTGTCTCATTTTTTGGCAGTTGCCTGTTTTGCGATGTTCGTTGATCATTGACATATCTTGTCTTTTTTTCAAAAAGTGTGGTTTATTCTTGGCCAGGATGCATTCCAGGATGTGTTACCACCACTCCGCACAAAATTTTGTCAAACATTAAAATTGTTTAACTTTTGAGATCTTTGAGAACATCCTTATTGCTATAATAACTTAAATTTTTCTTAAGATCAACTTGTTCCTGGTTTTCACATAAGATTTTGTCTAACCATGTTACCCTGATTCCATATCAGTTTGAAAAAGTAAGAATACCTACTTTAAGAATATATCCTGGCTGAAAACTAATATTTCTTAAGAATATCAAGGCTGGACAAAGTTTCAAGTATTCTTGTAAAAAAAAGAGTGTATTCCATCAAAATTACAAGATGAGAAATGGTTTGGAAAAAGAAATAATTCATAAAAAAGATTCACTTTATTTACCTATGTGACATCAATTCATTATTTTTTTAGCTATCAATCTGGTTGAGGAAGAAAATGAGGAGATTGGTATGATCTAATCTTTTAACTCTTATGATGCAAGCATTTTTTATCACTTTGCAAGGAATGCAGAACAGAGATAACTCGGACAGGGGCTTAAGGAACTTCGTTTTGGGAAGGACAAAGTAGGATAAAAGGTGTTCGACCAATTAAAGCTTTTCACTTTATTGGCATTAGCCAATAGGATGCGTAGTGGTTTTAGATTTGAAGGATTGACGCTATGAGAAATTCAGCTAGTGAGAGAATAGAAGGGAATATTAGGGGAAAACCTCATCTACTACTTATCTACTTATCAAGATGAAACAACTGTGACGACCTAGCATAAACCGGACTCCAGGACAGTTCTCCGAGCAATACGCACGAAAACATTAATCAAAGGGACATTCATTACGTTAATCAAAAACCACAGACGTATTTTCGCTAGTAACCTGCAAAGGGACATTCATTACCTTATAACGACTTCTATCTTATAGATAATAATGCACAAAAAGTAGTGGAAGCTGAGCCTTATGTTGTAGTGATTGAAGAATCTGGCGAAGGAAGTCCGAATTGTAATGAATATTCTCCTATTATATTATTTTATTTCGTTCCATTCGAGCCATGGCAGACAGCAAGCCACCAAGTGCATATTTTCTTTTCGATTCATATGAATTCCACTATAGCGAATCTATACACACTGCTGTGGCGGATACGCACAGCTGGATTGGTATTTTTGCGTACTATGGTGGATAGGCACTAATGTGGTGGGTTATAAAGCCTGACGTGGTAGGTTATTATGCTTGAAGCGGTGGTAATTTTTGCATACTATGTTGGATAAGCAGAGATGTGCTGGGTTATTATGCTTGATGTTGTGATATTTTCTGCATGTCTGCGTGAAAAAAAGCATCTCTAAAAGGCCCCCTGACTAAATTACCAACTCATTTACGGAGCAAATTTTTGGCGTTCACATTCAAAAACCATTTTCTGGAGAACCCTTTTGAGAACCGGAACAAACTCCTTTTTTCACAACAGTGCACTGTTACACCCTCAAGGGACTGGCTGCTGTAGGTATGACGTCAGGCGGAATATCGCCATCCTGCAGTTTTAAACCGAAGCTCATTTTCTTACGAGAAAATGAATGTAATATTGATATTTTTTTCAGATGTTGTTGAAACAGTTGACGCATCACAGGATATCAATTGGCTCGAAAATGCAGCAACAGACGAAGAGATAGCACACTTTCCGCAAGGTAGGGAAATGGCCATGGCAAAGAATTACTGAGTTCATAATCAAAAAGCATCTAGCACTCTAACCATTATTTTTAGATAGCACAAGTAGAAATTTTTTGACAGCTGTAAATAAGGACGTTTTATCTGATTTTTTTTTTAATTGTTCAATCTTACAACATGGATCTAATTTACATTGATACTTTGAACATCAAGAGAGTAGTTTTGAAATTTTAAGGTTGAGATTTTTCGGCTCGTTGTGAACCAGAAAAAAACTTTGGAAACCAAACAAGGATAACGTAGTTTTATTTTACATTTGGTCCAACATTAAATTTTCTTTTAGGTGGAGCATGTGAAGATCCAAAGGCTTTTGATCCGATTGAGCTTCGTGGTGAGTAAAATAGGTTTTAGACACTACAGTCGTTGAGATTACAAAAGCATGCACGCACACAAACACACACACGCGCACGCGCCTCAACTGATAACTGTGCCAATAAGATTGAACTTGTGAAAAATTTGCTATGAAAACTATTTCCAAACGAGACCCTTAATATCTATCAGAAGTGACTTCACCTGATTTTTTACAATCAAAACTATTTTCTCTGTTTGTTTAGTCAAATTGGGCAGTGTCACCAGATCTCAAAAGTGTAAATATGCTAGAATCAACACAAAATATGCTAGACTTCGCAAAATTATGCCAAAATAAGGTGTTTAAAATAAACAAGAGGTTGAAAGATGAGATGCGCAGAAAATGCATTTTGATGTTTAGCAGATTCAAAATTATGCTAAATTGGACAAATTTATGTGAAGTGACCATATTTGTGCAAAATTATGCTAAGAGCATCAAATTTTGCTAGGTTTGGTCACTCTGAATTTTGGTTGCAATACAGTGCCCCGGAGGCAATAGATAAAGAGCCTTGTTCCCCATATCAAGGAATTATACCTATCTTCAAACATTTATTACTTTAGGTGCTGATTCAAATCTAGATAGCTTAATTCACTTGACACCAGTGACAGATTTTCTTTGCTCGCTACCTGAATTATCAACCTTAAATTTTGAAACAGTAAGCAGAGTATACTGTGCATTTATTCATGTTATAACCTGATTCAATCGATTTTTGGCTCTGTTCTTGATCTTGTGCTCTGTTATTTCTGCTTCTACAAACAAAAATAGAATTATGTTTTATCATGCTTCCATGTTGGTATTATGAACATTATTCATGCAATACTTATTTATTGACAGGTATGCACACAGTGTGTTAAGTTTCGCAGAATTCTTATCATCGTTGTTTTTGAGCCTAATACCATTGAAACGTTCCAGAGGTAAATAATGCCAATGCCAATTAATATGAATATAAAACTTGCTGAATCGTTATCTCGACGCAAAGCTTTGTTATGCGATATTCTGTAAAAGCGAAAGGCTTGTAGAATTCCTTCTTTTGAAAGACAACTGAATTTTAACAAAAACACATTGCTACTGATTTCAATTTCTTTCAAAACACGAAAAAAATTTTGGTATTGGGGTCGGGGGGATGTCAACTTTCAAACTTAGGAAACTTACAAACTTAGAAAACTTGATGTTCAATGCATCTAGTAATAATTTTCTTTTTCGTTTCTCCTATATACGTCTTACCGCACGCACAAGCTAATTGCCTGGAAGCCTTGTTTGCATGGCTGAGGGACATCTATACGAAGGGATATTTTACACCTCATTTAACATTTGTTTTGCATTCAAATGTGCTTCATTGGGCTACTGTACTAGGGTTGGTTGAGCAGTGGTAACATAAAATGTACCGAATTGCATCCCCAGCATTCTGAAACAACTTGACATTACATCACAGTATATGGATAATTAAGCCATTTAAATAACCATTATAAGTTCGTTTCAAATATATTCAGAACATCGTAGAAAATAATCAAAAATTTACGCTAGGACTCTCCAATGTCTTCACAGCGAAAATTGCATTTTCTGGTGCACTGCCGTCAACACACTAAATTTTGGCAGAGGTTTGTTATAATCGTCTTTAAACAGCTACTGCTGTAAGTTATACCATAACATTAAATACATGTTTCTTTTAAAAGAACACTTGGCTTTCATTTCAGCATGCCTTTTTGAAGTGATCTTTTGCCAACGTACTTTTGCCAACGTATCTCAAAAACATGTGTAGTGTAGTTTGTTTGTGAGTACATCCAATATTTTTGGACCAAAATTTTGACCCAAATCTCAGCCTGGTGTTTGCTATAACGGTTTTGTTGTTTCCTAAAACAGTAGAAAACAATAAGAAATTTAACAAACTAGTTAGGCTTTAGATACGTTTCTTATACAAACAACGTGTAAGTGTATTTTCAAATAGACTTTAACTGAGATTAAAATGAAGCCAAAGTGGAACTATAACTAGCATTACAACTCATCATATGCTCATATTTGATACTGCTTTAAAACCTTTCTTTGCTTTTCTTTCCCTGCCTAGCTCGATATTTGTTTTATGAAAAGAAAACCCAGTGGTTGCTTTCAACTTAAGCTATTTCGGAATCAGTTTTACAGGTGATAAGGCCCAAACACCCTCCATGCACATTTTCATATACTTATAGGGGTACCCAAGCATCAGCATTTTCAATTAAATTACCCAGGAGCCTCTGGACAAAATTTCCTTAACAGGGTTAATAGCAGGTTTCTATTATTCAAAGGTCAAGAAGGAAATTTTGCTGACCCATCTGTTTTCAAATTACACATTTCTATTCTTTGGAAAGATTGAAGAGTATTTTTGGTTCAAGCATAGTCTTAGACAAAACAGTTAAAAAGTACCAGATTGAAACCAAATTTCTCATTGCTTTTTATCTATTTGTTTCAGTGCTGGGTAAGTCTGGTGGAGAGCAATGTTCTCAAGTAACGATTTGCCTTTCATCAGCAGAAGAAACAATAGTGTGTTTGGAGAGATTCACCAGAAATGGTAAGGAGGTATTTCTGCATCAAATTTATATTTCCTATATAATGATTATTAACATAAGACACTATTTTCTTATAGGGTGATTCGGTTTAAATTTAATGTCTCCAAATCGAAGATATCAAGTTTTTGATGCAAAAATCGCACAAAGCATCCAAAATTAAGTCTAGGTGCAACATTTTACTTTCTCAGCGCTGGTATTATCATTTTTTCAAGCGTTCAAAGTTCAGGATTTTACAAGGGCTTAGACCCAGTGGGTGTAAAAGTTTCACCTACTTCAATTTTTGTGGTCAAAGCTTTTATAGAATCAGGAGCTTTGAACGCTTATAATATTAAGAATACAAGTGCTAGAACAGTGAAAATTTGTACTTAGACTAATTTTTGGCTGCTTTGTACGATTTTTACATAAAAAACTTGGTATTTTTTTGATTTGGAGAAAATAAGATTCTACCAAATCGCCCTATTATAACAACCAGGAAAATTTTGACCCAGGCTGGCTGTAATTGCCTTTTTGGGCATGAAATGTTCTTAATCTGTTCTAAATTCCTTGGAACTTAGACAGGAATATTTTCACTGAATTTCAGGACTAGTATAGGTTTGTGTACAATACAACATGCTTGTCTATTTCTCTGGTCTTTTGCCTTTCACATTCTGTCTGTTGGTCTAACTTTCATATTCAGCTGATATATACTAAGGGCATATGAAGAGGGCAAGCCTCGGCTTGTTCTTAGTTTGTTCTTAAAACCTGGGCAAAATCCTGGATTGTTTTCTTATAAGACTTTTGTGATGACAAAAAGAGTGTCAATTGTTCAAAATCATATTTGTCAATAATACCAATATCTTAAAATTTGTAGATTGTGAAAATGTACAAGCAATACAAATTTGTATATCCCGAGCATGGGAGACTCTTCAGACAATGGAAAGGAGGAAAAGAGGAAAATAAATAATATTTACCCCTGGGAAACAAGAGAGGCAGCTGAATTTTTAAGTGAAGATGGGAACAAATTTTGCCCCTGCAAGTGTGCATTCAGATTACTTGCAATGAAGCAGTCAGCTCCAGTACACCATGAAATTGATTCCTAGAACGTTTTTAGTTGATGTTCAAATATTTTAGGCCCAAGTAAGCTTAATTTTCTGCTTTTTTAATAGCAGTTGAAAGCAGAAGTTGAATATATACACAGTTTTGCTGAAAATTTGGGCAAAGTGCGAGAAATGGAGCTGCAAGTTTCTGTGGGGCTACAGACATACTGGCTCAAGCTGCCAAAACCTATATTTCAATAATGTTATGCCACAATGGGTATATCATCAAAATCAATGACAAAATTGCCATCAACACAGTGCGGAAGTGGCCATTCCATTGTGCAATCAAAAATTGCGGAAGTGGCCATTCAATTGTGTAATCAAAAATTGATTAAAGTGGTTATGACGCCAAAATTTTTATTGGCTTATTTTATGAAGCAAACATCGCTGATAACGATGGTGTAGTTTGTTTTTTGATTTGCAAATTATTTTATTATAAAATGTGGGTTTTATTTCACCCACTCTGCATAAAAAGTGTCCCAAGAAAAACGCGGTCAGACCGCTGCGTCCCAGATCTCTGTGACGTAAAGTGTTTGTGTCGGATCTCAGCATCAACAGAGAAGCCTTAGAAGTTCCAGATTCCAAGGCTTGTTTACGCCCGTCAGCTGAGCAGAAGTTAAAAAATTTTAACTTCAACCTCTGTAACAATGTTTTAATATACCAAAAAAGATTTTTCCTTATTTTTTATTTTGTCTGTCAGCGGCGAGAGAAGCGTTTTCCCAACGACACTCCTCTCGAAGTTCAGCGAAGGTAAGTGCCAAGCCATAATGTGATGAAAGCACGCTGAGGTTTCATTATTCTTTCTGATGTTACAATTGTTTTTCTGATCTGCATGAACTGTTTGAGTTCAATACTCAAATTACATTGACATTCAATCGAAGAAAAGTTCTGAATTTCAAGGAAATAAAGCAGAACAGAATATCCTCTCCGCTGCTGCTCTTATAAAGTGCAGAACAGACATCATTTCACGCGAAAGTCTTAAATTCATTATTATGAAAACATTCTCTTTTACTAAGAAAAATACTCAATTTTTTCGTTTTCTTTTCTAAGAAACCTCTTATAAGAAACCAATAAATAACTAAAAAGCCCTTTAAGGCCCGGTTACACTATTAGATATTCCATTAGATATTCACCAGACATACCAAAAATAGTGTGTCGATTAGATATCTAACAGTGTAACGTGCCATTAGATATTCGATGAGGGATTAAAAAGAAGGAAAAACATATCTAATCAAGCTGGGAATAAAATCAAATCGATTTGATTTTATTCCGAATATCTAATGTAAAAGAATGCAGACATAAAGATGCCGACTGTCTGATGACGCAATGACTTGCAAGTTTTGAAGCAACAGTGGACTTTTCAGGCCATTTCTTGTAATTTCTATGCGAAAACTGCAGTTTACCAATTTACATCGCGAATATTATTAATGTTTTACCAACATCAATAGAAAAACTGTATGGAACAGTGTGTTGAAAGCACTGAGAAAGCCAAACTTCGAAAAGTAGAACTGCAACATGTTTTTCCACTTATTTCTGGTTCTACTTTCGATAGTGGAGATAAACATACTTAAATATATCAAATTCAACGACAAAACGCCTTTTTTCTGCTCAGATGCGGATTTACTGAATTCAGGCAGCGCTAAAATGAATGGAAAATCTAATGGACTCGTTACACTGTTAGATATTCCATTAGATATTATTTCTCGTTTTAGATGCTCTATATATGGAATATCTAATGGAATATCTAATAGTGTAACCGGGCCTTTACCCGAAGTCGAAGAAACTCTAAGGATGCTAAATAAAATCAAGATATCATTTTTAATATTGTTTCCAAATATTTATAAATACATAGTATTTCTCTCTAAAACTCTTCAAAGTCCTAATAAATATAATTTCTCTATCTTCACCAAGAAAGACACCACAAAAGATCTTGTACGTGAAAATTTAACTATAAAGGTGCTTTCTAAGAGTAAATTATTGCAAAATTTTTTTTTACACAATGTCTTGCTTACAATTTAGGTTTGTTACCTATTTTGTTTTTATTTATAACATTTGGAGTACCTTTCATTGACCGCTCGTTTTTTGCGAGATCAAGATGTGAACCGACGGACGCTTGATTAATTTTAGACATAATTTTTTTTGAAGAAAGGATTTCCAGTTCTTATGTTAAATAAAGCTATAATTTTACTTGCGGTTTGTCCAGAAAATGAATACTTCCATATTCTGGGTCGAATAATAAATAAGTTGACTTCACCCTACTCCACTACCGTTTCATCCTGGATGCACTGCACTGTCAGCTTCTTCATCAAAGTTTACGAAAATATCAGCTTCATATGGCCGCTACAGGCCTCAAAAATAGCCTAAAGCTTTCTTCTTGGTCATCTGCTTTTATTTTGTTCCAAAAGTGATAAATTGTTGTTCTCGTGCGATTTTCTTGTCAAAATATATTCCATTTCTTATTGCTCGCCTTTGCACTTCCTCGTCGACACAAACACTTTACGTCACTCGACCCAGGCCGCTGGGACACTTTTTTGGAGGGAAATTCGAGTTTGAAACCCCGATTACTAATGAACTAAGGATTTTTGAGATTTTTGGTTTCGATTTTCGTTATCAGCATACTCAAATTGACCATAATCAAGAAAAAAAATTTTGGCGTCATAACCACTTTAAGCCAGAATGGCTCTGATGGTCATTTCAAGCATCAGATATGAAAACGTTAACAACAGGATGGGAAAATTTTATCAAGCACAGCAAGCGACTGAATTTCATCCTAATGTCTTAATCAAAACAAGTTTTATCACTGTACTTTGCTCATTGCTTATCAGCGGACATTTTCATTTTATCAATGCATGAATCAGTTATCACTGGTCCCTTAATATTTGGTGTGTTTTGTACCAACATATACATGTATTGCACCAACATGTACAGAGACGCTTCTCATTGATCACGACTTTGCTATGTAAAGAATACCAGCACTTTTTATAGACTGAGTTATAGAATGAAGAAAAGCCTGCTTGCATAAATCAGATGTATTTCCTACTCATTTCATCACATATGGCAGTTTCAAAAAACAGCTACCTTAACAATATATGTATTATGCAACAAAAAATTATACCTAGACCTTGAATAAATTATCAGCTATTTTAGTTTATAGAAAAACATTATTGTTTTAGAAAAACATTATTGTTTTTCAGGTTAGATGGAAGCAGAACCATGATGGCTGGCTCTAGAAACTCAAGCATTTTGAATGAAAGTGTAAGTGCTATCTATGAGTCAGCTAGGGATGAAAGCAAACAGGAACAATCGCAAATATTTCCCTTTGTTTTTGGTAGAAGACACTGAAATACTTATGCATTTTTTCACCACTCCTAACATATGTAGAGAGCTGGTTTGGCAAAGTCGAGTGATGATGCAGCCTAGTTGTCAAGGCACTCATCTCAGATTTGTAAGGTACTGGATTTGAATTATTTGGGACCACTTTTAAAAGGCCTATAGTCAACTCCTGAGGTTCCCAAGGTATTTGTTCTAGAACATTGCTCTTGGGGTGCTGCAATTTGCAAATCAGCTAAATAGCTGCCAGTACCCCTGAGCAGTATAACCAAATAAATATTGCTTGCTTGCTTGTTGCCTACATTGAGGCAGGCAAGTTTTTCAAATTCAATTCAAATTTTCCACAGTGGCCTTTTTTAATGTATCCACAACTTTTGTCTTGAAAATCGATAAAATTTTGTAACGAAGGTCAGGATAAGTGGTTCATAAACCGCTTTTACTGAAGACAACTCGAGAAATATTTTCCAGGGAATTTGGAAGGCACTGCATCAAAGTTGTTACTCGTTTTTCTTTCAAAATAATGAATACACTATTGCTGTTTTATTTTAATTGAAAGTCTATGAAATTGTAAATATTTACCCTCCTAAATAAAGTGCGGCAAAGCCCTTGAGCCTTTGCTGCTATGTTATGTAAATTTTGTGCTTTGGGCCTATGGCTACAGCTACTGTTGGCTGCCAATTTAGGTCCAATGTTGCAATACTTTTGTGCCCTAAGTGTATTCTCCCTGCTTAACCGATTAATTAAATGTCTTGGCCCCATCAGAATTGAAAATACTTTAAAAGCAACCCATTTTTCTGAACTTTGTCTTGGTCCCTCCAAAAAGAAGTAGGGTTCGCAAGCCTCCATTTTTATCGATTTCATTCCATCTATCAATCTGAGGAATTTCAATCAATTCTATTTATAGAAAGAATAATTTTTTGGATAAACGGAAATAATGTAGGTTCCCTAATGAAATTCGGCCGTGGCCCTTCCGTTCCAGCCATATGGACCAGCTGAAAACTGAACTTACTAGGTGCAAGGTGCTTCCCGTCCTCCAAAATACATATATAGGCCTAAGTCCATAGAACTTGTGGAACAACTCAACTCACCTTTTTTGAAGGATAAATCTCTCTGTTTTATAGGTCCTTTAGCAGACTGCAATTCGTTTTAGGCCTCAAACACAACAAGCAACGCCTCTATCGGATGTCAAACTGCTGAAGCTGAAGTTGAAACTTCTGAGTGTCAAGCAAACCCTGGCCCGGAGTTCTCTTCTGCTAGACAGGTAAATTTTTTCTCTTAGCCACTTTCTGGCTGGTTAAGAGACTGTGCCCCAGATTCACAGGCAGTGGTCCCATAGGCCTAGACCTATTACATGACGTGAGTTGCACTTTTTGCAACAGCAACAACAACAACAACAACAACCCGGTAGATGTTTGCTTTGTAGATTAGACCTGAGCTTTGTAGATTATTACCTGAGCTATAGTTATCGCTTTTCAGTCTATGCTTAGATTAATTACATAAGTCTCACTCTTCGTCACAGCAACGGCAGCCATTAGCAACAGCAAAATTGAATTGGAAATTGCTCAGAGTGGGACTTATCAGCCTTATAAAAAAAAACATGGACAAAAACCAGACCTTTCTGGACACCAGTCACAGCGCAGGATTTTTCGAAGCAGCAATTTGATTTGTTCAAGGGAACTTCCGTTTCTCAACAGTAATTCATCGAACACCCGTCGAATGGCAACAACTGAACAGCAAAATTCGATTGCCCAATTCGATTCCTGCCCAGGTTTTTATGTTCGAAGAATTCTTCAAACATATTGGTGTGGGGTGGCGTGTCACTAACTAACTAACTAACAAACGCTTGAACAATGGAAAACATGTAACAATAGTATAAGCATCTCAAGAATGCTCTTAGAGGTTAGAGCCATTGTCTCGGCAATTGATGCGCAATTAGCGGTTGGCTTTTCACAACGGCGGCCTGCAAACGGCTTTGTCAATCTTGGGTCATGTGACATTCTACTGACTCGTAATAGTTCACTATGAGTCATTGTTGACTTTATAAACGATGGCGAATTGCCACATTGGTTTAGTTAATGACATTTCAAACATTATCATCATCGACCATAGAGTCTGGGCAAGAGTGGCAATTTCAAAACACTTTTCAAAGCAAATCGTCATCATTCTCATCATCATCATCATCATAATCATCATCATCATCATCATGATTACCCTCTTTGACGATGTGGCTGTGGCAAGATTTAAAGGAATGGCACCACCACGACAAACACCCCTACAACCATCACCACAACCACCCCTACAACCATCATCACGACCACCCTTATCACCACGACCGGCCCCGTCCCATTACCACCACAACAACCACCCCTACAACCATCACCACGATCACTCCTATCACAACCACCACAACCACCCCTATCTTCAGCACCACAACCACCACCAAACTCACCCTACAACCACAATCACCCCCTACCAACCAGCATCACGGTCATCAAGAATCAGCACTCTTTTCTGCTGTCTTGCCCCCTCAACCGTTGACCAGTCCATCTTGCTGCTTGCGATGCCTGTACGTTTAACAGATCAAGTACTTCGCTATTTATGCAAAATGCAGCCCAGCTTACGCACGAAAAACACAACCATCAATTGAAAAAAAATTTCATCTTATTTTATTGAAACAATTAATTTTGGTCAATCCCCTTCAATTTTTGCAATCAAAAGCAAGCAAACGTTCTCATGACAACTTAATGTAAACAAATAGCTGAGATAATATTATTAAAAACATGTGCATACACCAAGTGGCTATGAGAGAACTCTAGGGATACAGGGCATCCAGAATGACCACAGAGTTTGATGTGTTTCCGAAAGACGTGAGTATCTGCATACACCAAGAGCCAAGGAGGGAACTCTGGGAATACAGGACACCCAGAAAGACCACGTAGTTCATTATGAAGAGTCCGCTGCTTTCATTGTACAAAATGTCCTCTAAGGACATTATGAGTGAGCTATGGCCTTTAGGGTTGAACATTACAAGAGCCTTGCAAAATGAACTACACGATCTCATTCCCCCAACTGGACACTAGGGGCATATGTGTTCATTAGAGATGATGAACAAATTATTGTTCTCTGTCCATTGCATGGAAAAGAAGGTGATCCAAGTCATGCTGAAATCCGGACTGGAAATTGAGAACTGTAGACCAATACAAGCCCGAAACGGAGACAACACGGCAAGTTATTACATAGCGACGTTATGTCAAGCCTTGAAAGGTCACATGTCATATTACGCCAAACAGCTTGCTAGAGATGGAGCGCACCATTATACGTCATCTCAAATTCATGTTTCAACTGAAATGCGAGTCCCGAGTTATCAGGTAATAATTATGACATCTGTTCTTTAAATCAAAGGCATCATATCATTATAATTATTTTTCAGATTGTTTGGGTTCAAGGTTAGCCTCAATTTCAGGAATTTTGATTCATCGCTGTTCAATATAATTTTCGTAGCTAGTTATTGCTCATCATTGCTCACTGTCTATCAGATGAAAATTTGATCTCAGCTGGTTGTAGTCGTATGACGTATAGTTGTAGCTGTTGCACATATTGAAAACCTCTTCAATTTATTCTAGGTACAACCAACTGCAGAATTTGGATTCAAGCCAGTCAGAATTACAATAACTGAAAAATGCAAAAAGAATTCACAGAATCATTCATAAAAGCTCTTGATCAAATAAAGTACACAAATTTGGAGTACGATCTTGTGGACAAGAGGACAGTGGTCGACAATGCACAGTCATCAACATCATTGTCAGATGCCTCTCTCTCACTGCAATTGCAGGCAAAGCCGAGCGATAAAATCTGCATTGCAATAGATGTTGTGAAGCAAGCAATGCAAAGATTAGATGCATGCCTCCATTGAGGATATATTTACAAAAAAATACCCAATGGTAAGATAATTGTTTACGATTCATTATACATTTCTCTTGAATTATCATGATGACTTGAATGTGTAAACTGTGAGCTGAACCAATTTGAAATAAACATTTATTTTCTTCAGGAAAATACGCTTTCATTAAAGCTTCTACGGTGAATGAATTCCTGCATTCATTGTTTTGCAACACGCAGCTGGCTAACATGCTAACTTCTGCTTTGCATCCTGTGGCCAGTATCCTCTCATTCAAAGGCATTAAATCATACGTCAGATTGAAATCAACTACGATTTGGTCAAGGTGAAGCCTTATGGTGTCTGCTTCAGCTTCTCAAAGAAGTCCTTTCATCCCAACATAATTGCTGACGACGGGATTGGTGTCATCTCTCCAAGAGCTATACATATAAAGAAGATGTTGTGCCATATCCAAGCTTATTTGTGAATAGTTTGCGCAACAGCCTGCCAGAAGAAGACCGGTTAATTCTCTTCTTGCAAATGTGGTATCAGCTTGCATTAAAGGATCAGTTTCCTCAAAAAACGAAGAAGTTGTGCTGCGTTCTACACCCAGACTCTGGGAAGACAAGTTGGTTTGCCCCTTATGAGGGGATAATTTCATAGGACAAACTGGCCTCTGTCACAAGAGATCGTCATTTTTCTGCAGGCATGCTCAGCTCAGAAACAGAGTGCCTTTATGTGGATGAATGGCCTCCAGATGCATTGACAACAGATGATGCCAAGAGAATCCTGCAGGGTGGATATGTCGCATTCCCTCAGAAACATAAGGAAGCAGTTAGAGTGGTTTATCGATCTGGAGTATACATTACCTGCAACGAAATTCCATCATTCACAGACGTGGATGAACAAGCTATTCGCGCAAGATTAATGGTCTTCAAAACGAAATCTCTGGGGGTGAAAAATCCATACGCTACCAACTGGTTGCATAAACACTGTATGCAATGTTTCCATTGGGCAGCTGATCATCTTAAAGAAACACAGCTCTGGGGAGACGAAGATCCGTCAGCACAGTTTCAAAGAGAGGAAGAAGGAGCTCTGTACAATTGCTTTACGGAACAAAGCGCTGCGCAGTTGATAGACGTTAAAGAAATCGAGCGGCTTGAATTTTCCCAAGATTTCGATGCCATTATTGCTAGTGCCATCAAGCCGCCAATGGCATGGTGTCAATGGAAACGGTTGAGAAAACGTTGCTGAATTTTGAAAACAAAACCACAGATGATTGGATGAGAACAGAAAGTGAAAGCAACATTGCCAGTGGAGATATAAATGACTACGCATACCATAAACCTGTTTTCTGGACAACAATGTCAACACGTCGCTGGGATAAACTCAAACCAACAGAAGATGATTTGGAGAGGTTTGAAAGACGAAGGAGGAATCATTGGTATAAACCTGACTCCATGTAGGATGCCTGGCTTTTAATGGAAGACACACCTAGACCTAACTTTGATTTAGAATTATTTAAAAAAGATTTCCGCAATGGGAAGAACAAATGAAGAAAAAGTTCAAGGACAACCAAAAGTTGTACATCAGTAACACACCAACAGAATCCTCTGGTGAAGACGAAAGTGTCGCCGATAACAACAGAGTTTCAAACCAATCTTCCTGCAAAGAAGACCAAATACGATGACTGCCCCTTGACAATCCAAGGTCAGGAAGATTGTTACATCGTCCTCTGAAGAAGAATAAGTCACATGAAATGAAGTATGAACAATTAAAAACTGATAAATAATGTTTGGGTTACTTTAATTTTGTATTAATTAGAACTGAAGAAACATTGTGTTGTTAATCTTTTTCAATTTCATCAAACAAGTTACTTAGTAGAAAGATACTTCAGCAACAAATAATGAAATGAACAAAAGATTTCAAATAAAACTTCTTCCTTAGTCCCTGCTCTCGCAACTACAACAACATTACATCATCCAAAATAACCATATATAGGGAAAACTATGGTAACAGAACGTCATCATTAGTAATTATATCTAACTCAACAATATTGAGCTGAAAACAAGCCTTCGTCTGAGAGATGGTGAGCAATGATGAGCAATAATGAGTTACACGGAATAGCAATGAACAACGATGAATAAGAATTAATGAAATCAAGACTGGCCTCAAAATCAAATCATCTTATTCACTACTGCTCAGCGTTATTGCGTGTAGCTCATCCTTATTCAATTTTTCTCATCATGCTCTAGAAAGGTAAAACTTTTCTACAAATATTACATCATTAAAGTTCAAGTGTGTGCAACAGCAACGTCATTACATCATCAAACAACAACAACGGTCATGTTTACATTGACAATCATCATTATCATGATAATAAATCCAAACTGGTAGATATTGCAATCAAAACAAGTCTTCTTCTGAGAGGTAGTGAGCAATAATTAGCAACAGTGAGTTACGCGGAATAACAGTGAACAACGATGAATAAGAATTTGTGGAATGGAGACTGGCCTCGAAATCAAATAATTTTATTCACTACTGCTCAGCATTATTATGCGTAGCTCATCCTTAATCATTATTTCTCATCATGCTCTAGAAAGGTAAAAGTTTTCTTACAAAATCTTGAAAAACAATTGAAATAAGAATAAAGGAAATAAATTTTAAGCTCTATGCAATGTTTATTTGCGAGATAAAAGTTCTGCACGTTTTTTGAGGGAATCTGCAGTTCTTTTTTCGTGAAACGTGAACCTCGGGTCTTGCAGCATGCTTGTCCATTTGCCAAATCCGTATATCTTCAACCCTTTTTTAAGAAATAATCTTCTTCCTTCGTGAAAGGAACCCTTGCACTGACAACTGACTTAATTTTACTTGACTTGCTTTCCTCACAGGTGGTTGAAAAACTGACACTATGACATCACTTTTGTCCTCTGGATCAGGTAGAGAATTCAGTGGTTGTATTTCTTCTGAGATTGTCTTAGGAACTGAATTACCCTCTTCGTCATCGGTTTTTATATTGTTATTGTCCGACATTTCAATTTCACTAGAAAATATTACTCATTTCACCATTTTTTCTAATTGGTTATTCTGAAGTTTTTTCATTGCTGTTTTTCCACTCTCAGCAATTTCACGAGAGCTTCGTTCCTGGTAATACCTTCTTGCTACTTGCGAGCTGTGTTTCTTAACCAGGCTAATCAATTTTTGCTCCTCTAACGACAGCACTCGTGAGCTTTTGGTCTCAACTATTTGCCGATACCTTGTTGGATGGACATATTTCCCGATAGCTTGAAAGACGAGCTCTGTCATATGATTACTCAATTTCTTAAATTGAGTGCCACTTTGTGTGACGAGAACATAGTCGCATTTCAGATTCAACAGAGGTCTAATGTTCACAATATAATCATCAATTATTTGTGTACTTCTTTCGTCGAAAATTAACGAGTCAAATGTGTATTGCTGGGCAGTTTTAAATTTGGTTTGATCCACGAAGCAATCGCTTTCTTTCGACTTTTCAAACATACCAAGTGTCAAATATTGATACGTCATTGGCGAGATCCTTTTACTCTTGTGAAGAGATAAACGGAAAGAAACGAGTGGCGAAAGTCAATTCTGCAGCAGTTACTGACGTCAAAGGGTAGGTCTTGCATCTTAATAACTCGTCTTTGTACCACAACAGATTATACGGTATAACTGTTTCCATTTCATCAATTGTAGCCCATTGATTATTGGCAGCGGGTACCTCCACTGATAAATTCTTTGACCAATCTTTCGCCGAGCCAATGCTCTCTTTCCTCTGTTGATGTAGACTTCGGAGATGGCGAAGTTTCCAAGAACTACAGTTGACAGTCCGCTTGACTTTCTAAAGACAATCAAATCTGTAATAGCTTGTAAATATCAGAGCTGCCAAGTCCCCATGTGAGTATCTGCATACACCAAGAGCCAAGGAGGGAACTCTGGGAATACAGGACACCCAGAAAGACCACGTAGTTCATTCTGAAGGGTCTGCTGCTTTCATTGTACAAAATGTCCTCTAAGGACATTATGAGTGAACTATGGCCTTTAGAGTTGAATATTACAAGAGCCTTGCAAAATGAACTACACGATCTCATTCCCCCAACTGGACACTAGGGGCATATGTGTTCATTAGAGATGATGAACAAATTATTGTTCTCTGTCCATTGAGATCTAGGGGCAGGCACAAATGCATACAACCCACCCATGTTTTCTTACGTTCTGTATAATATACACATGTATACAATATATGTAAATTTTTCTATTCGAGTTTTCCTATATAAGTTCTTATATCCGATAGTTTGGCGGGACGGTACTAGTGATACACACCAACTTAGCGGGACATTTTTACTTAGCGGGACTTACCCACAGTCCCGATAATTTTTCTATAGAAGGCTGCTGTATTTCCAACTAAAATATGCTAAAAAAACGAATCTTTTGAAGGTCCCATTAAGTCGGCAGAGACACTTACACTAAAAATTTTCTTATCGCAAGCTTACCGGGACCGCATTCCTTTTTTCATTTTGATGCTTCCTTGTTCATTTTAAAGGGTATTATCAAACAAAAAGGTCTACCCTGCAATGTTTTTCACAAGATTCAATATTAAAATCGTTTGCATAATTCTTACACACTAATGTCCAGTTTAGTTTGGGAGTAAAGATCTTCAACGGGCGGTCCCGGAAAGTTTTCAATTTTTACCATCATACAGTAATTCTCCTTCATACTATGTAATAGGCTAGCAGGGGCGGGTACTAACAGGTGAGGTTATACTTCATGCTGGCAGAGTTTCCTGGATGCAATGTTTATGCTTCATGTTATACCTAAGGCATATGCGAGTGGTGTTACTATGGTTGATCTGAAAGGAATGGCAAGAAGGATCGTGTAGGTAAGGGGTAGTGTAATTATGCTAAGTGTTATACATTATGGCTAAATGGAGTGGGTAACAAGGCTAGATATGGTAACCATTGCTAGAAGGGTTGGGTAATTATGCTTAGTGTTATACATTATGGATAAAGTGAGTGGGTTACTAGGTTAGATATGGTAACACTAGCTACAAGTGTCGGGCAACTATTAATTAGTGTTATACATTAAAGCTATACGGAGTGGGCTAGATATGGTATGGAATGCTAGAAGAGTAAGGTAATTATGCTTAGTGTTATACATTAAGGTTCGAGTAACACGAATGCTTGTACACTAAGAGAGTGTTATAGATTAAGGCTAAAGGGAGTCAGGGAGAGTGTAACTAGGCTAGATATTGTAAAATTGCCAGAGGCTCGGGTAATTATACTTTTTTTTGTTAATTCTGCGATAGCAAGTGTGAATGCTTATGTTTGATGTTGTACATTAGGCTATAGCAAGAGCGAATGTTTATGCTTGATGTTGTACATTAGGCTATACCAAGAGCGAATGTTTATGCTTGATGTTGTACATTAGGCTATAGCAAGCCCGAATGTTTATGCTTGATGTTGTACATGAGGCTATACCAAGAGCGAATGTTTAAGCTTGACGTTGTACATTAGGCTATAGCAAGAGCGAATGCTTATGCTTGATGTTGTACATTAGGCTATAGCAAGAGCGAATGCTTATGCTTGATGTTGTACATTAGGCTATAGCAAGAGCGAATGTTTATGCTTGATGTTGTACATTAGGCTATACCAAGAGCGAATGTTTATGCTTGATGTTGTACATTAGGCTATAGCAAGAGCGAATGCTTATGCTTGATGTTGTACATTAGGCTATAGCAAGAGCGAATGCTTATGCTTGATGTTGTACATTAGGCTATAGCAAGAGCGAATGTTTATGCTTGATGTTGTACATTAGGCTATCGCAAGAGCGAATGCTTATGCTTGATGTTGTACATTAGGCTATAGCAAGAGCGAATGCTTATGCTTGATGTTGTACATTAGGCTATAGCAAGAGCGAATGCTTATGCTTGATGTTGTACATTAGGCTATAGCAAGAGCGAATGCTTATGCTTGATGTTGTACATTAGGCTATAGCAAGAGCAAATGCTTATGCTTGATGTTGTACATTAGGCTATAGCAAGAGCGAATGCTTATGCTTGATGTTGTACATTAGGCTATAGCAAGAGCGAATGCTTATGCTTGATGTTGTACATTAGGTTATAGCAAGAGCGAATGCTTATGCTTCATGTTGTACATTAGGCTATAGCAAGAGCGAATGCTTATGCTTCATGTTGTACATTAGGCTATACCAAGCGCGAATGTTTATGCTTGATGTTGTACATTAGGCTATACCAAGAGCGAATGTTTATGCTTGATGTTGTACATTAGGCTATAGCAAGAGCGAATGCTTATGCTTGATGTTGTACATTAGGCTATCGCAAGAGCGAATGCTTATGCTTGATGTTGTACATTAGGCTATAGCAAGAGCGAATGCTTATGCTTGATGTTGTACATTAGGCTATAGAAAGAGCGAATGCTTATGCTTGATGTTGTACATTAGGCTATAGCAAGAGCGAATGCTTATGCTTGATGTTGTACATTAGGCTATAGCAAGAGCGAATGCTTATGCTTTATGTTGTACATTAGGCTATAGCAAGAGCGAATGCTTATGCTTGATGCTGTACATTAGGCTATAGCAAGAGCGAATGCTTATGCTTGATGTTGTACATTAGGCTATAGCAAGAGCGAATGCTTATGCTTCATGTTGTACATTAGGCTATAGCAAGAGCGAATGCTTATGCTTCATGTTGTACATTAGGCTATACCAAGCGCGAATGTTTATGCTTGATGTTGTACATTAGGCTATAGCAAGAGCGAATGCTTATGCTTGATGTTGTATCTTAGGCTATAGCAAGAGCGATAGCTTATGCTTGATGTTGTACATTAGGCTATAGCAAGAGCGAATGCTTTTGCTTGATGTTGTACATTAGGCTATAGCAAGCCCGAATGTTTTTGCTTGATGTTGTACATTAGGCTATAGCAAGAGCGAATTCTTATGCTTGATGTTGTACATTAGGCTATAGCAAGAGCGAATGCTTATGCTTGATTTGTACATTAGGCTATAGCAAGAGCGAATGCTTATGCTTGATGTTGTACATTACGCTATAGCAAGAGCGAATGCTTATGCTTGATGTTGTACATTAGGCTATAGCAAGAGCGAATTCTTATGCTTGATGTTGTACATTAGGCTATAGCAAGAGCGAATGCTTATGCTTGATTTGTACATTAGGCTATAGCAAGAGCGAATGCTTATGCTTGATGTTGTACATTAGGCAATAGCAAGAGCGAATGTTTATGCTTCATGTTGTACATTAGGCTATACCAAGAGCGAATGCTTATGCTTGATGCTGTACATTAGGCTATAGCAAGCCCGAATGCTTTTGCTTGATGTTGTACATTAGGCTATAGGAAGAGCGAATGCTTATGCTTGATGTTGTACATTAGGCTATAGCAAGAGCGAATGCTTATGCTTGATGTTGTACATTAGGCTATACCAAGAGCGAATGTTTATGCTTGATGTTGTACATTAGGCTATAGCAAGAGCGAATGCTTATGCTTGATGTTGTACATTAGGCTATAGCAAGAGCGAATGCTTATGCTTGTTGTTGTACATTAGGCTATAGCAAGTGCGAATGCTTATGCTTCATGTTGTACATTAGGCTATAGCAAGAGCGAATGCTTATGCTTCATGTTGTACATTAGGCTATACCAAGCGCGAATGTTTATGCTTGATGTTGTACATTAGGCTATACCAAGAGCGAATGTTTATGCTTGATGTTGTACATTAGGCTATAGCAAGAGCGAATGCTTATGCTTGATGTTGTACATTAGGCTATAGCAAGAGCGAATGCTTATGCTTTATGTTGTACATTAGGCTATAGCAAGAGCGAATGCTTATGCTTGATGCTGTACATTAGGCTATAGCAAGAGCGAATGCTTATGCTTGATGTTGTACATTAGGCTATAGCAAGAGCGAATGCTTATGCTTCATGTTGTACATTAGGCTATAGCAAGAGCGAATGCTTATGCTTCATGTTGTACATTAGGCTATACCAAGCGCGAATGTTTATGCTTCATGTTGTACATTAGGCTATAGCAAGAGCGAATGCTTATGCTTGATGTTGTATCTTAGGCTATAGCAAGAGCGAAAGCTTATGCTTGATGTTGTACATTAGGCTATAGCAAGAGCGAATGCTTATGCTTGATGTTGTACATTAGGCTATAGCAAGCCCGAATGTTTATGCTTGATGTTGAACATTAGGCTATAGCAAGAGCGAATTCTTATGCTTCATGTTGTACATTAGGCTATAGCAAGAGCGAATGCTTATGCTTGATTTGTACATTAGGCTATAGCAAGAGCGAATGCTTATGCTTGATGTTGTACATTACGCTATAGCAAGAGCGAATGCTTATGCTTGATGTTGTACATTAGGCTATAGCAAGAGCGAATTCTTATGCTTGATGTTGTACATTAGGCTATAGCAAGAGCGAATGCTTATGCTTGATTTGTACATTAGGCTATAGCAAGAGCGAATGCTTATGCTTGATGTTGTACTTTAGGCAATAGCAAGAGCGAATGTTTATGCTTCATGTTGTACATTAGGCTATACCAAGAGCGAATGCTTATGCTTGATGCTGTACATTAGGCTATAGCAAGAGCGAATGCTTATGCTTGATGTTGTACATTAGGCTATAGGAAGAGCGAATGCTTATGCTTGATGTTGTACATTAGGCTATAGCAAGAGCGAATGCTTATGCTTGATGTTGTACATTAGGCTATACCAAGAGCGAATGTTTATGCTTGATGTTGTACATTAGGCTATAGCAAGAGCGAATGCTTATGCTTGATGTTGTACATTAGGCTATAGCAAGAGCGAATGCTTATGCTTGTTGTTGTACATTAGGCTATAGCAAGTGCGAATGCTTATGCTTCATGTTGTACATTAGGCTATAGCAAGAGCGAATGCTTATGCTTCATGTTGTACATTAGGCTATACCAAGCGCGAATGTTTATGCTTGATGTTGTACATTAGGCTATACCAAGAGCGAATGTTTATGCTTGATGTTGTACATTAGGCTATAGCAAGAGCGAATGCTTATGCTTGATGTTGTACATTAGGCTATCGCAAGAGCGAATGCTTATGCTTGATGTTGTACATTAGGCTATAGCAAGAGCGAATGCTTATGCTTGATGTTGTACATTAGGCTATAGCAAGAGCGAATGCTTATGCTTGATGTTGTACATTAGGCTATAGCAAGAGCGAATGCTTATGCTTGATGTTGTACATTAGGCTATAGCAAGAGCGAATGCTTATGCTTGATGTTGTACATTAGGCTATAGCAAGAGCGAATGCTTATGCTTTATGCTGTACATTAGGCTATAGCAAGAGCGAATGCTTATGCTTGATGTTTTACATTAGGCTATAGCAAGAGCGAATGCTTATGCTTCATGTTGTACATTAGGCTATAGCAAGAGCGAATGCTTATGCTTCATGTTGTACATTAGTCTATACCAAGCGCGAATGTTTATGCTTGATGTTGTACATTAGGCTATAGCTAGAGCGAATGCTTATGCTTGATGTTGTACATTAGGCTATAGCAAGAGCGAAAGCTTATGCTTGATGTTGTACATTAGGCTATAGCAAGAGCGAATGCTTATGCTTGATGTTGTACATTAGGCTATAGCAAGAGCGAATGCTTATGCTTGATGTTGTAATTAGGCTATATGCTTATGCTTGATGTTGTACATTAGGCTATAGGAAGAGCGAATGCTTATGCGTCATGTTGTACATTAGGCTATAGCAAGAGCGAATGCTTATGCTTGATGTTGTACATTAGGCTATAGCAAGCGCAAATGTTTATGCTCGATGTTGTTGTAGCGCGAATTTGATGTTGTACATTAGGCTATACCAAGCGAATGTTTATGCTTGATGTTGTACATTAGGCTATAGCAAGAGCGAATGTTTATGCTTCATGTTGTACATTAGGCTATAGCAAGAGCGAATGCTTATGCTTGATGTTGTACATTAGGCTATAGCCAGAGCGAAAGCTTATGCTTGATGTTGTACATTAGGCTATAGCAAGAGCGAATGCTTATGCTTGATGTTGTACATTAGGCTATAGCAAGAGCGAATGCTTATGCTTGATGTTGTACATTAGGCTATAGCAAGAGCGAATGCTTATGCTTGATGTTGTACATTAGGCTATAGCAAGAGCGAATTCTTATGCTTGATGTTGTACATTAGGCTATAGCAAGAGCGAATGCTTATGCTTGATGTTGTACATTAGGCTATAGCAAGAGCGAATGCTTATGCTTGATGTTGTACATTAGGCTATAGCAAGAGCGAATGTTTATGCTTCATGTTGTACATTAGGCTATACCAAGAGCGAATGCTTATGCTTGATGCTGTACATTAGGCTATAGCAAGCCCGAATGCTTATGCTTGATGTTGTACATTAGGCTATAGGAAGAGCGAATGCTTATGCTTGATGTTGTACATTAGGCTATACCAAGAGCGAATGCTTATGCTTGATGTTGTACATTAGGCTATACCAAGAGCGAATGTTTATGCTTGATGTTGTACATTAGGCTATAGCAAGAGCGAATGCTTATGCTTGATGTTGTACATTAGGCTATAGCAAGAGCGAATGCTTATGCTTGATGTTGTACATTAGGCTATCGCAAGAGCGAATGCTTATGCTTGATGTTGTACATTAGGCTATACCAAGAGCGAATGTTTATGCTTGATGTTGTACATTAGGCTATAGCAAGAGCGAATGCTTATGCTTGATGTTGTACATTAGGCTATAGCAAGAGCGAATGCTTATGCTTGATGTTGTACATTAGGCTATAGCAAGAGCGAATGCTTATGCTTGATGTTGTACATTAGGCTATAGCAAGAGCGAATGCTTATGCTTGATGTTGTACATTAGGCTATAGCAAGAGCGAATGCTTATGCTTGATGTTGTACATTAGGCTATAGCAAGAGCGATTGCTTATGCTTGATGTTGTACATTAGGCTATAGCAAGAGCGAATGCTTATGCTTGATGCTGTACATTAGGCTATAGCAAGAGCGAATGCTTATGCTTGATGTTGTACATTAGGCTATAGCAAGAGCGAATGCTTATGCTTCATGTTGTACATTAGGCTATAGCAAGAGCGAATGCTTATGCTTCATGTTGTACATTAGGCTATACCAAGCGCGAATGTTTATGCTTGATGTTGTACATTAGGCTATAGCAAGAGCGAATGCTTATGCTTGATGTTGTACATTAGGCTATAGCAAGAGCGAAAGCTTATGCTTGATGTTGTACATTAGGCTATAGCAAGAGCGAATGCTTATGCTTGATGTTGTATATTAGGCTATCGCAAGAGCGAATGCTTATGCTTGATGTTGTACATTAGGCTAAAGCAAGAGCGAATGCTTATGCTTGATGTTGTACATTAGGCTATAGCAAGAGCGAATGCTTATGCTTGATGTTGTACATTAGGCTATAGCAAGCGCGAATGTTTATGCTCGATGTTGTACATTAGGCTATACCAAGCGCGAATGTTTATGCTTGATGTTGTACATTAGGCTATAGCAAGAGCGAATGTTTATGCTTCATGTTGTACATTAGGCTATAGCAAGAGCGAATGCTTATGCTTGATGTTGTACATTAGGCTATAGCCAGAGCGAAAGCTTATGCTTGATGTTGTACATTAGGCTATAGCAAGAGCGAATGCTTATGCTTGATGTTGTACATTAGGCTATAGCAAGAGCGAAAGCTTATGCTTGATGTTGTACATTAGGCTATAGCAAGAGCGAATGCTTATGCTTGATGTTGTACATTAGGCTATAGCAAGAGCGAATTCTTATGCTTGATGTTGTACATTAGGCTATAGCAAGAGCGAATGCTTATGCTTGATTTGTACATTAGGCTATAGCAAGAGCGAATGCTTATGCTTGATGTTGTACATTAGGCAATAGCAAGAGCGAATGTTTATGCTTCATGTTGTACATTAGGCTATACCAAGAGCGAATGCTTATGCTTGATGCTGTACATTAGGCTATAGCAAGCGCGAATGCTTATGCTTGATGTTGTACATTAGGCTATAGGAAGAGCGAATGCTTATGCTTGATGTTGTACATTAGGCTATACCAAGAGCGAATGCTTATGCTTGATGTTGTACATTAGGCTATAGCAAGAGCGAATGTTTATGCTTGATGTTGTACATTAGGCTATAGCAAGAGCGAATGCTTATGCTTGATGTTGTACATTAGGCTATAGCAAGAGCGAATGCTTATGCTTGATGTTGTACATTAGGCTATAGCAAGAGCGAATGCTTATGCTTGATGTTGTACATTAGGCTATAGCAAGAGCGAATGCTTATGCTTGATGTTGTACATTAGGCTATAGCAAGAGCGAATGCTTATGCTTGATGTTGTACATTAGGCTATAGCAAGAGCGAATGCTTATGCTTGATGTTGTACATTAGGCTATAGCAAGAGCGAATGCTTATGCTTGATGTTGTACATTAGGCTATAGCAAGAGCGAATGCTTATGCTTGATGCTGTACATTAGGCTTTAGCAAGAGCGAATGCTTATGCTTGATGTTGTACATTAGGCTATAGCAAGAGCGAATGCTTATGCTTCATGTTGTACATTAGGCTATACCAAGAGCGAATGCTTATGCTTGATGTTGTACATTAGGCTATAGCAAGAGCGAATGTTTATGCTTGATGTTGTACATTAGGCTATAGCAAGAGCGAATGCTTATGCTTGATGTTGTACATTAGGCTATAGCCAGAGCGAAAGCTTATGCTTGATGTTGTACATTAGGCTATAGCAAGAGCGAATGCTTATGCTTGATGTTGTACATTAGGCTATAGCAAGAGCGAATGCTTATGCTTGATGTTGTACATTAGGCTATAGCAAGAGCGAATGCTTATGCTTGATGTTGTACATTAGGCTATAGCAAGAGCGAATTCTTATGCTTGATGTTGTACATTAGGCTATAGCAAGAGCGAATGCTTATGCTTGATTTGTACATTAGGCTATAGCAAGAGCGAATGCTTATGCTTGATGTTGTACATTAGGCAATAGCAAGAGCGAATGTTTATGCTTCATGTTGTACATTAGGCTATACCAAGAGCGAATGCTTATGCTTGATGCTGTACATTAGGCTATAGCAAGCCCGAATGCTTATGCTTGATGTTGTACATTAGGCTATAGGAAGAGCGAATGCTTATGCTTGATGTTGTACATTAGGCTATACCAAGAGCGAATGCTTATGCTTGATGTTGTACATTAGGCTATACCAAGAGCGAATGTTTATGCTTGATGTTGTACATTAGGCTATAGCAAGAGCGAATGCTTATGCTTGATGTTGTACATTAGGCTATAGCAAGAGCGAATGCTTATGCTTGTTGTTGTACATTAGGCTATAGCAAGAGCGAATGCTTATGCTTGATGTTGTACATTAGGCTATAGCAAGAGCGAATTCTTATGCTTGATGTTGTACATTAGGCTATAGCAAGAGCGAATGCTTATGCTTGATTTGTACATTAGGCTATAGCAAGAGCGAATGCTTTTGCTTGATGTTGTACATTAGGCAATAGCAAGAGCGAATGTTTATGCTTCATGTTGTACATTAGGCTATACCAAGAGCGAATGCTTATGCTTCATGCTGTACATTAGGCTATAGCAAGCCCGAATGCTTATGCTTGATGTTGTACATTAGGCTATAGGAAGAGCGAATGCTTATGCTTGATGTTGTACATTAGGCTATACCAAGAGCGAATGCTTATGCTTGATGTTGTACATTAGGCTATACCAAGAGCGAATGTTTATGCTTGATGTTGTACATTAGGCTATAGCAAGAGCGAATGCTTATGCTTGATGTTGTACATTAGGCTATAGCAAGAGCGAATGCTTATGCTTGTTGTTGTACATTAGGCTATAGCAAGTGCGAATGCTTATGCTTCATGTTGTACATTAGGCTATAACAAGAGCAAATGCTTATGATTGATGTTGTACATTAGGCTATAGCAAGCGCGAATGTTTATGCTCGATGTTGTACATTAGGCTATAGCAAGCGCGAATGCTTATGCTTGATGTTGTAAATTAGGCTATAGGAAGAGCGAATGGTTATGCTTCTTGTTGTACATTGGGCTATAGCAAGAGCGAATGCTTATCCTTCATATTGTACATTAGGCTAAAGCAAGAGCGAATGCTTATGCTTCATGTTGTACATTAGGCTATAGCAAGAGAGAATGCTTATGCTTCATGTTGTACATTAGGCTATAGGAAGAGCAAATGCTTATGCTTCTTGTTGTACATTGGGCTATAGCAAGAGCGAATGCTTATGCTTCATGTTGTTTATTAGGCTATAGCAAGCGCGAATGCTTATGCTTGATGTTGTACATTAGGCTATAGCAAGCGCGAATGCTTATGCTTGATGTTATACATTAGGCTATAGGAAGAGCGAATGCTTATGCTTCATGTTGTACATTAGGCTATAGCAAGACCGAATGCTTATGCTTTATGTTGTACATTAGGCTCTAGCAAGAGAGAATGCTTATGCTTCATGTTGTACATTAGGCTATAGGAAGAGCAAATGCTTATGCTTCTTGTTGTACATTGGGCTATAGCAAGAGCGAATGCTTATGCTTCATGTTGTTTATTAGGCTATAGCAAGCGCGAATGCTTATGCTTGATGTTGTACATTAGGCTATAGCAAGCGCGAATGCTTATGCTTGATGTTATACATTAGGCTATAGGAAGAGCGAATGCTTATGCTTCATGTTGTACATTAGGCTATAGCAAGACCGAATGCTTATGCTTTATGTTGTACATTAGGCTATAGCAAGACCGAGTGCTTATGCTTCATGTTGTACATTAGGCTATAGCAAGCGCGAATGATTATGCTCGATGTTGTACATTAGGCTATAGCAATCGCGAATGCTTATGCTTGATGTTATAAATTAGGCTATAGCAAGCGCGAATGTTTATGCTCGATGTTGTACATTAGGCTATAGCAAGCGCGAATGCTTATGCTTGATGTTGTACATTAGGCTATAGCAAGAGCGAATGCTTATGCTTGATGTTGTACATTAGGCTATAGCAAGAGCGAATGCTTATGCTTGATGTTGTACATTAGGCTATAGCAAGAGCGAATGTTTATGCTTGATGTTGTACATTAGGCTATACCAAGAGCGAATGTTTATGCTTGATGTTGTACATTAGGCTATAGCAAGAGCGAATGTTTATGCTTGATGTTGTACATTAGGCTATCGCAAGAGCGAATGCTTATGCTTGATGTTGTACATTAGGCTATAGCAAGAGCGAATGCTTATGCTTGATGTTGTACATTAGGCTATAGCAAGAGCGAATGCTTATGCTTGATGTTGTACATTAGGCTATAGCAAGAGCGAATGCTTATGCTTGATGTTGTACATTAGGCTATAGCAAGAGCGAATGCTTATGCTTGATGTTGTACATTAGGCTATAGCAAGAGCGAATGCTTATGCTTGATGTTGTACATTAGGCTATAGCAAGAGCGAATGCTTATGCTTCATGTTGTACATTAGGCTATAGCAAGAGCAAATGCTTATGCTTCATGTTGTACATTAGGCTATACCAAGCACGAATGTTTATGCTTGATGTTGTACATTAGGCTATACCAAGAGCGAATGTTTATGCTTGATGTTGTACATTAGGCTATAGCAAGAGCGAATGCTTATGCTTGATGTTGTACATTAGGCTATCGCAAGAGCGAATGCTTATGCTTGATGTTGTACATTAGGCTATAGCAAGAGCGAATGCTTATGCTTGATGTTGTACATTAGGCTATAGCAAGAGCGAATGCTTATGCTTGATGTTGTACATTAGGCTATAGCAAGAGCGAATGCTTATGCTTGATGTTGTACATTAGGCTATAGCAAGAGCGAATGCTTATGCTTGATGTTGTACATTAGGCTATAGCAAGAGCGAATGCTTATGCTTGATGTTGTACATTAGGCTATAGCAAGAGCGAATGCTTATGCTTGATGTTGTACATTAGGCTATAGCAAGAGCGAATGCTTATGCTTCATGTTGTACATTAGGCTATAGCAAGAGCGAATGCTTATGCTTCATGTTGTACATTAGGCTATACCAAGCGCGAATGTTTATGCTTGATGTTGTACATTAGGCTATAGCAAGAGCGAATGCTTATGCTTGATGTTGTACCTTAGGCTATAGCAAGAGCGAAAGCTTATGCTTGATGTTGTACATTAGGCTATAGCAAGAGCGAATGCTTATGCTTGATGTTGTACATTAGGCTATAGCAAGCCCGAATGTTTATGCTTGATGTTGTACATGAGGCTATAGGAAGAGCGAATGTTTAAGCTTGACGTTGTACATTAGGCTATAGCAAGAGCGAATGCTTATGCTTGATGTTGTACATTAGGCTATAGCAAGAGCGAATGCTTATGCTTGATGTTGTACATTAGGCTATAGCAAGAGCGAATGTTTATGCTTGATGTTGTACATTAGGCTATACCAAGAGCGAATGTTTATGCTTGATGTTGTACATTAGGCTATAGCAAGAGCGAATGCTTATGCTTGATGTTGTACATTAGGCTATAGCAAGAGCGAATGCTTATGCTTCATGTTGTACATTAGGCTATACCAAGCGCGAATGTTTATGCTTGATGTTGTACATTAGGCTATAGCAAGAGCGAATGCTTATGCTTGATGTTGTACATTAGGCTATAGCAAGAGCGAATGCTTATGCTTGATGTTGTACATTAGGCTATAGCAAGAGCGAATGCTTATGCTTGATGTTGTTGTACATTAGGCTATAGCAAGAGCGAATGTTTATGCTTGATGTTGTACATTAGGCTATAGGCAAGAGCGAATGTTTAAGCTTGATGCTTGATGTTGTACATTAGGCTATAGCAAGAGCGAATGCTTATGCTTGATGTTGTACATTAGGCTATAGCAAGAGCGAATGCTTATGCTTGATGTTGTACATTAGGCTATAGCAAGAGCGAATGTTTATGCTTGATGTTGTACATTAGGCTATACCAAGAGCGAATGTTTATGCTTGATGTTGTACATTAGGCTATAGCAAGAGCGAATGCTTATGCTTGATGTTGTACATTAGGCTATAGCAAGAGCGAATGCTTATGCTTGATGTTGTACATTAGGCTATAGCAAGAGCGAATGTTTATGCTTGATGTTGTACATTAGGCTATAGCAAGAGCGAATGCTTATGCTTGATGTTGTACATTAGGCTATAGCCAGAGCGAAAGCTTATGCTTGATGTTGTACATTAGGCTATAGCAAGAGCGAATGCTTATGCTTGATGTTGTACATTAGGCTATAGCAAGAGCGAAAGCTTATGCTTGATGTTGTACATTAGGCTATAGCAAGAGCGAATGCTTATGCTTGATGTTGTACATTAGGCTATAGCAAGAGCGAATTCTTATGCTTGATGTTGTACATTAGGCTATAGCAAGAGCGAATGCTTATGCTTGATGTTGTACATTAGGCTATAGCAAGAGCGAATGCTTATGCTTGATGTTGTACATTAGGCTATAGCAAGAGCGAATGCTTATGCTTGATGTTGTACATTAGGCTATAGCAAGAGCGAATGTTTATGCTTGATGTTGTACATTAGGCTATCGCAAGAGCGAATGCTTATGCTTGATGTTGTACATTAGGCTATAGCAAGAGCGAATGCTTATGCTTGATGTTGTACATTAGGCTATAGCAAGAGCGAATGCTTATGCTTGATGTTGTACATTAGGCTATAGCAAGAGCGAATGCTTATGCTTGATGTTGTACATTAGGCTATAGCAATGCTTATGCTTGATGTTGTACATTGCTATTATGCTTATGCTTGATGTTGTACATTAGGCTATAGCAAGAGCGAATGCTTATGCTTGATGTTGTACATTAGGCTATAGCAAGAGCGAATGCTTATGCTTGATGTTGTACATTAGGCTATAGCAAGAGCGAATGCTTATGCTTGATGTTGTACATTAGGCTATAGCAAGAGCGAATGCTTATGCTTGATGTTGTACATTAGGCTATAGCAAGAGCGAATGCTTATGCTTGATGTTGTACATTAGGCTATAGCAAGAGCGAATGCTTATGCTTGATGTTGTACATTAGGCTATACCAAGAGCGAATGTTTATGCTTGATGTTGTACATTAGGCTATAGCAAGAGCGAATGCTTATGCTTGATGTTGTACATTAGGCTATAGCAAGAGCGAATGCTTATGCTTGATGTTGTACATTAGGCTATAGCAAGAGCGAATGCTTATGCTTGATGTTGTACATTAGGCTATAGCAAGAGCGAATGCTTATGCTTGATGTTGTACATTAGGCTATAGCAAGAGCGAATGCTTATGCTTGATGTTGTACATTAGGCTATAGCAAGAGCGAATGCTTATGCTTGATGTTGTACATTAGGCTATAGCAAGAGCGAATGCTTATGCTTGATGTTGTACATTAGGCTATAGCAAGAGCGAATGCTTATGCTTGATGTTGTACATTAGGCTATAGGAAGAGCGAATGCTTATGCCTGATGTTGTACATTAGGCTATAGCAAGAGCGAATGCTTATGCTTGATGTTGTACATTAGGCTATAGCAAGAGCGAATGCTTATGCTTGATGTTGTACATTAGGCTATAGCAAGAGCGAATGCTTATGCTTGATGTTGTACATTAGGCTATAGCAAGAGCGAATGCTTATGCTTGATGTTGTACATTAGGCTATAGCAAGAGCGAATGCTTATGCTTGATGTTGTACATTAGGCTATAGCAAGAGCGAATGCTTATGCTTCATGTTGTACATTAGGCTATAGCAAGAGCGAATGCTTATGCTTGATGTTGTACATTAGGCTATAGCAAGAGCGAATGCTTATGCTTGATGTTGTACATTAGGCTATAGCAAGAGCGAATGCTTATGCTTGATGTTGTACATTAGGCTATAGCAAGAGCGAATGCTTATGCTTGATGTTGTACATTAGGCTATAGCAAGAGCGAATGCTTATGCTTGATGTTGTACATTAGGCTATAGCAAGAGCGAATGCTTATGCTTGATGTTGTACATTAGGCTATAGCAAGAGCGAATGCTTATGCTTGATGTTGTACATTAGGCTATAGCAAGAGCGAATGCTTATGCTTGATGTTGTACATTAGGCTATAGCAAGAGCGAATGCTTATGCTTGATGTTGTACATTAGGCTATAGCAAGAGCGAATGCTTATGCTTGATGTTGTACATTAGGCTATAGCAAGAGCGAATGCTTATGCTTCATGTTGTACATTAGGCTATAGCAAGCGCGAATGCTTATGCTTGATGTTGTACATTAGGCTATAGCAAGAGCGAATGCTTATGCTTGATGTTGTACATTAGGCTATAGCAAGAGCGAATGCTTATGCTTGATGTTGTACATTAGGCTATAGCAAGAGCGAATGCTTATGCTTGATGTTGTACATTAGGCTATAGCAAGAGCGAATGAATGCTTATGCTTGATGTTGTACATTAGGCTATAGCAAGAGCGAATGCTTATGCTTGATGTTGTACATTAGGCTATAGCAAGAGCGAATGCTTATGCTTGATGTTGTACATTAGGCTATAGCAAGAGCGAATGCTTATGCTTGATGTTGTACATTAGGCTATAGCAAGAGCGAATGCTTATGCTTGATGTTGTACATTAGGCTATAGCAAGAGCGAATGCTTATGCTTGATGTTGTACATTAGGCTATAGCAAGAGCGAATGCTTATGCTTGATGTTGTACATTAGGCTATAGCAAGAGCGAATGCTTATGCTTGATGTTGTACATTAGGCTATAGCAAGAGCGAATGCTTATGCTTGATGTTGTACATTAGGCTATAGCAAGAGCGAATGCTTATGCTTGATGTTGTACATTAGGCTATAGCAAGAGCGAATGCTTATGCTTCATGTTGTACATTAGGCTATAGCAAGAGCGAATGCTTATGCTTCATGTTGTACATTAGGCTATACCAAGCGCGAATGTTTATGCTTGATGTTGTACATTAGGCTATAGCAAGAGCGAATGCTTATGCTTGATGTTGTACATTAGGCTATAGCCAGAGCGAAAGCTTATGCTTGATGTTGTACATTAGGCTATAGCAAGAGCGAATGCTTATGCTTGATGTTGTACATTAGGCTATAGCAAGAGCGAATGCTTATGCTTGATGTTGTACATTAGGCTATAGGAAGAGCGAATGCTTATGCTTGATGTTGTACATTAGGCTATAGCAAGAGCGAATGCTTATGCTTGATGTTGTACATTAGGCTATAGCAAGCGCGAATGTTTATGCTCGATGTTGTACATTAGGCTATACCAAGCGCGAATGTTTATGCTTGATGTTGTACATTAGGCTATAGCAAGAGCGAATGTTTCTGCTTCATGTTGTACATTAGGCTATAGCAAGAGCGAATGCTTATGCTTGATGTTGTACATTAGGCTATAGGAAGAGCGAATGCTTATGCCTGATGTTGTACATTAGGCTATAGCAAGAGCGAATGCTTATGCTTGATGTTGTACATTAGGCTATAGCAAGAGCGAAAGCTTATGCTTGATGTTGTACATTAGGCTATAGCAAGAGCGAATGCTTATGCTTGATGTTGTACATTAGGCTATAGCAAGAGCGAATGCTTATGCTTGATGTTGTACATTAGGCTATAGCAAGAGCGAATGCTTATGCTTGATGTTGTACATTAGGCTATATTTTTTAAATTAAAAAATTTTTTTTTTTTTAATTAAAAAAAATTTTTTTTAAAATTTTTTAGGTTAAAAAATTTTGGGGGGAAAAAACCCAAGGGAAATTTTTTAAAAAAAAAAATTTTTTTAATTTTTTTTAATTTAAAAAATTTTTTTTTTTTTGGGAAAAAAATTTTTTTTTTTTTGGCCCAAAAATTTTTTTTTTTTTGGGAAAAACCCAATTTTTTTTTTTTGGGGAAAAAAATTTTTTGGTTGTTTAAAAAAAAAATTTTTTTGTTGTTTAAAAAAAAAATTTTTTTGTTGTTTAAAAAAAAAATTTTTTTTGTTGTTTAAAAAAAAAATTTTTTTTGTTGTTTAAAAAAAAAATTTTTTTGTTGTTTAAAAAAAAAAATTTTTTTTTTTTAATTAAAAAAAATTTTTTTTTTTTAATTAAAAAAAATTTTTTTTTTTTAATTAAAAAAAATTTTTTTTTTTTAATTAAAAAAAATTTTTTTTTTTTAATTAAAAAAAATTTTTTTTTTTTAATTAAAAAAAATTTTTTTTTTTTAATTAAAAAAAATTTTTTTTTTTTAATTTAAAAAAAATTTTTTTTTTTAATTAAAAAAAATTTTTTTTTTTTAATTAAAAAAAAATTTTTTTTTTTTAATTAACCAAAAAAATTTTTTTTTTTTAATTAACCAAAAAAATTTTTTTTTTTTTAATTAAAAAAAAATTTTTTCTTAGGCTTTTGGGCAAGCGGCCTTTTTTCTTAGGTTTAAAAGGGCAAGCGGCCTTTTTTCTTAGGTTTAAAAAGGCAAGCGGCCTTTTTTCTTAGGTTTAAAAGGGCAACCCGGCTTTTTTCTTAGGTTTAAAAAGGGCTTTGCGGGGTTTTTAGGCTTAAGGGGTTATTTGGGCTTAATTAGGCTTAAAGGGCGGTTATTTGGGGGTTTTTGGCTTAAAGGGCGGTTATTTTTTTTTGGCCAAAAAAATTTTTTTTTTAATTTTTTAAAAAAATTTTTTTTGAATTTTTTAAAAGGGGAAAAGGGAATTTTTTTGGTTTTAAAAGGGGAAAAGGGAATTTTAATTTGGTTTTAAAAGGGGGGAATTTTAATTTGGTTTTAAAGGGGGGAATTTTAATTTGGTTTTAACAAAGGAATTTAAAGGGAATGTTTTTTTTTCAAAGGAATTTAAAAATTTTTTTTTTCAAAGGAATCCAAAATGTTTTTTTTCCCAAAGGAATTTAAACCCAATGTTTTTTTTTCAAAGGAAAAAAATTTTTTTTTTTTGGAATTTAAAAGGAAGGGGGTTTTTTTTTTTGGAATTGGAAAAAGGGGTTTTTTTTTTTGGAATTTAAAAGGAAGGGGGTTTTTTTTTTTGGAATTTAAAAGGAAGGGGGTTTTTTTTTTGGAATTGGAAGGAAGGGGGTTTTTTTTTTTGGAATTGGGGGAAAAAAATTTATGTTTAATTTTCTTAGGGCCCAAAATTTTATGTTTAATTTTCTTACCAAACCAAAGGGAATGTTTTTTGGTTTTTTTAAAAAAATTTATGTTTAATTTTCTTAGGAAAGGAAGGGGGTTTTTTTTTTTTGGAATTTTGGGGAAGGGGGTTTTTTTTTTGGGAATTTAAAAGGAAGGGGGTTTTTTTTTTTGGAATTGGCAAGGGCCTTTTTTCTTAGGTTTACCGGCAAGGGCCTTTTTTCTTAGGTTTAAAAGGGCAACCCGGCTTTTTTCTTAGGTTTAAAAGGGCAAGCGGCCTTTTTTCTTAGGTTTACGGCAAGCGGGAAATTTAATTTGGTTTTAAAAAGGCTTTGCGAAATTTCTTTGGTTTGGGAAAAAGGCTTTGCCCCTTTTTTTGGTTTGGGAAAAAGGCTTTGCCAAAATTTTCTTTGGTTTTTTAAAAAAGGTTTTGCCAAAATTTCTTTGGTTTTTTAAAAAAATTTAAAAGGGGGTTTTTTTAATTTTAAAAAATTAAAAGGGGGTTTTTTAATTTTAAAAAATTTAAAAGGGGTTTTTTTTTGGGGAAAATTTTTTGGGGTTTGAAATTTTTTGAAAGGGTTTTTCCCTTTTTTGGTTTTAAAAGGGAAAAAGGGAATTTTAATTTTTTAAAAGGGGAAAAGGGAATTTTAATTTTTTAAAAGGGGAAAAGCCCGAATTTTTTTGGTTTTAAAAGGGGAAAAGGGTTTTTTTTGGTTTGAAAGGGTTTTTTTTTTTGGTTTGAAAAATTTTTTGGGTTTGTTTTTTAAATTTTAAAAATTTTAAAAGGGGGTTTTTTAATTTTAAAAAATTTAAAAGGGGGTTTTTTTTTTAAAAATTTTTTGGGGGTTTTTTAATTTTAAAAAGGCTTTGCGAAATTTCTTTGGTTTGGGGAAAATTTTTTTGGGAATTTTTTAAAGGGAAATTTTTTTTGGGAATTTTTTAAAGGGAAAATTTTTTGGGGAATTTTTTAAAGGGAAAATTTTTTGGGGAATTTTTTAAAGTTTAAAATTTTTTTGGGGAATTTTTTAAAGGGAAAATTTTTTTGGGGAATTTTTTAAAGGGAATTTTTTGGGGAATTTTTTAAAGGGAAATTTTTTGGGGAATTTTTTAAAGGGAAAATTTTTTGGGGAATTTTTTAAAGGGAAAAAAAGGGGGGAATTTTTTGGGAAAATTTTTTGGGGAATTTTTTCCAAGGGAAAATTTTTTGGGGAATTTTTTAAAAGGGAATTTTTTTTAAAAATTTTTTAAAAAGGGAATTTTTTTTAAAAATTTTTTAAAAAGGGAATTTTTTTTAAAAAAAAAGGGAATTTTTTTTAAAAATTTTTTAAAAAGGGAATTTTTTTTAAAAAATTTTTTAAAAAAAAAAAGGGGGGAATTTTTTAAAGGGAATTTTTTGGGGGTTTTTTTGGGGAAAATTTTTTGGGGAATTTTTTAAAGGGAAAAATTTTTTTGGGAATTTTTTAAAGGGAAAAAGGGGGGGTTTTTTTAATTTTAAAAATTTAAAAGGGGGTTTTTTAAAAGGGCGGTTATTTGGGGGTTTTAGGCTTAAAAGGGGAATTTTTTAAAGGGAAAATTTTTTTGGGGAATTTTTTAAAGGGAAAAATTTTTTTGGGAATTTTTTAAAGGGAAAATTTTTTTGGGGAATTTTTTCCAAGGGAAATTTTTTGGGGAATTTTTTAAAGGGAAAATTTTTTGGGGAAAAAAAAAGGGAATTTTTTTGGGGAATTTTTAAAAAGGGAAATTTTTTTTGGGGAAAATTTTTAAAGGGAAAATTTTTTGGGGAAAAATTTTTTAAAGGAATTTTTTTTAAAAATTTTTTAAAAAGGGAATTTTTTTTAAAAATTTTTTAAAAAGGGAATTTTTTTGGGGTTTTTTAAAGGGAATTTTTTTGGGGAATTTTTTCCAAGGGAAAGGTTTTTAAAAAAGGCTTTGCGAAATTTCTTTGGTTTGGGCCCGGTTATTTGGGGGTTTTTAGGCTTAAGGGGCGGTTTTTTTTTTTGGTTTTAAAAAAAGGGGTTGTTTGGTTTTTTAAAAGGGGGGTTGTTTGGTTTTTTAAAAGGGGAAAAGGGAATTTTAATTTGGTTTTAAAAAAAGGGAATTTTAATTTGGTTTTAAAGGGGAAAAGGGAACTTTTTTTTCCAAAGGAATTTAAAATTTTGTTTTTTTTTCAAAGGAATTTAAAAATGTTTTTTTTCCCAAAGGAAAAAATGTTTTTTTTTCAAAGGAATTTAAAAATGTTTTTTTTTCAAAGGAAGCAAAATTTTTTTTTGGGGAAAAGGGAAAAAATTTTTTTTTTTGGGGAAAAGGGAAAAAATTTTTTTTTGGGGAAAAGGGAAAAAAAAAGGGGGGGAAAAGGGAAAAAAATTTTTTTTTGGGGAAAAGGGGAAAAAATTTTTTTTTGGGGGGGAAAAAAATTTTTTTTTGGGGAAAAGGGAAAAAATTTTTTTTTGGGGAAAAGGGAAAAAATTTTTTTTTTGGGGGAAAGGGAAAAAATTTTTTTTTTGGGGAAAAGGGAAAAAAATTTTTTTTTTGGCCCAAGGGAAAAAAATTTTTTTTTGGGGAAAAAGGGAAACCAAAATTTTTTTTGGGGAAAAGGGAAAAAAATTTTTTTTTGGGGAAAAGGGAAGGGCCAAATTTTCTTAGGTTTACCCGGCAAGGGCCTTTTTTCTTAGGTTTAGGGCAAGGGCCTTTTTTCTTAGGTTTAAAAGGGCAAGCGGCCTTTTTTTTTTAAAGGGCAAAGCGGCCTTTTTTCTTTGGTTTAAAAGGGCAAAGCGGCTTTTTTCTTAGGTTTAAAAGGGCAAACCGGCCTTTTTTCTTAGGCTTAAAAGGGCCAAGCCGGCCTTTTTTTTAGGTTTAAAAGGGCAAAAAGGGCCTTTTTTCTTAGGTTTAAAAGGGCAACCGGCCTTTTTTCTTAGGTTTAAAAGGGCAAGCCGGCTTTTTTTAATTTTAAAAGGGCAAGGGCCTTTTTTTGGGTTTTTCCCGGGTTTTCTTAGGTTTACCGGCAAGCGGCCTTTTTCTTAGGTTTAAAAGGGCAAGCGGCCTTTTTTCTTAGGTTTTGGGGCAAGCGGGAATGTTTTTTTTTCCAAAGGAATTTAAAAATGTTTTTTTTTTAAAGGAATTTAAAAATGTTTTTTTTTCAAAGGAATTTAAAAATGTTTTTTTTAAAAAAGGGTTTAAAGGGAATTTTAATTTGGTTTTAAAAAGGCTTTTAAAAGGGAAAATTTTTTTTAAAAAAATTTTTTTGGGAATTTTTTAAAGGGAAAATTTTTTGGGGAATTTTTTGGAAGGGAAAATTTTTTGGGGAATTTTTTAAAGGGAAAATTTTTTGGGGAAAATTTTTGGAAGGGAAAATTTTTTGGGGAATTTTTTAAAGGGAAAATTTTTTGGGGAATTTTTTGGAAGGGAAAATTTTTTTGGGGAATTTTTTAAAGGGAAAATTTTTTGGGGAATTTTTTAAAGGGAAATTTTTTGGGGAATTTTTTGGAAAGGGAATTTTTTAAAGGGAAAATTTTTTGGGGAAAAAAAGGGAAATTTTTTTTGGGGAATTTTTTAAAGGGAAAATTTTTTGGGGAATTTTTTAAAGGAAAATTTTTTGGGGAATTTTTTGGAAGGGAAAATTTTTTGGGGAATTTTTTAAAGGGAAAGGTTTGGGGGAAAAGGGAATTTTAATTTGGTTTTAAAAGGGGAAAAGGGAATTTTAATTTGGTTTAAAAGGGGAAAAGGGAAATTTTAATTTGGTTTTAAAAGGGGAAAAGGGAATTTAATTTTTTAAAGGTTTAAAGGGAATTTTAATTTGGTTTTAAAAGGGGAAAAGGGAATTTTAATTTGGTTTTCCAAAGGAATTTAAAAATGTTTTTTTTTCCAAAGGAATTTAAAAATGTTTTTTTGGGGAAAAGGGAAAAAAATTTTTTTTTGGGGGAAAAAGGAATTTTTTTTTTAATTTGGGGGGGGGTTTTTTTTTTTTAATTTGGGGGGGTTTTTTTTTTTTTAATTTGGGGGGGGTTTTTTTTTTTTAATTTGGGGGGAAAAAGGGGTTGTTTGGTTTTTAAAAAGGGAAAAAGGGGTTTTTGGTTTTTTAAAAGGGAAAATTTGGTTTTGTTTTTTAAAAAAAAAATTTTGTTTGGTTTTTTAAAAAGGGAAAAGGGGTTGTTTTGCCTTTTAAAAGGGAAAAGGGGTTGTTTGGTTTTTTAAAAGGGAAAAAGGGGTTGGTTTGTTTTTTAAAAGGGGAAAAAGGGGTTGTTTTTTATTTAAAAGGGAAAAAAGGGGTTGTTTTGTTTTTTAAAAGGGAAAAAGGGGTTTTTGTTTTTTAAAAAGGAAAAAAAATTGTTTGTTTTTTAAAAAAAGGGGTGTTTGTTTTTTTAAAGGCCAAAAGGGGTTGTTTGGTTTTTTAAAAGGGAAAAGGGGTTTTTTGGTTTGGGTTTAAAAGGGAAAAAATTTTTTTGTTTTTTAAAAAGGGAAAAAGGGTTTTTGTTTTTTAAAAAGGGGCGGGGTTTTTTCTTAGGTTTAAAAGGGGCAAAGGGGCCTTTTTTCTTTTGGGTTTAAAGGGCAAGCGGCCTTTTTTTTTAGGTTTTTGGGGGGGGGTTTTTTTTTTTTGGGATTTAAAGGAAGCCCCTTTTTTTTTTTTAAATTTAAAAGGAAGGGGGTTTTTTTTTTTGGAATTTAAAAGAAGGGGTTTTTTTTTTTTGGTTTTAAAAGAAGGGGGTTTTTTTTTGGAATTTAAAAAAAGCCCCTTTTTTTTTTTGGGAATTTAAAAAAACCCCTTTTTTTTTTTTAAAAAAAAAAGGGGTTTTTTTTTAAAAAATTTTTTGGGGGTTTTAAATTTTTTAAAAAAATTTTTTTTGAATTTTTTAAAAAAATTTTTTTTGAATTTTTTAAAAAATTTTTTTTGTTTAATTTTTTAAAAAAATTTGGGTTTGTTTAATTTTTTAAAAAAATTTTTTAAAAATTTTAAATTTGGTTTTTGGGGAAAGGGAATTTTAATTTGGTTTTAAAGGGGAAAAGGGAATTTTTTGGTTTTAAAAGGGGAAAAGGGAATTTTAATTTGGTTTTAAAAGGGGAAAAGGGAATTTTAATTTGGTTTTAAAAGGGAAAAGGGAATTTTAATTTGGTTTTAAAGGGGAAAAGGGAATTTTAATTTGGTTTTAAAAGGGGAAAAGGGAATTTTACCTTTTTGAAAGGGGGAAAAAATTTTTTTTTGAAAGGGTTTTTTTTTTTGGTTTGGGGGTTTTTGGGTTTGTTTAATTTTTTAAAAAAATTTTTTGGGGTTTGAATTTTTTAAAAAATTTTTTGGGGTTTGAATTTTTTGGGGAAAAATTTTTTGGGGTTTGAATTTTTTAAAAAAATTTTGGCCTTTTTTCTTAGGTTTAAAAGGGCAAAGCGGCCTTTTTTCTTAGGTTTACCCCAAGGGCCTTTTTTCTTAGGTTTACCGGCAAGGGCCTTTTTTCTTAGGCTTAAAAGGGCAAGCGGCCTTTTTTCTTAGGTTTTGGGCAAGGGGGGTTTTTTCTTAGGTTTAAAACCAAGCGGCCTTTTTTCTTAGGTTTAAAAGGGCAACCCGGGGTTTTTTCTTAGGTTTAAAAGGGCAAGCGGCCTTTTTTCTTAGGTTTAAAAGGAATTTAAACAAAGTTTTTTTTTCAAAGGAATTTAAAAATGCTTTTTTTTCAAAGGAATTTAAACCTTTTTTCTTAGGTTTAAAAGGGGCAAGGGGCCTTTTTTCTTAGGTTTAAAAGGGCAAGCGGCCTTTTTTCTTAGGTTTACCCGGCAAGGGCCTTTTTTCTTAGGTTTAAAAGGGCAAGCGGCTTTTTTCCTTAGGTTTAAAAGGGGAAAAGGGAATTTTAATTTGGTTTTAAAAGGGGAAAAGGGAATTTTAATTTTTTAAAGGGGAAAAGGGAATTTTAATTTTTTAAAAGGGGAAAAGCCGGAATTTTAATTTGGTTTTAAAAGGGGAAAAGGGAAATGTTTTTTTTTCCAAAGGAATTTAAAAAGTTTTTTTTTCAAAGGAATTTAAAAATGTTTTTTTTTCCAAAGGAAAACCCGGTTTTTCTTAGGTTTAAAAGGGCAAGGGGCCTTTTTTCTTAGGTTTAAAAGGGCAAGCGGCCTTTTTTCTTAGGTTTACCCGGCAAGGGCCTTTTTTCTTAGGTTTAAAAGGGCAACGGCTTTTTTCCTTAGGTTTAAAAGGGCAAACCGGCTTTTTTTTTTCCAAAGGAATTTAAAAATGTTTTTTTTTCAAGGGTTTTAAAAATGTTTTTTTTAAAAAGGAATTTAAAAAGTTTTTTTTTAAAAAATTTTTTGGGGTTTGAATTTTTTGGGGAAAAATTTTTTGGGGGAATTTTTTAAAAAAATTTTTTGGGGTTTTTTGGTTTTAAAAGGGGAAAAGCTTTGTGTTTAAAAAAAAAATTTTTTTGTTGTTTAAAAAAAAAATTTTTTTTGTTGTTTAAAAAAAAAATTTTTTTTGTTTTAAAATTTTAAAAGGGGTTTTTTTTTTAAAATTTTAAAAGGGGTTTTTTTTTTAAAATTTTAAAAGGGAAATTTTTTTTTTAAAATTTTACCAAAGGGGTTTTTGTTTTTTTTAAGGCAAAGCAAAGGCAATGCTTTTTGGTTTTTTGGCAAAGGAAACAATGCTTTTTGGTTTTTTGGCAAAAAAATTTATTTTAAATTTTCTTAGGGGAAAAAAATTTATGTTTTTTCTTAAAAAAAATTTATGCTTAATTTTCTTAGGGGAAAAAAATTTATGGTTTAATTTTCTTGGGGAAAAAAATTTATGTTTAATTTCTTAGGGGAAAAAAATTTATGTTTAATTTTCTTTTTTTTTTTTCATTTGGGGAAAAAGGAAGGGGGTTTTTTTTTTTGGAATTTAAAAAACCTTTTTTTTTTTGGAATTTAAAAGGAAGGGGGTTTTTTTTTTTGGAATTTAAAGGAAGGGGGGTTTTTTTTTTTGGAATTTAAAAGGAAGGGGGTTTTTTTTTTGGAATTTAAAAAGGGGGGTTTTTTTTAATTTTTTGGGAATTTTTTAAAGGGAAAATTTTTTTGGGGAATTTTTTAAAGGGAAAATTTTTTTGGGGAATTTTTTAAAAAATTTTTTGGGGAATTTTTTAAAGGGAAAATTTTTTGGGGGAATTTTTTAAAGTTTAAAATTTTTTTTAAAAATTTTTTAAAAAGGGAATTTTTTTTAAAAATTTTTTAAAAGGGAATTTTTTTTAAAAATTTTTTAAAAAGGGAATTTTTTTTAAAAATTTTTTTGGGGGGGTTTTTAGGCTTAAAGGTCGGTTATTTGGGGGTTTTTAGGCTTTTGGGGCGGTTATTTGGGGAATTTTTTTTAAAAATTTTTTAAAAAAATTTTTAGGCTTAAAGGCGGTTTATTTGGGGGTTTTTAGGCTTAAAGGGCGGTTATCCGGGGGTTTTTAGGCTTAAAGGGCGGTTATTTGGGGGTTTTTAGGCTTAAAGGAAAAAGGTTATTTGGGGGTTTTTAGGCTTTTTGGGCGGTTATTTTGGAATTTAGGCTTAAAGGGCGGTTATGGGGGGTTTTTAGGCTTAAAGGGCGGTTATCCCGGCAATTTTAGGCTTAAAGGGCGGTTATCCGAAATTTTTTGGTTTGGGAAAAAGGCTTTGCCAAAACCTTTGGTTTGGGAAAAAGGCTTTGCCAAAATTTCTTTGGTTTTTTAAAAAAGGTTTTGCGAAAATTTCTTTGGTTTGGGAAAAAGGCTTTGCCGGGAATTTTCTTAGGTTTAAAAGGGCAAGCGGCGGGTTTTTAGGTTTACCGGCAAGCCCTTTTTTCTTAGGCTTACCGGCAAAAAGGGCCTTTTTTCTTAGGTTTAAAAGGGCCAAAGGGAATTTTAATTTTTTTAAAAGGGGAAAAGGGAATTTTAATTTTTTAAAGGGGAAAACCGGAATTTTAATTTGGTTTTAAAAGGGGAAAAGGGAATTTTAATTTGGTTTTAAAAGGGGAAAAGGGAATTTTAATTTGGGTTTAAAAAATCCAAAATTTTTTTTTTCAAAGGAATCCAAAATGTTTTTTTTTAAAAGGGCAAGCGGCCTTTTGGTTTTTTAAAAGGGAAAAAGGGGTTGTTTGTTTTTGGGGGAAATTTTGGTTTTGAAAAAAAGGGGTTTTTTTTTTAAAATTTTAAAAGCGGGTTTTTTTTTTTAAAATTTTAAAAAATTTTTTTTTTTTGGGAAAAAAAATTTTTTTTTTTTGGGAAAAAAATTTTTTTTTTTTTGGGAAAAAAATTTTTTTGTTGTACATTAGGCTATAGCATGAGCGAATGCTTATGCTTGATGTTCTAAATTAGGCTGTAACAAGAGCGAATGCTTATGTTTGGTGTTCTACATTGCGCTATAGGAAGAGTGGGTGCTCATGCTTTATCTGCTAAGACTAGGCGATAGCAAGCGAGAATTTTTATGGTGAATGTTGTACATTAGGCTATAGCAAGAGCGAATGCTTATGCTTGATGTTGTTGCACATTAGGCTATAGCAAGAGCCATTGCTTACGCTCGATGTTGTACATTAGGCTATAGCAAGAGCGAATGCTTATGCTTGATGTTGTACATTAGGCTATATCATGAGCGAATGCTTATGCTTGATGTTGTACATTAGGCTGTAACAAGAGCGAATGCTTATGCTTTGATGTTGTACATTGCGCTATAGGAAGAGTGGGTGCTTATGCTTTATGTTGTACATTAGGCTATAGCAAGCGCGAATTTTATGGTGAATGTTGTACATTAGGCTATAGCAAGAGCGAATGCTTATGCTTGATGTTGTACATTAGGCTATAGCAAGAGCCATTGCTTACGCTCGATGTTGTACACGAGGCTATAGCAAGTTCGAGTGCTTATGCTTGATGTTGTACACTAGGCTATAGCAAGAGCGAATGCTTATGCTTCGATGTTGTAACATTAGGCTGTAACAAGAGCGAATGCTTATGCTTGATGTTGTACATTGCGCTATAGGAAGAGCGAATGCTTATGCTTTATGTTGTACATTAGGCTATAGCAAGCGCGAATGCTTATGGTTCATGTTGTACATTAAGGCTATAGCAAGAGCGAATGCTTATGCTTTATGTTGTACATTAGACTATAGCAAGAGCGAATGCTTATGCTTGATATTGTACAGTAGGCTGTAGGAAGGGCGAATGCTTATAATTCATTTTGTACACTAGGCTATAGCAAGAGCAAATGCTTATGTTTGATGTTGCACATTAGGTTAGATAGAAAGAGGGAATGCTTATGCTTCATGTTGTACATTAGACTATAGCAAGAGCGAATGCTTATGCTTGATATTCCACAGTAGGCTATAGCAAGGGCGATTGCTTACGCTCGAAGTTTTACACGAGGCTATAGCACGTGCGAATGCTTATGCTTCATGCTGTACACTAGGCTATAGCATGAGCAAATGCTTATGCTTGATGTTGTACAGTAGGCTATAGCAAGGGCGAATGCTTACGCTTGATGTTGTACATTAGGCTATAGCAAGAGCGAGTGCTTATGATGTTGTACATTAGGCTATAGCAAGAGCGAATGCTTATGCTTGATGTTGTACATTAGGCTATAGCAAGAGCGAATGCTTATGCTGATGTTGTACATTAGGCTATAGCAAGAGCGAATGCTTATGCTTGATGTTGTACATTAGGCTATAGCAAGCGCGAATGCTTATGCTTGATGTTGTACATTAGGCTATAGCAAGCGCGAATGTTTATGCTCGATGTTGTACATTAGGCTATAGCAAGCGCGAATGCTTATGCTTCATGTTGTACATTAGGCTATAGCAAGCGCGAATGCTTATGCTTCATGTTGTACATTAGGCTATAGCAAGCGCGAATGCTTATGCTTGATGTTATACATTAGGCTATGGCAAGACCGAATGCTTATGCTTCATGTTGTACATTAGGCTATCGGAAGAGCGAATGCTTATGCTTGATGTTGTACATTAGGCTATAGCAAGTGCGAATGTTTATGCTTGATGTTGTACATTAGGCTATAGCAAGCGCAAATGCTTATGCTTGATGTTGTACATTAGGCTATAGCAAGAGCGAATGCTTATGCTTCATATTGTACATTAGGCTAAAGCAAGAGCGAATGCTTATGCTTCATGTTGTACATTAGGCTATAGCAAGAGAGAATGCTTATGCTTCATGTTGTACATTAGGCTATAGGAAGAGCAAATGCTTATGCTTCTTGTTGTACATTGGGCTATAGCAAGAGCGAATGCTTATGCTTCATGTTGTTTATTAGGCTATAGCAAGCGCGAATGCTTATGCTTGATGTTGTACATTAGGCTATAGCAAACCCGAATGCTTATGCTTGATGTTATACATTAGGCTATAGGAAGAGCGAATGCTTATGCTTCATGTTGTACATTAGGCTATAGCAAGACCGAATGCTTATGCTTTATGTTGTACATTAGGCTATAGCAAGACCGAATGCTTATGCTTCATGTTGTACATTAGGCTATGGCAAGCGCGAATGATTATGCTCGATGTTGTACATTAGGCTATAGCAATCGCGAATGCTTATGCTTGATGTTGTACATTAGGCTATAGGAAGTGCGAATGCTTATGCTTCATGTTGTACAATAGGCTATATCAAGCGCGAATGCTTATGCTTCATGTTGTACATTAGGATATAGCAAGAGCGAATGCTTATGCTTCATGTTGTACATTAGGCTATAGCAAGAGCGAATGCTTATGCTTCATGTTGTACATTAGGCTATAGGAAGAGCGAATGCTTATGCTTCTTGTTGTACATTAGGCTTTAGCAAGAGCGAATGCTTATGCTTCATGTTGTTCATTAGGCTATAGCAAGAGGGAATGCGTATGCTTGATGTTGTACATTAGGCTATAGGAAGAGCGAATGCTTACGTTTGATGTTGTACATTAGGCTATAACAAGAGCGAATGCTTATGCTTCATGTTGTACATTAGGCTATAACAAGAGCGAATGCTTATGGTTCATGTTGTACATTAGGCTATAGCAAGAGCGAATGCTTATACTTGATGTTGTACATTAGGCTATAGCAAGAGCGAATGCTTATGCTTGATGTTGTACATTAGGCTATAGCAAGCCCGAATGCTTATGCTTGATGTTATACATTAGGCTATAGCAAGAGCGAATGCTTATTGCATGCTTCATGTTGTACATTAGGCTATAGCCAGAGCGAATGCTTATTCTTCATGTTGTACATTAGGCTATAGGAAGGGCGAATGCTTATGCTTCATGTTGCACATTAGGCTATAGCAAGAGCGAATGCTTATGCTTCATGTTGTACATTAGGTTATAGGAAGAGCGAATGCTTATGCTTCATGTTGTACATTAGGCTATAGCAAGAGCGAATGCTTATGCTTGATGTTATACATTAGGCTATAGGAAGAGCGAATGCTTATGCTTCATGTTGTACATTAAGCTATAGCAAGAGCGAATGCTTATGCTTGATGTTATACATTAGGCTATAGGAAGAGTGAATGCTTATGCTTCATGTTGTACATTAGGCTATAGGAAGAGCGAATGCTTATGCTTCATGTTGTACATTAGGCTATAACAAGAGCGAATGCTTATGCTTCATGTTGTACATTAGGCTATAACAAGAGCGAATGCTTATGGTTCATGTTGTACATTAGGCTATAGCAAGAGCGAATGCTTATACTTGATGTTGTACATTAGGCTATAGCAAGAGCGAATGCTTATGCTTGATGTTGTACAATAGGCTATAGCAAGCCCGAATGCTTATGCTTGATGTTATACATTAGGCTATAGCAAGAGCGAATGCTTATTGCATGCTTCATGTTGTACATTAGGCTATAGCCAGAGCGAATGCTTATTCTTCATGTTGTACATTAGGCTATAGGAAGGGCGAATGCTTATGCTTCATGTTGCACATTAGGCTATAGCAAGAGCGAATGCTTATGCTTCATGTTGTACATTAGGTTATAGGAAGAGCGAATGCTTATGCTTCATGTTGTACATTAGGCTATAGCAAGAGCGAATGCTTATGCTTGATGTTATACATTAGGCTATAGGAAGAGCGAATGCTTATGCTTCATGTTGTACATTAAGCTATAGCAAGAGCGAATGCTTATGCTTGATGTTATACATTAGGCTATAGGAAGAGTGAATGCTTATGCTTCATGTTGTACATTAGGCTATAGGAAGAGCGAATGCTTATGCTTCATGTTGTACATTAGGCTATAGGAAGAGCGAATGCTTATGCTTCATGTTGTACATTAGGCTATAGGAAGAGCGAATGCTTATGCGTCATGTTGTACATTAGGCTATAGCAAGAGCGAATGCTTATGCTTCAGGTAACAGTTCTTTAGGGATGCTTACAATCTAAACAGGAATTATACCAAACATAAAAGTCTGCTGAAAACATTTTTTCAAACGCGATAAAAAATATTGTTGATTGATCAGTTGCTAAAATTGCTGTTCTGCATACACTTATTTTATAATCAAACCCTTCCTTATTGATGAAACTTGTACACTGTGCATGAAATGCGGCTTTTTCGACTAGGAAAGAGAACTTCGTATTCGCCAAATCCCTTCAGTAATACTTTCGATCTAACAAAATAAGTTTATTGGAAAACTTCTAAGTAGGATTAAATTATTTCTGACGTAATCTCTTTCTTAAGAAACATTAAGATGCGTTTTGATCAACACAGTTTTACTAGAGCTGTGACTTAGGGGTACCTCATCAAAACACACCTAACAATGCGGGACCCGGTAACAGTTCTTTAGGGATGCTTACAATCTAAATAGCAATTATACCAAACATAAAGGTCTGCTGAAAATATTTTCTCAACGCGATACAAAAGATTGTTGATTGATCAGTTGCTTAAATTGCCGTTCTGCATACACTTATTTTCAGGCCTTATTTTAAGGCTCAGTGATAACCAATTTGTGCAGTGATAAAACAAAATTGTGCAGTGGTAAATGGAAAAATATGCAGTAATAAATTGATCTTGCAAAAAAGTAAGCCATTTAAGTATACAAGAGAAAATGTCAGAAAGAAACTGATCAAGCTAATCCGACAGAAGCATCCAGTGAGAGTGATTTGCGACTTGCTGTATAAATAGCATTTTTCCTGGCTTTCTCTCCCGGGGGGGCTGGGGGGTACTTCAATGTATCCAAGATTAGACGTGAATCTGGACTTTGACAAAAAGACCCATTTGTATGATAAGATTTTCAAGGATTTCTGACCCATTTGCATGAAAATCGGGAAATTTCAAGCCCTTGTGTATGATTTTGGTTGATTTTAAAACCCTTTTACAGTGGTAGAATTCACGAAAAGTCTCGCAAAATCTAATCTTAAGGCGATTCTTTGCAATCAATGTGACCGAGCTCTGTTGTTGCTGCTAATTCATCGTTTCGAAAGCAAAAACACAGTAGAAAGGTTGTCAGCCACTTTGCAGTAAATCATTATGGGACCTATTAGTAAGAAAATCCTAAAATACCAACCCATCAACCAGAATCGAGCAGAATATCACACCCATGTGTAGAAAATTTCAGTCGAAAAAAACCCATCCATATGAGCGGCACGTCCAGTATGTCTACATATTGAAGTACCCCCCCCCCCCCGGGCGAATTTAGGTCTAAAATATTTCTATCGCAAGCAATAACCTCATTGGATTTTCCTTGCATCGTATCATATTATTACTAAACGATAACAAAGTCCTCTCCTGTTGTATATATTACCTAGCATTTGAAACTTAGTTAAAGGAACAATTGCCCATGCAAATATGACGAATCAAGAAAGATAAATCGCTTAAAACTTTTGTGTCTTCTTTTTAACCTGTGTATGAATTTTGACAACGTCTTTGGGTCTTCAAAATAATAAGCACTATTGAGTATCATACACCAACCCCAGCCCTTACTTTATGACTGATTATAAACAACAGTCTACTGTATGTATACTTCCACATCTCTATTTCTTAATGGTCCAGTGGCTCTAAAGCTTGCAACATCCCGCAATCATTTTAATCAGTCATAGTCATTCTTAAGGTCGATCTCTATTGGATTGGCAAACTGGATAATGGCTCAGAAAATTGTAATTTATAGGTCCCGAAATGGTCGTTAGAGCGATTCTAGATCAATAATTCTCAAAATTTTCCCGGGAAGCATGCCCCAGACCCCCTAGTCGAGTGAGCCTTTTGTGAATATTTTGTTCCCCCACTTTTGCGCCCCTACACTTCTAAACCTTATTTTATAATCAAACCCTTCCTTATTGATGAAACTTGTACACTGTGCATGAAATGCGGCTTTTTCGATTAGGAAAGAGAACTTCGTATTCGCCCATTCCTTCAGCAATAATTTCGATCCAACAAAATAGGTTTATTAGAAAACTTCTATGTAGAATTAAAGTATTTCTGACGTAATCTCTTTCTTAAGAAACATTAAGATGCGTTTTGATCAACACAGTTTTACTAGAGCTGTGACTTAGGGGTAACTGATCAAAACACACCTAAGAATGCGGGACCCGGTAACAGTTCTTTAGGGATTCTTACAATCTAAATAGGAATTATATAAAACAAAAAGGTCTGCTGAAAACATTTTCCCTTTAGCAATAATTTCGATGTAACAAAATATGTTTATTAGAAAACTTCTATGTAGGATTAAAGTATTTCTGACGCAATGTCTTTCTAAAGAAACATTAAGATGCATTTTGATCAACACAGTTTTACTAGAGCTGTGACTTAGGGGTACCTGATCAAAACACACCTAACAATGCGGGACCCGGTAACAGTTCTTTAGGGATGCTTACAATCTAAATAGCAATTATACCAAACATAAAGGTCTGCTGAAAATATTTTCTCAACGCGATACAAAATATCGTTGATTGATCAGTTGCTTAAATTGCCGTTCTGCATACACTTATTTTATAATCAAACCCTTCCTTATTGATGAAACTTGTACACAGTGCATGAAATGCGGCTTTTTCGATTAGGAAAGAGAACTTCGTATTCGCCGAATCCCTTAAGCAATAATTTCGATCTAACAAAATAGGTTTATTAGAAAACTTCTATGTAGGATTAAAGTATTTCTGACGCAATGTCTTTCTTAAGAAACATTAAGATGAGCTTTGATCAACACAGTTTTACTAGAGCTGTGACTTAGGGGTACCTGATCAAAACACACCTAACAATGCGGGACCCGGTAACAGTTCTTTAGGGATTCTTACAATCTAAATAGCAATTATACCAAACATAAAGGTCTGCTGAAAATATTTTCTCAACGCGATACAAAATATTGTTGATTGATCAGTTGCTTAAATTGCCGTTCTGCATACACTTATTTTATAATCAAACCCTTCCTTATTGATGAAACTTGTACACAGTGCATGAAATGCGGCTTTTTCGATTAGGAAAGAGAACTTCGTATTCGCCGAATCCCTTAAGCAATAATTTCGATCTAACAAAATAGGTTTATTAGAAAACTTCTATGTAGGATTAAAGTATTTCTGACGCAATGTCTTTCTTAAGAAACATTAAGATGCGCTTTGATCAACACAGTTTTACTAGAGCTGTGACTTAGGGGTACCTGATCAAAACACACCTAACAATGCGGGACCCGGTAACAGTTCTTTAGGGATGCTTACAATCTAAACAGGAATTATACCAAACATAAAAGTCTGCTGAAAACCTTTTCTCAACGCGATAAAAAATATTGCTGATTGATCAGTTGCTTAAAATGCCGTTCTGCATACATTGATTTTATAATCAAACCCTTCCTTATTGATGAAACTTGTACACTGTGCATGAAATGCGGCTTTTTCGATTAGGAAAGAGAACTTCGTATTCGCCAAATCCCTTCAGTAATACTTTCGATCTAACAAAATAAGTTTATTGGAAAACTTCTAAGTAGGATTAAAGTATTTCTGACGTAATCTCTTTCTTAAGAAACATTAAGATGCGTTTTGATCAACACAGTTTTACTAGAGCTGTGACTTAGGGGTACCTGATCAAAACACACCTAAGAATGCGGGACCCGGTAACAGTTCTTTTGGGATGCTTACAATCTAAATAGGAATTATATAAAACATAAAGGTCTGCTGAAAACATTTTCTCAACGCGATAAAAAATATTGTTGATTGATCAGTTGCTAAAATTGCTGTTCTGCATACACTTATTTTACAATCAAACCCTTCCTTATTGATGAAACTTGTACACTGTGCATGAAATGCGGCTTTTTCGATTAGGAAAGAGAACTTCGTATTCGCCCAATCCCTTCAGCAATAATTTCGATCTAACAAAATAGGTTTATTGGAAAACTTCCAAGTAGGATTAAAGTATTTCTGACGTAATCTCTTTCTTAAGAAACATTAAGATGCGTTTTGATTAACACAGTTTTACTAGAGCTGTGACTTAGGGGTACCTGATCAAAACACACCTAACAATGCGGGACCCGGTAACAGTTCTTTAGGGATGCTTACAATCTAAATAAGAATTATATAAAACAAAAAGGTCTGCTGAAAACATTTTCTCAACGCGATAAAAAATATTGTTGATTGATCAGTTGCTAAAATTGCTGTTCTGCATACACTTATTTTACAATCAAACCCTTCCTTATTGATGAAACTTGAACACTGTGCATGAAATGAGGCTTTTTGGATTAGGAAAGAGAACTTCGTATTCGCCCAATCCCTTCAGCAATAATTTCGATCTAACAAAATAGGTTTATTAGACAACTTCTATGTAGGATTAAAGTATTTCTGACGCAATGTCTTTCTTAAGAAACATTAAGATGAGCTTTGATCAACACAGTTTTACTAGAGCTGTGACTTAGGGGTACCTGATCAAAACACACCTAACAATGCGGGACCCGGTAACAGTTCTTTAGGGATGCTTACAATCTAAATAAGAATTATATAAAACAAAAAGGTCTGCTGAAAACATTTTCTCAACGCGATAAAAAATATTGTTGATTGATCAGTTGCTAAAATTGCTGTTCTGCATACACTTATTTTACAATCAAACCCTTCCTTATTGATGAAACTTGAACACTGTGCATGAAATGAGGCTTTTTGGATTAGGAAAGAGAACTTCGTATTCGCCCAATCCCTTCAGCAATAATTTCGATCTAACAAAATAGGTTTATTAGACAACTTCTATGTAGGATTAAAGTATTTCTGACGCAATGTCTTTCTTAAGAAACATTAAGATGAGCTTTGATCAACACAGTTTTACTAGAGCTGTGACTTAGGGGTACCTGATCAAAACACACCTAACAATGCGGGACCCGGTAACAGTTCTTTAGGGATTCTTACAATCTAAATAGCAATTATACCAAACATAAAGGTCTGCTGAAAACATTTTCTCAACGCGATACAAAATATTGCTGACTGATCAGTTGCTTAAATTGCCGTTCTGCATACATTTATTTTATAATCAAACCCTTCTTTATTGATGAAACTTGTACACTGTGCATGAAATGCGGCTTTTTCGATTAGGAAAGAGAACTTCGTATTCGCCAAATCCCTTCAGTAATACTTTCGATCTAACAAAATAGGTTTATTGGAAAACTTCTAAGTAGGATTAAAGTATTTCTGACGTAATCTCTTTCTTAAGAAACATTAAGATGCGTTTTGATCAACACAGTTTTACTAGAGCTTTGACTTAGGGGTACCTGATCAAAACACACCTAACAATGCGGGATCCGGTAACAGTTCTTTAGGGATGCTTACAATCTAAATAGCAATTATACCAAACATAAAGGTCTGCTGAAAACATTTTCTCAACGCGATAAAAAATATTGTTGATTGATCAATTGCTTAAATTGCCGTTCTGCATACACTTAGTTTATAATCAAACCCTTCCTTATTGATGAAACTTGTACACTGTGCATGAAATGCGGCTTTTTCGAATAGGAAAGAGAACTTCGTATTCGCCCAATCCCTTCAGCAATAATTTCGATCTAACAAAATAGGTTTATTGGAAAACTTCTAAGTAGGATTAAAGTATTTCTGACGTAATCTCTTTCTTAAGAAACATTAAGATGCGTTTTGATCAACACAGTTTTACTAGAGCTGTGACTTAGGGGTACCTGATCAAAACACACCTAACAATGCGGGACCCGGTAACAGTTCTTTAGGGATGCTTACAATCTAAATAGCAATTATACCAAACATAAAGGTCTGCTGAAAACATTTTCTCAACGCGATAAAAAATATTGTTGATTGATCAATTGCTTAAATTGCCGTTCTGCATACACATAGTTTATAATCAAACCCTTCCTTATTGATGAAACTTGTACACTGTGCATGAAATGCGGCTTTTTCGATTATGAAAGAGAACTTCGTATTCGCCAAATCCCTTCAGCAATAATTTCGATCTAACAAAATAGGTTTATTAGAAAACTTCTATGTAGGATTAAAGTATTTCTGACGCAATGTCTTTCTTAAGAAACATTAAGATGCGTTTTGATCAACACAGTTTTGCTAGAGCTGGGACTTAGGGGTACCTGATCAAAACACACCTCAAAATGCGGGACCAGGTAACAGTTCTTTAGGGATGCTAACAATCTAAATAGCAATTATACCAAACATAAAGGTCTGCTGAAAACATTTTCTCAACGCGATAAAAAATATTGTTGATTGATCAGTTGCTAAAATTGCTGTTCTGCATACACTTATTTTATAATCAAACCCTTTCTTATTGATGAAACTTGTAAACTGTGCATGAAATGTGGCTTTTTCGATTAGGAAAGAGAACTTCGTATTCGCTCAATCCCTTCAGCAATAATTTCGATCTAACATAGTAGGTTTATTAGAAAACTTCTATGTAGGATTAAAGTATTTCTGACGTAATCTCTTTCTTAAGAAACATTAAGATGCGTTTTGTTCAACACAGTTTTACTAGAGCTGTGACTTAGGGGTACCTGATCAAAACACACCTAACAATGCGGGACCCGGTAACAGTTCTTTAGGGATGCTTACAATCTAAATAGGAATTATACAAAACAAGGGGTCTGTTGAAAACATTTCTTTCACGCGATACAAAACAATTTTCATTCATCAGTTGTTTAAATTGCCGTCCTGGATTCACATGTTTTATTATCAAACTCTTGCTTTTTGATGAAAATTAAAAACTATGAATACATTCCACCCTTGGAAAGAGATGTTGGTATTCGCCAGGTCCCTTTGGCAATAATCTCGATCTATCTAAATATTTTTATAGAAAAATATGTAGGATTCAAGTAGAGGTACCTAATTAAAAACGCATCTAACAGGTAAGAAGTCTTTTAGGAAGCTAAGATTCGTTAAAGAAATTATACAAAACACAAGGGTCTGCTAAAAATGCTTCTTCAGTGGCATTCGCCATAATATACTCACAAGCTTGCTATCGTGCTGCAGAGCCCCAGGATTTACTACGGTACTGCAATATGAAAAATATACCATTGCAGGAGTAGCATACTGAGCCAACTGGGATCGGTATCAAATAAGGAGACCCAAGGAACAGAGGGCTACCATTAAGTGCCTATATGCCGTCCCCCCACGCTAATTATTTTTTTGAAAAATTTCCAGCCCCCCCGCTCTTATTAGGACTCCTCGCTCTTATTAGGATCCCCCCACTTATTTAGTTTGCATTAATACTGATGTTGATATTTTTTACTAAACTTACTTTGACATTTATGGTGTGAAATTACACTTCTACACTCAATTTGTTGGTTAGAACTATGGATTTCCTTAGCCTATAAGCACTATAGGGCCCCTCGCTGTTGTATTTCAGCAGTTTCCAGACAAAATTTGTTAAACAAAGTCAAACACCCCGTTTATTCCGCCCCCCGCCAATTAGATTTGGACGGTAGTTCCAGCCCCCTGCCTATTCCGACCCCCCAGTAATTAGGCACCTAAGAGTAAGGAATAAAGGCATATGATATTTGGATAATAAAATACGACTTAGAAGCTGGGGAAAAGCGGAGTTATTAACTTCTCCTTGCTTCTTTAAATATATAGCAACGTATATCATAGCGCTAACGTCCAAAATGTTATTTCTAGTAAACCAAGGCTTGCGTCAATAATTATCTTGTTGAATTAGTCTTCAAAAACTTGGAAAAGCTACCAAGAAGGGCAACCTGGATAGACGACTGGTTTATAAGGGGTCTTCAACCATATGAGGGATCTTCAACCATTAATAGGGAAACTTTTTTTCGGGCAGTACTGAATTGTTGCAAGCTTTAAAAGATGCACCATGTATTGTGTCCTGGTGTCCTATCTAAAAACTTTGAAATCATGTTTATAATTCAATTTAGTCCTTCCAACGCTTCGTAAGTCATATTCACTGGATTGCAATAATTTTGATAATTTTTCGAAAATTCAGATATGGTGACGCTTCCTACGAAAACAAGTGAAGAGCGTCCAACAAGGGCTATATAAAGTCTCTTGTTTCCGAGGAAGTATTAATGACAAGGAAGAAGAAAATAACGAAAATATCTTTATGATGAAATACGTCCCCGGTACTGATACTATCACTCCAATGTACCAAATATCTATAAAATTATGTAGAATGATACTTTTGACATCTAGTTCTTGATTTGCTATAGTTACATGTGTCACAATGTTATTCATGTTTATTTCCGTGACATATATTTAGTTAATTGTTGTATACAGTGTTGCTGTATTAATGTTTATTGTCAAATTATGCTTCCTTGTAAAAACAGCAAGTTTTTAAATATCGAGACAGTTAAAAATGAACATGATACATATAAGAATCAAGCCTCTCCTGAAAAAAAATTCCACGCAAATTATTTTCATGCGGGCTTTTTAGCATATCTCCAAGAAAGGCTTGATTGGGATAAGTAACAAAACTACTACTTTCAACTACATAAATAGTGAGTATAAATAACAAACAAAGAAGATGAATAAGTCTCAAAATATCAGGTCTTTGGGCCTTGTTAGGTAGGAAATGTTTTTGCAGATGGTATTTTATTCAAAAAAGAATATTCAGCATATTGATGCTATCTGGAAAATGATATTGCTTGTACCAGGTCTCGCTTAGTTATTTTGTGTTATTTTAGTGTGCTATGTATAAACTATCTTGAATATATGCTTGGAACTTGTTTCCTTCATTTCATTAAAGTCTGTATAATTTGATGTAAAAAATGTAATGACATCTGCTCTGTGAATCTCATTAAGTCTACAAGGTTTTTAACCTGTTTGAAATTGACTAAACTCAAATATATATATATATATATATATATATATATATATATATATATTTAATAGAAAGGAACAATGAAAAAAGACTATCTGGATAACAAAATACCCTCGACGCGTTTCGGCTATCGAGCCTTCCTCAGGAGAATAAGTTCAAAAACAGTTGCAAAATTATTTTATGGTTTACAATAGATTAGTGTTACGTCAGATTACGCAATTCAACCAGACGTCCTAGTGATTTTTGGGATTGGTTTGCTACACAGGGAAATGATGAAGTGGAAAGAACAATGATTGTAGCAGAACCTGTGTTACTTTATTGTTGTAACAGGGGATTAGCTAGCTTAGAGTTTTACCCCTGTGGATGGATTGTTTTTAAGTGGGTCATCCAAGCAGTTTCACGCTTTTCTAGTACAATTTTGGCATCTTCGCACTCTGTGTTTTCTATTCGTTCTATAATTGTGAAAATAGCGTCGCGTTTAAAGTTGTGATTTGGTAGTAGAAAATGTTTTTTGACGGGGAGAAGTTTATGATTTATGATGATTTATGATGATTTATAATAGAGGTAGCGATGGGCATCGATTTCTTTGTAATAAATGGACGTGTTGAGATGGTCACAAGAAATGGACAGGCTGATATCGAGGAAGGACAGGCTGCAATGAGTTATGTTGATGGTGAATTGTAAGGCAGGGTGGAAGTTGGACACAAAGTCGATAAATCTTTGAAGTTGATGAAGCGGCAGGGAAGATGCACCGACGACATCGTTGATGTATCGTAGTAGCAGATCGGGAAAAGGACCGGTATACGACTGGGAGATTAGATATTCTTGATATCCAACGAACAGGCAGGCATAGCTGGGACCGAGTTTACTACCCATAGCAACTCCTCCAACTTGAACAAAATATTGTGAGTCAAAGAGGAAGCCGTTGGTAGTAAGAACCAATTCAGCAAGGCGAAGAAGGGTAGCTGTTGGGGGGGTCTTGTGAAGGTCTGAGATCCAGAAAATGTTTGAGTGCGACGAGACCATCAGTGTTTGGAATAACAGTGTAGAGTCATTTGACGTCCATTGTAAAGAGGTATCTTTCGGAGCCTTGGAAATGGAAGTTGTCGAATATGCGTAGGGTGTCGGATGTGTCTTTAACATAAGTGGGTAAGGTTTTCATGATAGGAGTTAGAATGGCATCAAGGAATGTTGCAATTTGAGATGAAGGGCAGGAGACGGCGGAGACGATGGCAAAATAATATATCAATGCAGAAGATGGCAATATATCCTGACAATATAATAAAAAATGCTCTCACCAAAGTTTTTGATATTTCACGCCACGGCGCTCTGTACCAACAATGAAATAATCAAAGCACTAACCGTATTCCACTTACCTTAACCTACCACCCACTATACCGTCAAGTCCGCAACATCATCATGCAAAATTGCAACATCCTTACTCAATCTCCTCAAACCTCAAATATATTCAAAGAAAAACCTCTTCTGGCCTACCGTCATGATACCAATCTTCGAGACCTCCTAGTCAAATCCAACCTTCCATCAGCCCAGCAACCTGGCTCCTCTCCCTGTAACCATGGCAATTGTAACACCTGCTCTTACATCGACAGCAACACATCCATAAAGTCCTCTTCTGGTTCCTCTAATTTCACTGTTCGACAACACTTTATCTGTTCCTCTTCCTGTCTCATCTACTGTCTTCGCTGTTCAAAATGCAACATCCTCTACATTGGTGAAACATCCCGTCAGTTAAAAAACCGCTTTGGTGAACATCTCAGAAATGTAAAAAATAAAATATACCTCAAACAAAATCACCAAGACGACGCCGACATCAACATCTCCAAACACTTCAACTCCCTAAACCACTCTATCAACGACATGAAAGTTCAAGCCCTTACACATGCACCATCAGATTCTAGAGCAAGGAAAACTTTAGAGAAGAAAATAATTCATAAACTAGGTACACTAAATCCTCAGGGACTTAATAAACAGTTCTCGTTTTTATAGATCCACGCATAGTATTTGTTTATTTATTTTCCCTGTAAATCTTTATTTTGCCTCGTTTTCAATTTTTTTTCCTCAAATTACATATATTTGCTATTTTAAATATAACCGTTACTTCATAAAGGGTAATGCCCGAAACGTCGTGAAATTGTCTCTCTCTTCATGGTACTGAATCTTTTTCAAAAATTGCGCTGTCACATTCATTGCTGTTTGGGATCCAGTGTCTGATGTTCCACACATGGAGGAAATCCAGTTTGATGAATGTACTGGGAAATAGGAAGAGAAGCCTTGTGACTTTTTTCAAACAGTTTGTTGCTAGACATCTTTTGGGCATATCCAGCATAAATTTTTGTGGAACTTGTGAAATGATTTGCCTGAACACAAAAGAACAAACAAAATTAACAGAGAGAAATTTTCAATGTCATTTTTGCAAAGCCTATTTCCATAACTCATGCTCGAAGCCAATTGACAATATCTGTGAAAGCTGCATAGCAGCAGATTTATCAAGTGATATTATTGTTTAATTTTGACATCTAGTTCTTGATTTGCTGTAGTTACATGTGTCACAATGTTATTCATGTTTATTTCTGTGACATATATTTAGTTAATTGTTGTATACAGTGTTGCTGTATTCATGTTTATTGTCAAATTATGCTTCCTTGTAAAAACAGCAAGTTTTTAAATGTCGAGACAGTTAAAAATGAACATGATATATATAAGAATCAAGCCTCTCCTGAAAAAAAATTCCACACAAATTATTTTCATGCGGGCTTTTTAGCATATCTCCAAGAAAGGCTTGATTGGGATAAGTAACAAAACTACTACTTTCAACTACATAAATAGTGAGTATAAATAACAAACAAAGAAGATGAATAAGTCTCAAAATATCAGGTCTTTGGGCCTTGTTAGGTAGGAAATGTTTTTGCAGATGGTATTTTATTCAAAAAAGAATATTCAGCATATTGATGCTATCTGGAAAATGATATTGCTTATACCAGGTCTCGCTTAGTTATTTTGTGTTATTTTAGTGTGTTATGTATAAACTATCTTGAATATATGCTTGGAACTTGTTTCCTTCATTTCATTAAAGTCTGTATAATTTGATGTAATAAATGTAATGACATCTGCTCTGTGAATCTCATTAAGTCTACAAGGTTTTTAACCTGTTTGAAATTGACTAAACTCAAATATATATATATATATATCAGAGGCAAAAAAAAAATTGAATAGAATAATAACACTACTTAGGTTTTCAAACTTATGTTATCTTCAGAGTGAAGATAACATAAGTTTGAAAGGCCTTAGTGTGTTATTAGTGAGATTTTGTTATTATTCGCTCTACTTCAAAGGTTTTTTTTGCCTCCGATCTTCTTATACAAATTTATCATTATATAACTTACAAAATATATATATATATATATTTAATAGAAAGGAACAATGAAAAAAGACTATCTGGATAACAAAATACTCTCGACGCGTTTCGGCTATCGAGCCTTCCTTAGGAGAATAAGTTCAAAAACAGTTGCAAAATTATTATATGGTTTACAATAGATTAGTGTTACGTCAGATTACGCAATTCAACCAGACGTCTTAGTGATTTTTGGGATTGGTTTGCTACACAGGGAAACGATGAAGTGGAAAGAACAATGATTGTAGCAGAACCTGTGTTACTTTATTGTTGTAACAGGGGATTAGCTAGCTTAGAGTTTAACCCCTGTGGATGGATTGTTTTTAAGTGGGTCATCCAAGCAGTTTCACGCTTTTCTAGTACAATTTTGGCATCTTCGCACTCTGTGTTTTCTATTCGTTCTATAATTGTGAAAATAGCGTCGCGTTTAAAGTTGTGATTTGGTAGTAGAAAATGTTTTTTGACGGGGAGAAGTTTATGATTTATGATGATTTATGATGATTTATAATAGAGGTAGCGATGGGCATCGATTTCTTTGTAATAAATGGACGTGTTGAGATGGTCACCAGAAATTGACAGGCTGATATCGAGGAAGGACAGGCTGCAATGAGTTATGTTGGTGGTGAATTGTAAGGCAGGGTGGAAGTTGGACACAAAGTCGATAAATCTTTGAAGTTGATGAAGCGGCAGGGAAGATGCACCGACAACATCGTTGATGTATCGTAGTAGCAGATCGGGAAAAGGACCGGTATACGACTGGGAGATTAGATATTCTTGATATCCAACGAACAGGCAGGCATAGCTGGGACCGAGTTTACTACCCATAGCAACTCCTCCAACTTGAACAAAATATTGTGAGTCAAAGAGGAAGCCGTTGGTAGTAAGAACCAATTCAGCAAGGCGAAGAAGGGTAGCTGTTGGGGGGGTCTTGTGAAGGTCTGAGATCCAGAAAATGTTTGAGTGCGACGAGACCATCAGTGTTTGGAATAACAGTGTAGAGTGATTTGACGTCCATTGTAAAGAGGTATCTATCGGAGCCTTGGAAATGGAAGTTGTCGAATATGCGTAGGGCGTCGGATGTGTCTTTAACATAAGTGGGTAAGGTTTTCATGATAGGAGTTAGAATGGCATCAAGGAATGTTGCAATTTGAGATGAAGGGCAGGAGACGGTGGAGACGATGGCAAAATAATATATCAATGCAGAAGATGGCAATATATCCTGACAATATAATAAAAAATGCTCTCACCAAAGTTTTTGATATTTCACGCCACGGCGCTCTGTACCAACAATGAAATAATCAAAGCACTAACCGTATTCCACTTACCTTTACCTACCACCCACTATACCGTCAAGTCCGCAACATCATCATGCAAAATTACAACATCCTTACTCAATCTCCTCAAACCTCAAATATATTCAAAGAAAAACCTCTTCTGGCCTACCGTCATGATACCAATCTTCGAGACCTCCTAGTCAAATCCAACCTTCCATCAGCCCAGCAACCTGGCTCCTCTCCCTGTAACCATGGCAATTGTAACACCTGCTCTTACATCGACAACAACACATCCATAAAGTCCTCTTCTGGTTCCTCTAATTTCACTGTTCGACAACACTTTATCTGTTCCTCTTCCTGTCTCATCTACTGTCTTCGCTGTTCAAAATGCAACATCCTCTACATTGGTGAAACATCCCGTCAGTTAAATAACCGCTTTGGTGAACATCTCAGAAATGTAAAAAATAAAATATACCTCAAACAAAATCACCAAGACGACGCCGACATCAACATCTCCAAACACTTCAACTCCCTAAACCACTCTATCAACGACATGAAAGTTCAAGCCCTTACACATGCACCATCAGATTCTAGAGCAAGGAAAACTTTAGAGAAGAAAATAATTCATAAACTAGGTACACTAAATCCTCAGGGACATAATAAACAGTTCTCGTTTTTATAGATCCACGCATAGTATTTGTTTATTTATTTTTCCTGTAAATCTTTATTTTGCCTCCTTTTCAATTTTTTTTCCTCAAATCACATATATTTGCTATTTTAAATATAACCGTTACTTGGTAAAGGGTAATGCCCGAAACGTCGTGAAATTGTCTCTCTCTTCATGGTACTGAATCTTTTTCAAAAATTGCGCTGTCACATTCATTGCTGTTTGGGATCCAGTGTCTGATGTTCCACACATGGAGGAAATCCAGTTTGATGAATTGTACTGGGAAATATGAAGAGAAGCCTTGTGATTTTTTTCAAACAGTTTGTTGCTAGACATCTGTTGGGCATATCCAGCATAAATTTTTGTGGAACTTGTGAAATGATTTGCCTGAACACAAAAGAACAAACAAAATTAACAGAGAGAAATTTTCAATGTCATTTTTGCAAAGCCTATTTCCATAACTCATGCTCGAAGCCAATTGACAATATCTGTGAAAGCTGCATAGCAGCAGATTTATCAAGTGATATTATTGTTTAATTTTGACATCTAGTTCTTGATTTGCTATAGTTACATGTGTCACAATGTTATTCATGTTTATTTCTGTGACATATATTTAGTTAATTGTTGTATACAGTGTTGCTTTATTAATGTTTATTGTCAAATTATGCTTCCTTGTAAAAACAGCAAGTTTTTAAATATCGAGACAGTTAAAAATGAACATGATACATATAAGAATCAAGCCTCTCCTGAAAAAAAATTCCACGCAAATTATTTTCATGCGGGCTTTTTAGCATATCTCCAAGAAAGGCTTGATTGGGATAAGTAACAAAACTGCTACTTTCAACTACATAAATAGTGAGTATAAATAACAAACAAAGAAGATGAATAAGTATCAAAATATCAGGTCTTTGGGCCTTGTTAGGTAGGAAATGTTTTTGCAGATGGTATTTTATTCAAAAAAAGAATATTCAGCATATTGATTCTATCTGGAAAATGATATTCCTTATATTGTTTGAGGACTTCAATTCCTTCTGTATGAGAAATATTGGTGTAAAGGGATCGAACCTCCATTGTAACAAGAATAGCGTTATTTGGTATTTGGGTGAGTTTTTGTAATTTGTTTATGAAGTCAGTTGTATCTTTAATGTATGATTTAACTTGTTTTGCCAATGGTTGGATGTGATGATCTACGTATTTGGAGATTTTAGAGGTATTACAGTTAATGGAGGAGACAATAGGTCGACCAGGGTTATTATTCTTATGTATTTTGGGAAGTAGGTACAGCTTAGCAGTTTTAGAATTATTGGGTACTAGTGCATTAAACAATTCGTCATCTATGAGCTGCTCATTTTTCATTTCCTTGAGTGAGTTTGTGATTAATTTAGCATAGTCTTTAGAAGGGTCATTATTAAGTTTCTGGTAGAAAGTGGTCTTGGATAATTGATTATTCGCTTCGGTAAGATGTTGTTGGATACCCCAAATGACGATTGCTCCACCTTTTTCGGCTCTAGTGCCTATTATGTTTTCATTGTTGGATAATTCTTCTAAAGCTTTGCGCTCGCCTTTGCTCAAATTGCCATAAGGTAAATGTTTTTGTGGATTTTTCTTAATATCAGCCAAAACTGCTGCTATAAAAGTTTCTACTGTTGGATCGGGGTTACTTGGGGTCCAGGATGATTTTTTATTGTTTAGAATATCTAAGATGTCTGGTTGAAATTCTTTAATGCCAAAATGCGCTCTTAGTTTAATTCTACGAAAAAAGGCTTTACAGTCATTTCAAAATTGTTCTTTGTCATAAAGTTTGGGTCTGGGGCAGAAACTCAATCCTTTATTTAGTAAGTTAAAAGTATTGAACGAAAATTTAAGGCTACTTATGTTCACCACTCTTCCGAATGGGTCATCTGTGTACTCAGTAGATTGGCGAAGCTTTCGTTTAAGGTTTCGATGGCTTGTATTGCTCTTGTCAGCATGTCTTTTATTTCCCCATTCACTCTGTTGCTGGAATGGAGGACTTGGCCGTTTTTTGGGTCTGTGTGTGGAGATGAAGGAGATGATGCTCCTTCGTAGGATTCTTGTATGTTGATCGGTCATTGTATCGTTGTTTGATGTTGCATGTTTTGTTGGCCTTTTCTGGGTCTAGTGATACGTGGGTTTGACCTCACTATGTCGGCAAAAGACTTCACTGGTTTTTCTGAGGTATGGTGTATTACTTTGCTTGGTGGGTGATATGGCTCGTTGAATGGTTGACATTTTGTTTGTTGTGTGTGTTGTTGAGGATTTTCATGGCGCTTTACTTGTTTTTCTTGTTTTTGGTTGCTTGGTTTTGTAACATTCCATTTTATTTTTCGATACTTCTTGGTTTTAGCTTTCTTAAGTCGTTGGACGGTTTGGTCGTGGTATATTTTTATTGTATCTTTTATTTCCTTCAATTGTTCTGTGGGTGTACCGGCTTTGATGTCATTTGCGAGTTGAGTAATTTCTGTCTCGGTCTTATTGATAGTTTGTTCACAATATTTCGCGGTGTCACTCATTAATTCTAAGGACAGGCTGTTGATTTTTTGATACCAAGAATTTAGAAATGCTTCATCGTGGTTGCCAATCGAAGGGTCTAGTTGTATCTGAAATCCTCTTGGAATTAACTTTTCTTGTACACATGTTGATAGAAATTCCAAATGTGATTTATATCTGGCAAGCTTGTCGTATTTGTTATTAAGTTTAAGTGCTAACCTTTCTGTGTTTTCCGTTTGGTTGAATGCATTGGCGTCTTCGCGTGTCACTTCAACTACGGTTTCAGTGCTGCTTGAGCTTGATAACAGGCTCCCAGAATCGGTATCGTTGTTTTCTGGTATAGATGTTGGGGCTTTTGCCCCTCTTCCACGTCTTGTAGACATAATGATGTAAAGGAACAATGAAAAAAGACGATCTGGATAACAAAATACTCTCGACACGTTTCGGCTATGGAGCCTTCCTCAGGAGAATAAGTTCAAAAACAGTTACAAAATTATTTTATGGTTTACAATAGATTAGTGTTACGTCAGATTACGCAATTCAACCAGACGTCTTAGTGATTTTCAGGATTGGTTTGCTACACAGGGAAACGATGAAGTGGAAAGAACAATGATTGTAGCAGAACCTGTGTTAGTTTAATGTTGTAACAGGGGATTAGCTAGCTTAGAGTTTAACCCCTTTGGATGGATTGTTTTTAAGTGGGTCATCCAAGCAATTTCACGCTTTTCTAGTACAATTTTGGCATCTTCGCGCTCTGTGTTTTCTATTCGTTCTATAATTGTGAAAATAGCGTAGCGTTTAAAGTTGTGATTTGGTAGTAGAAAATGTTTTTCGACGTGAGAAGTTTATCTTTATTGCAGTTTTTGATGTGCGAGCGGTAGTTATTAAGGCGGATGTTGAATTGCCATTCAGATTTTCCAACGTACTGTATTTGGCATAGCTTACATTGTAGGAGATATACAACGAATATACTTTTACAATTAGTTTCATGGAAAATTTTGTATGTTTTGGCGGTGGATTTCCTTTTGAATTCGTCTGTAAGTTGAACTTGACTACAGCATAAACTGCCTTTGACATTGCAGGGTTTACACAATTTTACTTCATCGTGTTTATTGAGTTTGATGTTTCTTTGGACTTTGTTGTTAAGAATAGTATTGCATCCTATCAGATCTTTCAAATTACGGCTTCTCTTGTATGATGTTCCGGGAAGTGTGTTTCAATGTCGGGTTTTATGTGTAAAATATTCCAATTAGATTTGAAAATTTTACTAATAGGTGACAGAGTTGGGTTGAATGTTGTAACGAATGGAATGCGAGTATTTTTTTGGGTGGTTCTGTATGATAGCGTTTCTTGGTGTGATAAATTCGATGCTTTTTCAATTTGCTTTTCTAATAGATTTTTGTCATAGCCTCTGTTGAGGAAATTCTCCTTAAATTCAGTGCAGTGGTGTATATAATCCGTGGTATTAGAGCAGATGCGTCGAAGTCTCAGTGCTTGTGAGTAGGGTAGGCTGTCTATTAGATGTTTGGGATGGGAGGAACAGAAATGAAGGTAGTTATTTGTGTCTGTTGGCTTTTTGTATAGGGTTGTTTGAATTTTTCTATCATTATCGATGTAAACCATAGTGTCTAGAAAAGGTATTTTTTTTTTGGATGTTACATAGTCAAATTTAATGGAGTCATGTCTTGTGTTTAAGTCATTGATAAATTCATTGAAGTTTGATAAACTTGCTTTTTTGGAGGGAGGTGACCTGCAGTTTCATGACTAACAATTTGCCTTCTTCGTTTTGGTGACTTTTTCAACTCTTTGTCACTTTGTGTCAAGAAAAATGATGGATATGGTGAAAGTGGCATGGGTTTTCCATACTCAAAATGATTAGAGCAAATAACACTTTTTTCAGTGGCAGAGAAGGTACGTTATAGCTATCAAGGGACTTTCTTATCATGGATTCCCATTTCTTTCTTGACTCCTTATCTTTTGGAATATGATGAAACATGAGCTTCTCAACCTGACTTCTAATTTCCCAGTCATCTTTGCATCCTTTTCTGTTTTTACAAGAGGTGACACAGCATTTATCTTTTCCAATTTTAAAGAAAATCAAAATCTAAAATCTGTTGAGTAAAGTTGCTTATGAGTAAAGAAACTGTCTTGATTTTGAAAACTGGATGCCTGATGCCATTATTAAAGAAGTTACAGCCTGGAACTATGGACGTGGTCAGTTGGCTTAGGCCAGTATTTCGTGCACTGGGGCAGAAGACATGGATATTCGTGAAAGCTGCACAAAATTACTGAGGACCAAGTGGGGAAGAAACCAATAAAATTACATACGTCTTATGTCAAAATAAGCTTGCGAAAAAACTGTTTCCATTTCAGTCCAGGGTAAGTGTAGATATGTCCAAAAAACATCCGGTCAATGCAAAAAATTAAAAACAAAAATTCCATGCTGTATGGTTTCGAAAATCCAACCTTTTTCCCCTGTTCCCATGGTGAATTTCTTTTCGAAAATGGGCTTATTGGAGGGCAAGTCTGGTGCCAGCAGTGGCGGTAATCCCAGCTCGAATAGCGTATATTAAAGTTGTTGCAGTTAAAAAGCTTGTAGTTGGATTTTGGGATGGGCAAAACAGTCTGCCGCAAGGTATGTTACTGCCTAGTCTGTCCTTCTTCCCAAAGACTGTGTGTGCTCTTAATTGAGTATGCGTAGGATTTGCGACATTTACTTTGAAAAAATTAGAGTCTTCAAAGCAGGCTGTCCGCTTGAATACATGAGCATGGAATAATGGAATAGGACTTTGGTTCTATTTTGTTGGTTTCTGAAACCGAAGTAATGATTAAGAGGGACAGTTGGGGGCATTCGTATTTCATTGTCTGAGGTCAAATACTTGAATTTACGAAAGACGAACAACTGCGAAAGCATTTGCCAAGAATGTTTGATCAGATACCGTCCTAGTTCTAACCATAAACGATGCCGACTAGGGATCAGCAGGTGTTATTTCATGACCCCGTTGGCACCATATGGGAAAGTAAAGTTTTTGGGTTCCGGGGGAAGTATGGTTGCAAAGCGGAAACTTAAAGGAATTGACGGAAGGGCACCACCAGGAGTGGAGCCTGCGGCTTAAATTGACTCAACAAGGGAAAACTCACCAGGTCCAGACATAGTAAGGATTGACAGATTGAGAGCTCTTTCTTGATTCTATGAGTGGTGGTGCGTGGCCGTTCTTAGTTGGTGGAGTGATTTGTCTGGTTAATTCTGTTAACGAACGAGACCTTATCCTGCTAAATAGTCACACAAATCTTGCTTCGTGCCCGACTTCTTAGAGGGACTGTTGGTGTTAACCATCGTAAGGAAGGCAATAACAGGTCTGTGATGCCCTTAGATGTTCTGGCAGCAAGTCTTGACCTTTGCAGATAGGTGTGGGTAATCTTGTCAAACATCGTTGTGATGGGGATAGATCATTGCAATTATTGATCTTGAACAAGGAATTCCTAGTAAGCACGAGTGATCAGCTCACATTGATTACATCCCTGCCCGTTGTACACAGCTCCCGTCGCTACTACCGATTGAATGGTCTAGCGAGACCTTCGGATTGGCACAGCACCGGCCGGCAACGGCTGACGTGGAACGCTGAGAAGTCGTTCAAGTTCGATCATTTAGAGGAAGTAAAAGTCGTAACAAGGTTTCCGTAGGTGAACCTGCAGAAGGATCATTACAAAAAACGAAGCTAGCTCTTCCGAGAGCATCAAATTGCTCTTGACCGACCGATTCGTCAAAGCTATGCGAACCACTGTGAACCTGTACCGATCTGTGTGAGGTGACCAGAGACAGGCAGGCTGCAGTCGCTGTTGTCTGGGCTTAAATGGCAGGCGTTTTCCGGTCGGTCGGTTTGTTTGTTGAGTTTTTATTTTTTCAAACTTGAAATTCATGAGTTGGAATTGTTGACTTTTATCAAATTCAATTGTAGTCTCGAGAAGCGTCTTCTCGGTGGACCAGTCCTGTCTAAGTTGCTTGGAACAGCGCATCGGAGAGGGTGACAATCCCGTATGCGACTGGACTGGCTGCCAACGATACGCTTTCCATAAGTCGGGTTGCTTGGGAATGCAGCCCAAAATTGGTGGCAAACTCCATATAAAGCTAAATATTGGCACGAGACTGATAGCAAACAAGTACCGTGAGGGAAAGATGAAAAGAACTTTGAAAAGAGAGTTAAATAGTGCATGAAACTGTTAAAGGGGAAACCGATGCAGTTAGCAATGCTTCGGCGAGATTCAGGCGATCGTTTTGCTGGACTTTCAGCGTAGGGATTCGAATGGACCGTCACTGTTCGGCTCTGAGCGCCTCAACAGTTGCTCTGTCTGGGGGAAAAGGCATCAAGGAAGGTAGGTGGGTACTTCGGTACATGCTGTTATAGCCTGTGGTGATACAACCTTTGACGGGGCAGAGGCGAACGGTGCATGCTTCTCTTCGGGGAGGCTGGCACCCTCTTCTTGACAAGATGTCGACCATGGAGGACTGCATGCAGTGCGTCTGAAATGCTTTTTGTCACTCAGGAGGATCGTGCACACATGCACTTTGGTTGTTGGCGGCCATATGGCTTCATCCGACACGTCTTGAAACACGGACCAAGGAGTCTAACATGTGCGCAAGTCTTGGGGTGATCGAAACCCAAAGGCACAATGAAAGTAAGGGCTGCCTGGCAGCCGAGGTAAGATCTTCGTTCTGCGCGTTCAAAGCGCATCATCGACCGACCTATTCTACACTTACAAAGGTTAGAGTAAGAGCGCATCTGTTGGGTTGCAGCTTTTAAGTAAAATGTTTCCACAATTTAAACATCTTCTTCCTCATTACATCCGCTGCTCTATTGTATTACATTTATTCCAGAAATAAACATATTTTTGTCTTCTATGTTTCTCGACAGCTTTTCTCTCAACTGGTTAATTGCACACCAAAACAACTTACATATACATTGTGGGGACATCTTCTAGGTCTTGTGAACTATAGCTTTTAGGTACAATGTTTCCATAATTTAAACATCTCTTTCCTTATTACATCCGCTGCTCTACTGTATTATCGTTATTCCAGAAAAAAAAACATATTTTTGTCTTCTAGGTTTCTTGACAGCTTTTCTCTCAACTGGTTAATTTTTCAATCTTACACACCGAAACATTTTACATTCACATTGTGGGGACATCTTTTAGATCTGATTGATTATTGCCTTTTGGCGTAATGTTTCCTTGATAGTTGGCGCTTACTCATTACATTTACTGCTGTCTTGATATTGTTATTTCGTAAAAGCAAGGTATTTCGGTCTTACATTCTATACAGCCAGTGTATGATAATATGCATTTATATTTGTGATACTTTGTCATTGATGTAAATAGAAAAAATGACTGTATTTACATTGTTTACTTTCTTTATGGTATGCAGACAGAAGAGACTGTTGGGAAAAAGCAGCAAGATTCTCTGTACCAAACAAAAAGTCTTCTTTGAAGCCCAAAGGTAACTCATCATAATGATATTTTACTCCAAACGGTAGATTTAGTAGTTAATCTTTTCGATAAAAGATTGTATTTACATTTTCTACATCTTTTTTATCGTTTGCAGAGAGAACACACGGCTGGGAAAAAGCAGCTACATCCACTATATCAAAGGAAACATCTGCGAAGCCTAAAGGTAACTTGTCATATTGATATTTACTCGGAACGGTATATTTAGTAGTAGATCTTCTTGATCCGGCTAATGAGCCATTATCTTTTTATCACAATTTAATGACTGTTAACTGAAGAGAAAATGAAAATTTTCATTCTTCTTGTCAGGAAAGGCTTTCCTCTCCATACCTGATTCGATTTATTCTTTGTATTATAAGTTAATAGGATCTCTTAGCTGAGATCTTGTCCATGCTAATTGACCATTTAAAATCTTCTATTCATGATATTATTTCTGCAGATTCTCTTACTTGAGTAAACAAAGGCTTAAATAAAGGATTGTGGCTAATTTTGTCATTTGTCAAGGGTCTTTGATGGGAATTCCGGGAACAGCTCCCTTAGTTGCATATTTTAGCTACAGCGACTTCACCTGATAATTCGTCGGTCAGGCCCTGTTATTAGTTCTATTGGCTTTAACGCTACCTAAATGCTACCGCAACCCAAAACCCTTAAAAAAAGACAAATTTTGTAGATTATCTCCAGCATCTTATATAGATGCCTCGACTGTAGTCAGTACAAAATTGCTTAAAAGAAAAGACCTTATCGTATTTTTTTTTCTTTTTACAGTTATAATCCCAAACATGAAAAGGAATGAGCACAGGGAAAGAAAATACAATAAGACTCATTCATGCATTTTTTGTGGGAATGAGTATGCAAAAATAGCAAGGCACTTAGAAAGTGTGCATAAGGATGAAGAAGAAATGTTGAAGATATCAGCAATCAACATAAAAACCAAGCAGGGAAAAGAGCGTCGAATGAACTGGCTAGACCGACTACGATTGAAGGGTGATTTTTATCACAACCTGAAAGTTATTAAGTGTGGAGGGGAACTCAAAGTCTGCCGCCAGCCTGGGAGCGATGAAGAAGTTTCCCATTAACAGTTTGTGCCTTGAATTCATTGCCTAAGCTTTGTTCAGAAGCATGAGCTTCGGCGACATGTGGCACAATGCCCTTTTAATGAAGCGAAAAACACAAAAGAAGAAGACGAGAAAGCAAACAGAAAGCTGCAATACGAAAGTCAGCTTTTATTGTATGGCAGTCAGGAGTCTGACGATCATGACGTTCTAACTGCTGGCTTCCAGGAGCACGTCATAAGTACTATGAGAATTGATGAACTGATTCACATTTTCGGAAAGTCTGTATACAAAAAAGTGGCTCAGCTAAGGCCAACTATATCAGTCAAAAAATGAGGTTCCTTGCTCGACTTCTCATGGAGCTGCAAAAGATTTCAGGGAATCAAAGCCGTACCTTGAAAGATTTCATTTCCCCTTTAAACTTTGATGCGGTAATCAAAGCTACGAGAAGTTTATGCTCACATGGTATGGAGGCTGAGAAAGACAATCTCTCTTCACAAGCCGTCCTTAGCTTTTTACCTCGGTCATCATCTAAAAAACTGCGCAGCTTTTTTAAAGGGTATAGCTCTGAGGAAGAGGGACAGAAACATGAAAGAGGATGTAGAATCCTTCATTGATTTGATTGAAGGGGAGTGGTCAAGCAATATTTCGTCTGCTGCTTTGAGAACACTGAGTGTTTCTCAATTCAGCAAAACGCCAATACTCCCAGTAACATCGGATTTGGTAAAGCTGAGAGAGTATCTCTTGTCTGAGATACCAAGGCTGACAACGATGCTGAGTTCAAAGCCAACATTAGAAGTTTGGAGAACCTTGGCAGAGCAAACTTCGTCCAGAATAATTGTCTTTAATAAAAAAGGGGCAATGAAGGCACGAAGATGGAGATAGCCCAGTTTCAGAACCGACCTTCATGGACAGAAATTAGCATGGACAAAATGGTTTGCTCATTGAAACCACTTGAGCTTGAGCTGTGCAAGCGGTAAGAACATGTTTTGTAGACTTAACATTTATTGTATGCGAAATGGGCATTCTTCTTCTGCAGTGCAATCATTGAATTTTGCTCTAAACATTACAGCTTGCTTTCAAATGAACCGGTAGCGATCTTTAACCTGTTGCATAATATATTTGGTATAGTGTTTTTGACATTCTAATGGTTTCTACTCTACGCAGACACTCTTTTCATCATTTGAGAATGCATGCTACCTAACCGTAAGCAAAAACGTTTGCTGAAATGCCTTGATTAAAGCAACACATATTTCATTTGAATTCAAGCTGTTACGTTTAAGGCAAATCGCATGTTACTTTTGGGTTGTCGGTGTAAAGTGAGTTTTTCACTTTCCCTTATGCGGAATGAAATAAGCAGTCCTAGATAAACAGGGTCTTGCAGCCTAAAAAATGTTAACCAGGTCTGCGTTTCACCTGACCAGTTATTACCCTTACATTAGTTGTTGCTCATGGAGTTGTAACAAGTGTGCACTGGTTTACTCTTAAAAGTTTCAAAGTGTACTTTTTTTTTATTGATGACTGGAAGTTGTCATCTGATTTCAGTATCTGTGATTGTAGATTGGACCTTGTATACATTAAAGGCAAGCGAGGAAGAAAAGTGCCAGTCATAATGACAAAAGAAATAGTAAAGGCCATTGAGGCATTAATCAGCACAAGGAATTCTGTTGGTGTTGCACCTGAAAATAAATTTATATTTGCTGCTCCCACAGGGGGTTCTCTAAAATATCTTAGGGGGCCTGACTGTCTTAGTGCAGTGGTGAACCACTTAGATATGGAGAACCCTGCCGCTATTAAAAGCACCAAGATCAGGAAATATGTAGCGACTGTGCCCCAGATCATAGACCTTACGGAATCTGAGCTTGAGTGGCTTGCTCGACACATGGGACATGATTTGTCAGTACACAGAGAGTACTACAGACTGCATGACCACACACTTGAACTGTCCAAGATCAGCAGGCTGCTTTTTGAAGTCGACCAAGGAAACGCTGGGAGATGGCAGGGGAAAAAGTGACATATCAATAGATGGTAAGTAATATATCTTACAACAAATGAGTTTATTACTGAGCAATAAAAGTACATTGCTGTTATATGGCCAGTTGCTAAAGAAGGCCCCAAGATTAGGTCAAATTAACTGACCTCCTCAGATTCAAGCTTCCATGGTTGTAAGTTCATGGCTTCACAGAATGAGTATTTCGTTTCTGGCAACATTTGAGATGCCAAGGCCATTTACAGACCAATCTGAAGAATATTACAGAAAATGCTCTTTTGGTCTACTTTACTCCCAATGACTATCAAATGATTTTCTCAATATTTCCTTTTATCGCTGTATAATTATCAGTTCTGTTATTTTAAAGCAAAGTCAATGCTCTTGAGGGCAAATCATTGACCCACTAATGGTATTACGACAATAAACTTTTGTGACCAAAATATGTCATCTTATCTAGAATCTCGTTTGACCTCGATGATATCATGAAATGATTACCATATATTACTACCATTTGGAATAATGAACTTCTAAGTTGTGCGTTGTATATCTTCAGTTCAGTGTAAGTAAATAGTTTCTAGCTATTTTAGCCTCGGTTTTTGAATTGCAAAGAAAAAACGGAACTTTGTTCATAAACAAACAAGACAGCAATTCTCAAATTTATACAGCTTGTTCCTATGCTAATTTATCTATTCAAGAAATAAAAACCCAAACCTGCTCATTGTTTGGCATATCTTGCGACTCCATTTTTTTAGAACTTGCATTGGAAGAAGACCCTGAAAGTGAAGAAGAAACAGGAACTGAAACAGTAGAAGAAGGTACTGTAGCTGAGCCACAAGCGCAAGATGACAATCAAGAGGAATCTTTTCCTACATTGCCTAAAGGTTAATTGTTGTGTTTCTGTTATGCTATATGGAACTATTGCAAATGATGTTCGGAATTCTACGTACAGGGCTATGGGCTTGTTTTTGCAGCAGTGTTGTTTTCCGAGCAGTAAAAATGTTGTTGATCATTGAGATTTTGTCCCCAAAACAGCTGAAACAGCTTGATTCTGCACCATTCTAGAGTCATAGGAACCAAAAAAATTTGCCAAGGAAAGGCCCACCAATGAAACACACCCAGAACAAAAGCCACGCCCATTGGTCTGTATGATACCAATGTGCAAACCCTGGCTGTTGAGTCATGTTGTAGCTATGGCCCTGGTGACATTCTGCATATTGTTTTCATAACATAAAAGTGATACCGCAGGAACAAAACTAAAGATTATTATAGGTTAGGATATTGGTTGTTCCTTGTCTTTGCAATGGTATACTTCATCTACATCTCGCAAACCATCGAAAAAGTCACCAAGTTGTCTGAATTTAAAATACCTTTTAGGAAATTTATCCAAAGAGCATACAAAGAAGAAGAAGGCTGATAAATCTTCCACAAGAGAAAGTAAAGTTCCATGGACAACAGCAGAAACTAATGCTGTAATGCAACATTTCATGGACAATATCAGGAAGATGAAAGTGCCTGGGAAAGCAGATTGTGTTAAGTGCATCCATGATAATGTTGTTCTTAGCAGAAGATCCTGGATGAACATAAAGGATTATGTTCGCAATCAGATAACAAAGGCAAAAAGACTTGGAGCTAAGTAACATCATTTTTTCCATCCCTGTTAAGGTTCCTGGACCCTTCCGTAAAACCTTGTAATGTATAAAGTTCTTATTTAGAATAATTTTCTGTTATTGAATATCATTGTTAATGTTATGGTTATGGACTCTTTCATAAAACCACATAGTGTAAAGAAATCTAATGTGGAAAACTGGTCCTTTATTTTCCATCCCTGTTACTCTCTGGTCTCTAATAGACGGGGGGGTTGGAATAGTAGGGAGGTTGGAAAAAATCGAAAAAATTAATAGCCAAGGGGGTTGGAATAATAGGGGGGGTTGGAAAATATTTCAAAGATCAATAGCCGGGGGGGTTGGAAAAAATTAATTTTCTAAACTTTCGTTTTGGCAATGGAAGCTTTAACAATAACATAACATAACAACGATAGCACAAGAACTTTTCTTTTTAAGTTTAGCTTCTACATGTCCTCTAACATATCAAAAATGTTACGTTCATCTTCATTAGCAATTTCTAAAAGACTGTCATTGTCTTCACTAGAATTGGTATTATCATAATCTTGCCTGGTTTTCGTCAGGATTCTTTTCTTTAAACTGTGCCTTCCTTCAAAAAAGCCTGCCTTTATTTTACGAAGGTGCGGTTTGAACAATAAACTCGTCTCGTTATCCTCGAACAACTTTTGAAGATCATCCAGAAACTTTGGGTCTTTATTCACATCAGAATCACTGCAAATGTTTTGAAGTGATTTGATAGCTGGCACATTGCTAGTAGATGGAAGAACCTCCTGATCTGCAGCGCTTTCAGCTTCCACCTCTCTTCTTTCACTTTCCACCTCGTCGTCGCTAGAAAATTGCTCACTGTTTTCAGACTCGGCTTCAGATGCTAAATCTTCAAAGATTGCTTCACCCTCCATGTAGTCAAGCAACTCCATTCCTTCGATATTATTACGTCGGATTCCTTTCGGAGGGATGAGCGTTTTTATGATGGCTTGTAAGTTGATAGGGAGTTTAGAGCTCAGTAGCTATCTTCGGAATTCCAACATATCATCGCCGATTAAGGAAAAGAGCTTATCAGACACTAGGAAATCCTCTGATCCATCCAGTTTATTGGTGACGAAAAGCTTTTTGAACACAGCAGCAAAGTCTACATCAGTTTCCTTCCAAGCAGCAAGAAGCAAGTTGATCATTTCCTCCCGACTTGGTGCAGGCACTTTATTCTTTTTGACCTCCAATTTATTTAACATCAGCGCCATTTCCTCATGCCTGTATCTACTCTTGAGATGGTGATGGAGGTTAGTATCATTTGCTTCAATAAAACCAGTTATGCCTCCTCCCATTATAACAAGAATGTAACCTCTTAGGTAAAGGGCCTTTTCTTACCTCGGGAATGAGATCCACTTGGAGACCATTGGTACTTAACAGAATCTGGAACTGATACTTTGGTACTTGTTGCTTTGCCTTTAAATACAAACTCTGGATTTAATTTGATGCTCTTTTTATTAGTGACTTGCGTGAAGACCGTCACCCTTTCCCGGGAAAGCATATAATTTTCTTTTACAAATGTATCCTCCCCCTTGAATGCGAGTGTTTTTTGCTGGGAGCTTTCGTTGCGATGAAGGGGCATCTGGTCGCCATGGAAAATAGGGGGGTCAACACCATACTTTTGAATGAAGAATCTTCGAATTGTCCAAATGTTTTTTAGGTAATCCTGCAGGCGTTCAACCAGATCGGCTTTCTTGATCGAAAAACGTTTGTTAGGCTTCCTTAAACTTATTCCGTATTCTTTTTCCCAGCCCTTGATCCAGCAGTTACAAAACTTAAGTCTGTCGTTTTCAGACACAGGATTCTGTCCAAGCCACTGCTTGTATAGTTGGTTGGCCTTCAGTTTAAAAAGGCGTCGAGGAAGACGTCCCCTCAGCGTTCCTCTCACATCAACAAACCAGGCAAACAACGCTTGCCGAACATCTGAAGCTTTAATCTTTCTACCGGCGCCGGACGCTCTTGCCTTCTTTGGTGGGCACGAAGAAGGATCTTGTAAGATATCTATATCTTGGTATGAACGGGAAGCTAGCTTGATAGCTTTCTCAAATGCTGGATCGCCGTTACGGACGTCGGCTAAATCGGAGTAGAACATGCGAACAGCTTTGGCAACGTAACCTGTAGTTGGTTTGATTGGCACATGTTTTTTTCTTTTGTAGTCGTACTTCGTTTTCCCTTGATTTCGCTGAACCTCAGCATCATATTCTTCCTTGCAGCTTTTCACCAATTCAGCTAGAGCCAGTTTCTCTTCATTTGAGTATATTTTCTTTTCACCGCGAATAAATTTTCGATCCATCGTTCCCGCCATCGATGCAACAACTTTTAAGAATGTGTTCGTGTGTGTTGCAAATTCTAGACCATGTTCACACTTCACACAAAAAGGAATTTCAGTGACGCTTTTTAACAATGACGTGTAGGAACACAAAGATTACAACATTCGTCACGTGTGAAACATGATAGGAAGTCTCACGTGAAATTTTCGATTACGTTCCACACGTTTATGCACATGATAGATATTTGTATTCGTACACGTGATTGTTAACAACGTCAAGTTTATGCACCTGATAGATCTTTGTATTCGTACACGTGATTGTTAACAACGATGGACATTCCATACTATTGTGCACATTGGAAAATTGTATTTTATGTATTGAAAAGTTTTGGGCTAACAGAATTTTGTTGTGTTGCTTTTGTCTTGTTTGGAACTCGTTGCCAGAATTGATTACCGGGGGTTGGAATAAGAATGTCCTGGGTGGAAAATTTTCTAAAAATTAATAAGCCGGGGGGGGGGGGGCGTCTATTAGAGACCAGAGAGTAAGGTTCCTGGACCCTTTCATAAAACCTTGTAATGTATAAAGATCTTGTTTGGAATAGTTTTCTGCTATTGAATATCATTGTTAAAAATATGGTAATAGACTCTTTCGTAAAACCACACACTGCAAAAGGATGTAATTTTGAAAACTTGTCCGTTATTTTCCATCCATGTTAAGGTTCCTGGACCCTTTCATAAAACCTTGTAATGTATAATGATCTTATTTGGAATAGTTTTCTGTAATTGAATATCGTTGTTAAGGTTATGATGGACCCTTTTGTAAAACAACATAGTGTATATAGATCTTATTTGCAACTGTTTTCTTATATTAACTATTGCTGTTAAGGTTCCTGGACCTTTATGCTAAACCTTGTAGTGTAAAAAGATTTATCTTGCTGGAAGTTTTCTTATCAGGGAACCACACTGGAATCTTTGCACACTCTGTACCAAAGGCTTTAAATTTTCAGACATAAGGGGCTACACGTTTTTTATAAGGAACCTTAACTCCGAGTTGAGCCTGGAGTTCCTTAATTTTTCAACAAAGTGAGGCTGAAGTTCCTTGTGCTGTTCCTTTTTGCAAGATCTTTTTGAATACTAATTTGTACAGCAAATTCATATAAACTTGCTTCATTTTCTAATTTTAAATATAAATGGAGTCTTTTTTGGAAGAACAATGGGAAATACATTGTTATTCTGCAATTTTTTTGTGCAAATCGTCTTGTTCTTGAAAAAAATTATTTTTAGTTTTTCATCCCAGCCTCAGCAGTTTCTTAAAGTTCCTTAAGTTTTTGGGAATTTTCAGCCTCCAATTCCTTGTTAAGGTGTTCCTAATAAAAAAACTTGTATTGCTTTGTATAGTTTTAGCAGGATTGGCTACAAAAGTTCTTTGGTGCGTACAACAAAATTTCCAACCAGGGTGGGGGAACAGTGCATTTTTTACATTTTATTAAAATTAATGTTTTGTTTTCTTCTTATAATTTCTCGATAATCTCTGTATTTTTGAGTCAAAAATGAAAATTAGTTTTCTGAGAGTATATTCCTATAGATAGCACTCACTGTGCTCAAAGACCATTTTCTTTCTCAGTGTCATGTATAATCATTTTCGTAGAAAATAATTTTTCGAAATCCCAAGATATCAATTTTTTGATGCGGAAATCGTATACAGCACCCAAAAATTACTCTACTTGTAAAGTTAAATAATATGAGCAGTTATCAATTTTATTAGCGTTCAAAGTTCACGATTTTATGAGGGCTTGCACCGTGTTGGGTAAAAAGTTTCACCAACTTCCTTTTTTTTGGGTCAAGGCCTTTATGAAATCAGGAACTTTGAATGCTCATAAAATTAAGAAAACAAGCGCCAGGACAGTGAAACTTTATACCTAATTTAAGTTTTGGCTGCTTTATAAGATTTCTATATCATAAATTCGATATCATGTGATGTCTCACTAACTTGAAAACTTAGGATTACCTTCCAAGCAACATCTCGGATGTTTTGGCAATCACACGTTATAGAGTTTTGCATCAGTTTCTTTACCCAGCAGGGGCCTCATAAATGATTAAGAAGAATAGGCAGAATCATCGACTTGTTAAGTAATATCTTTCAACAGACAACAAACAGTCTTCAGTCTTCAGTTCTTTGCTTTTTATGTGGTCGTTTATGCTGGGCGCTCAGTGATGCAAACAACAGCAACATCAAATCAATTCAATTCAATCAAGTGATTCAATGCAGATTAGTGTGTGTCAGTGAGTCTATTCTTCGTTTTTGTGGTTGTTGCTGTACCGCTGGTTTTTTTGGGATCCTTCTTCCTCGTGACATGATCGTGACGTTGCAGAACCAAAGCAGAAAAACAGATTTGTCTAGTGAGTCTAGGAGGAAGTATGATAAATTGCACTGCAGCGCGTTGCACTTTATGAATTGCACTGAAGTTGACATAATGAAGACGTCAGTTGCTGTGCCGTCAGCCATCTTCCTTGGTTTTGTCTCTTGTTTTATCCATGATGGCTATCTATGTTACATGAATCAAATGTAGGGGATATATGTTTTCATATGTGATACATTTGGAAGGAAAGGTCGATAGGCCGAAAGATATCGCAGTGACTATTTGACCGGCAGCCGGTCAGGCCTAAGTGAAAACTAAATGACCGGCAGTCTATATTACACATGCGCGAATGCAGATACACATTTGGTGGCTGGTGCCGGAAAAATCTGTGAATGGCGGGAATTTGCTGTGATCTCTTGAGTTTTTTATCCAACTTGATTGATGAAGTTTATGCCTGAAATTTCTTCGATGATTTCTGGTGATTAAGAAGCGAAAATTCCTAACCTTTTTTGGATTCTAATTAGGAAATTTCTGGAAGGGAATGGGTACGGTAATGGAATGGGCAGTGGCCTAGCCAGACAACACTTAGAAAAATTTTGCAAACGAGGGCCCACAAGTCTGGCTAGGCCATTTTCAGGGATCGAAAATTTCCAGAAATCGGCAACTAAGGGTTTCAGAAAATTCATACCTTCTTAAAATCATCTTTTTGTCTTGGAAAATACATTTGGACTGGTTTTATCTTAATCGGAAACAAAAAGTAGGGTAGACGTCCAACGGACCCGTTGGATAGGCTCTCGCGTGATACTGATAGAAGTGCCGTCCGGCTAGGCCATTTTCAGAGATAAAAAATTTCCAGCAGTCGGCGACCAAAAAGGTTGTAGAAAAGAAAACCATGCCAATTCTTCTCGAGTTTTGGCTTCAATTTCTTGCGCATGCGTAAAATAGACTGCCGGTCATTTAGTTTTCACTTAGGCCTGACCGGCTGCCAGCCAAATAGTCACAGCGTAAAGATATAGATAAGTGAGAGCAAATCAAAGATCAAAAAGTTTGACTTGGCGGCTGGCTTGGCTTTTTAGCGCCTCATTCAGACACAGAGAAGAACAGAAGAAGAAATATAAATTTTATCAAGGTATGCTCCAAATTCCAGGTTTAAAGTACATTTTAGCAGTTCATTTGTTAGAAAAGACTTTATCTAGGACCTTTATACAGCTTTATTTATCCAGGCAATAGGGTCACACTGAGAATAATTTGCAAATTGTGGGACCCCCCCAAGCTTCACTGGCATCACCTCGCATTTAACGCCTGAATTGCATGTCTCATGCCATTTGCACGCAACACAGTTTTCAACTGAATTGAATTTCATGTTTTCATTGTTTTATTTAGCCTAGGGTACCTATGTTCAAAATTTTGAATGTTGCTGATTCAATTAGTCCCAGTTTTGAAATGCTGCAAAAACACTGCAAGTGCAAAAGCAAACAAAATTAACTAAGCCTTACCCTGAAGCCTAAATTCAACCCCAAACCCCTAACCCTAGCCTAAAACCCTGACCCCATCCCTAACACCCCAGCTACCTACCAAAGGCTACCATCACCCAGAACCCGTAACCCAAATCTAACCCCAAAATCCTACCCTTACTGCCAAATTTTGTTGAAAAAAACCACTCTGCAAACAGGCCCTACCCTAAACCTAAGACCCTGCCCTAAAATCATTACAAAATCACAGGTCCTGCTGATGCTATTATTGAAATTTTATAATTCATAAAATTCAACTAAATTTCAGCCATAAGTTGGTTTGCGAAACTGCATTCTATCTAGTGGTGATCACCAGAATAGGTTTGTCCAAAATTGGTATGCCACAAAAGAGGAATTTTGCCCTGCAATGGAGCAATTTTGAAAAAATTGCAATTATATAGCTCATAGGTAAACCTATGGGTAGCTGGTTGAACAAAAAGGATGCTGTCTGCTGCTTGTGTTAGTATCTTCCGTGTTTCTATGAGAAATGAGAAAAGATTTGATTCCTTTGGAATGAGCTCGCATATTAGTGGATGATAGAGAGGTCAAGTCTGCACAAGCAGGAATGGCAACCTTGTGCAAGCGCAGCACAATTTACATAACAGAATTGAATTGCGAGGTCAGATTAACCACATTAGCCAAAATCTCAAAAAGCTATTTTGACAGTATCCTATGCTTTCCACATAATGAAAACGGAAAAATTTTAGGCCTATTTTCTTTTTGGAACTTTGGTTTATGTTTCGGGCACAACTCTAAAATTATTTGAAACTTAGTAATTAGTTCATGACAAAAGTTTAATAGAACAACAAACTTGGGTGAATTTTAAACAGTAATAATTCTTCTTGAAACCCAAAAAATTCAACATTGAATGGCATTCCAATTGAAATAATTAAAAATTTTGTTCCCTGGCTTTGAACTCTGAAATCTAAGATTTGCTTTTGAGCAAAAAAATGAACCCGGACAGGCATTAACAAAGAAATCAAGAGTTGCAAAGAAATAAAATCCCAATCGTGAAGCGTACAACAAATAATTTAATGTGCATAGACATAGACAATAGCAAGGAGACTCAGTAATTATAGCTCTCTTTACTTAATCTCTCTCAACAACAACAAAATGAAAGCTTGCAATGTGCTAAACATAATAAACAAAATGGAATAAGTGGGTAAAATGTCCACATAATTTTACCCATACCATCTCAAAGCTTCTCGTCACTATGTTCCACTAGTACCTAACGTTCAAAACATTTGGTTCCTGTTCAAGTTTCTTGATCAGGATGTTATCAGTAGCCAAATAATTTTTCTGAGTACATTTTAGGCTTGTCAGACTCTTCAAATAGCAAGAAAATGGCCACATATTCCACCTGGTCTTTCTTGGCAGGAACTTGTCTTTGAAGATGTGTTTACAAAATATAACTACTAACAGCTGAAAGATGACCACTAAGCCTAAGTAACTCTGTGTTTTTTAAAGTCCTACTTTATTTCAAAGTGTGTATCTTGACACATCAGAAGCAGTTTGAGAATCTGAGCATTGCAAACATTTATGTAAGTGATGGCATCCGGTTACAAAAACATCCTGGTCCCATGCTACGTAAACCATAAATTATCTTAATAAACTAACCTACAAGAGTGTTGAATAAAATTGGTTGAATACCTTTTTAAAGTCACACAACCAAATACTCTTCTCACATTTGATTTTTGTGCATTTTAGCTTTGTTAGACCTTCTTCAGCAGCCTACATATGCATATTTCTGTGACGAATGGCAAGTAGCAAAATGCCAATATGATATGAACCAATATGTTTTGTGCAGAAACTTGCACTGTCAGAAAAAATCACCCAAGTCTACCATTCCTTGATTTCAAGATGAACTGGCAAATGAACAAACAACAACATAGCTTACTTCACGAGTAAGCCCTTGCATTCTACCTTGTAACATTTGTTATCTTTTAATAATATAACATAAGTTGATCTTATAATTTTCTCTATTTACTTCGTTGAGGTATGATCTTTTAAGCTTACTTTCATTTGACATAACATTAGGTCATTCTGCAGTTTTCTGCATTTATAATTATGCTTCACAGTACTTTAGTGTCCGTTAAACCCCCTCTCTGTTTTCCGCTTGTCAGCCTTTCCTTTTCTGATATAATATTAGTTCATTCTGCAATTTTCCCCTTTTATTTTCTTTAATAATGATGTTTGATCAGTGCCTTAGTGCTTTATAACCCCCTTTTTGGTCTTCCGCCTGACAGGCTTCTTTTACAGATATAATATTCGTTCATTCTGTGATTTTCTTCGTTTTTTCTTTACTAATGATGTTTGATCTGTGCCTTAGTTCTTTATAACCCCCTTTTCGGTGATCCGATTGTCAGGCTTCTTTTAATGATATTATATAGTTCATTCTCTGATTTTCTTCATTTGTTTCTTTACTAATGATGTTTGATCAGTGCCTTAGTGCTTTATAACCCCCTTTCTTGTGATCCGCTTGTCAGGCTTCTTTTAATGATATAATATTCGTTCATTCTGTGATTTTCTTCGTTTGTTTCTTTACTAATGATGTTTGATCAGTGCCTTAGTGCTTTATAACACCCTTTTCGGTCATCCTCTTGTCAGGCTTCTTTTACTGATATAATATTAGCTCATTCTGTGATTTTCTCCGTTTATTTTCTTTAATAATGATGTTTGATCTGTGACTTAGTGCTTTATAATCCCCTTTTTGGTCTTCCTCTTGTCAGGCTTCTTTTACTGACATAATATTAGCTCATTCTGTGATTTTCTCCATTTATTTTCTTTAATAATGATGTTTGACCTGTGACTTAGTGCTTTATAATCCCCTTTTTGGTCTTCCTCTTGTCAGGCTTCTTTTACTGACATAATATTAGCTCATTCTGTGATTTTCTCCATTTATTTTCTTTAATAATGATGTTTGACCTGTGACTTAGTGCTTTATAATCCCCTTTTCGGTCTTCCTCTTGTCAGGCTTCTTTTACTGATATAATATTCGTTCATTCTGCAATGTTCTCCAGTTATTTTCTTTAATAATGATGTTTGATATGTGCCTTAGTGCTTTATAACCCCATATTCGGTCTTCCTCTTGCCAGGCTTCTTTTGCAGATATAATATTAGTTCATTCTGCAATTTTATCCGTTTATTCTCTTTAAAAATGATGTTTGATCTGTGCCTTAGTGCTCTTTAGCCCCCTTTTTGGTCTTTCTCTTGTCAGGCTTCTTTTACTGATATAATATTAGTTCATTCTGTGATCTTCTCCGTTTATTTTCTTTAATAATGATGTTTGATCTGTGACTTAGTGCTTTATAATCCCCTTTTCGGTCTTCCTCTTGTCAGGCTTCTTTTACTGATATAATATTCGTTCATTTTGCAATGTTCTCCAGTTATTTTCTTTAATTATGATGCTTGATATGTGCCTTAGTGCTTTATAACCCCATTTTCGGTCTTCCTCTTGTCAGGCTTATTTTACAGATATAATATTAGTTCATTCTGCAATTTTCTCCGTTTATTCTCTTTAATAATGATGTTTGATCTGTGCCTTAGTGCTCTTTAGCCCCCTTTTCGGTCTTTGTCTTGTCAGGCTTCTTTTACTGATATAATATTAGTTTATTCTGTGATTTTCTCCGTTTATTTTCTTTAATAATGATATTTGATCTGTGCCTTAGTGCTTTATAACTCCCTTTTCAGTCTTCCTCTTGTCAGGCTTCTTTTACTATGATATAATATTAGTTCATTCTGCAAATTTCTCCGTTTATTTTTATTAATAATCATGTTTCATCAGTGCCTTAGTGCCTTTTAACCCCCTTTTCTGTCTTCCGTTTGTCAGACTTCTTTTACTGATATAATATTTGTTCATTCTGCAATGTTCTCCGTTTATTTTCTTTAATAATGACGTTTGATCTGTGCGTTAGTGCTTTATAACCCCTTGTTCGGTCTTCCACTTGTCAGGCTTCTTTTAATGATATAATATTCGTTCATTCTGCAATGTTCTCCCTTTACTTTCTTTAATAATGATGTTTCATCTGTGCCTTAGTGCTTTATATATCCCCCTTTTAGGTCTTCCACTTCTCAGGCTTCTTTTAATCATAGTCACAAGAAGGGATAGTCTGGAAACGAACAATAGGCTATTGTTGTATCTTTTTGTTAAGAAATTAAGACTAGTACCCAGTTTCCTACGTGCACACAATTTTACGATGGCCGCTGTTGAAGCTTCTTGTTAGTGTACTCGTGAATTATTCCTTTTGTGAAAATGCCAGGCGATAATTGCTCCATCTACGGCTGTCCAGTTTCAAGAAGATCTCTTAATAAAGGTATCTCGTTATTTAAAGTTCCTTCTGGCGAAGGAAAGTTTGAAACGAATTGGCGACAGAAGCTTGTTGACATTATCACGAAAGATAGAGTCATCGATGGTCCATTAAGATCGCGAATTAAGAACAAAAAATTGTTTATTTGTCAGAATCATTTTGCTGATGATCAGTATCATCGTCATGACAGTAAATGCACGTTGAATCCTGGTGCTATTCCAACACTGAATCTTCCCATCAAAAGCATCCCCTCATCCCTTTCTGCAGTCAAACCTCGCCAATCAGCAGGTGCTATCCAAGAGAAGAAATCTTTGCATGCAAGTTTCGAGCCACAAATTGATGAACCAGTTGATTGCTACAAGTCATTTTATGAATTTTCAACTCGGGCAAAGAATCTCAAGTTAACTGGTTGGGATATATCTGATGATGTTAACAACATTCTTTCTTTCTCTTTTGGTGATCAAATTCATATGGTACCAAAGTATGAAATTCATGTTGAAGAAGATCTTTCCTTTACTGTTCGTATGCTGTTGTGGAGACTTCCAGCTACCCATGACTTGTATACCTCAAATCAACGTTCTGTGAAAATATTACAATTTCAAACTTGATCAAAGCTACAACATCTCTTCAAATTTGTCCTGGTTTACAAAACCAATTTATTGGAGGCTGCATTGAACATTCTGTGCCCAAGTTCTTTTCAGTGAATGACAGTACTGCAGAGAATCCTCTTCATCAAAGCAAATGGTATCGCTCTCCTTCTTGCCTTCTTTTGATTCAAGAACCTCTTGCAAGATGTGCAGAGTGCTTAACTGTCGAATCAAGGGAGAAACTGAGTTTGAAAAGGAAAAGGGACAATTCAAATGTTCCAGCCAAATTAAAAGCTCCCATTTCCTTAACATCTTCAGAGCACGTAAAACTCACACTTCAAAATTACCGCCTTGAAAACAAGCAACTGAAAGACGAAGTCCTCAAAATGCGAGAAGAAATTTCTCAAAATTCTCTTCAAGTTGACTCAAACCTTGGCGATGATTTTATCTCCAACATGTCAGGTGCCAATGCAAGCAAAATTCCTCCTTTCATGAAACTTTTTTGGGAAGAACAACAAAAGTATCTCTCTTCTTCCAAGACTAATGTTGGTTTCCATCCAATGATCATCCGATATTGTTTGGGTTTGGCTGCTAAATCTCCTGCTGTCTATGATGAGATTCGTTTTGATGAAAATACAAACACTGGGTTTGTGGTATTGCCAAGTCAGAGTCGGAGACGTCTCAGGGATTACAAAAATTATATTCGCCCAAAGCAAGGTTTCAACCAAGATGTAATCAAAGAGTTGTGTGCTATTGTCTCTGAGTTTCAGGACATTGAAAAGTATGGAATCTTGCTACTGGATGAGATGAAAATCAAGGAAGATCTTGTTTGGGACAAACATACAGGGGACCTGATTGGTTTTGTTGATTTGGGTGATCCAGAGCTTAATTATGCCACTCTGAAGAAGTCAAATGAATTAGCATCTCATGTCTTGGTTTTTCTTTTAAGAAGCATTGTCAATCCTCTTAAGTTTTCTTTGGCAAATTTTGCTACAACAAATGCAAGATCAACTCAACTCTTCCCATTATTTTGGAAAGCAGTTGGAATTCTTGAAGACAAGTGTGGTGTCAAAGTTGTTGGTGTTACCAGTGATGGTGCATCTGCCAACCGCAGTATGTATCGTATGCATTTACATATGACCCGTGTGGAAGACATTAATCATGTAGATGTTGTCTACCGCACACGTAAAGTCATGGCTGAGGAAAAAAGATTTATTTACTTTATTTCTGATCCTCCTCACTTGCTGAAAACTGCACGCAACTGTCTTCGAAACTCTCTTGCAGGATCATGTACCAGAAGTATGTGGAATAATGGGGATTTTTTGACTTGGAATCACATCTCCAAATTATTTCATGATGATTTGGATTGTGGGTTACATCTTGTTCCTAAACTCACAAATGATCACATAAATTTGTCAAGCTTTTCTGTTATGAATGTCAGACTTGCAGCTCAGGTCTTAAGCGAATCAGTGTCACAAGCCCTTCAAACGTTTGGCCCATTTGAAGCTAGTGCTACTGCTACATACTGCCAGATGTTTGACAAATTTTTCGACTGCTTGAATGCCAGAAATACTGCTGAATGCATCCGAAAAGCAAAGCCATTTTTGAAGCCCTATGAGTCAGAACATGATGAACGTTTCACATGGTTGACTGACACATTTTTGAAATATCTTTCTGATTGGAAAGATTCAGCTGATGCTCGACCTGGTCAGTACTCTGATAACGACAGAGGAAATATGTTTATTTCATGGCAAACCTATGAAGGTATAAAGATCACTGTCCACTCTTCCATCGAACTTGTCCAGTATCTGCTAGGTCAAGGTGTTCTCTATGTTCTAACAGAAAGATTCTGTCAAGATCCACTGGAAAATTATTTTGGATACCAGAGGTCAAGGGGTCACCGTAAAGACAACCCATCACTTCGTGATGTAGGTTACAATGACAACACAATCCGCACAACAAAACTGTTTCGTTCAATCACTGGAAATTGTCGCAATGAAGATCCTCAACTTGCGAAGACTGATGTGGAAACTGTCCCCTGTCGCCCTAGGAATAAGAAGAAATAAAGTCAACTGCATATGTAAGAAACGGGCATTTTTTAATTAGATCTATATTATAATATTAATTAAATAACAAACTGATCAGTCAGGAATACACCATTTCAGGGTTTGCAATGTCATATACCAAGTCAAATAAAATATCCAATCAAAATGTGCAAAGGCACTTTACAGTAGCATGTATTTAGTAGATTAAAATATATAGTATTCTTGTGTTTTAATGTCCTTGGTCTAGACTGCCTGTTACAATGTAGGTTACAATGACAACACAATCCGCACAACAAAACTGTTTCGACCAATCACTGGAAATTGTCGCAATGAAGATCCTCAACTTGCGAAGACTGATGTGGAAACTGTCCCCTGTCACTCTAGGAATAAGAAGAAATAAAGTCAACTGCATATGTAAGAAACGGGCATTTTTTAATTAGATCTATATTATAATATTAATTAAATAACAAACTGATCAGGCAGGAATACACCATTTCAGGGTTTGCAATGCCATATACCAAGTCAAATAAAATATCCAATCAAAATGTGCAAAGGCACTTTACAGTAACATGTATTTAGTAGATTAAAATATATAGTATTCTTGTGTTTTAATGTCCTTGGTCTAGACTGCCTGTTGCTCTTTTTGTTTCGGTCCGATCTTGCCTTCTTTTTTTGATCGAATATTATGTATCTCACACTGATCTTTGACAAATGAGAATGTTCGCACACGGACATACAACATTATCAGATGTTCAAGCAAATTGAGTGCCACTTCTTTGCTGACCTTTTCTGAAGCTTGATTGCGTACCCTTCTATAGTTTGACCAGACAATTGGATTTTCCAGCAAGTCAGTAACCAACTTTTTACTGTCAATTTTGCTGCCTATTTGTTTTGTAAACTGCCGAAATTTTCTTTCGACAAGGGAAAAAATTTCAAAAACTTCAGAAGTAACTTTCCAAAGCCCTCCTCTATCCTTTGCATTTATGAAATTACTGCTTTCAGAGGAGCTGCTATCCAAAGAAGACTTTCCAGCAAGCAAAATACTTAAACTTTGAACTCCAAGCATACTCCTTTTGCAATTTGATCGTCTGATACGCCGATAAACAGTACCAAAAACATAAAACCACTCAAATAATGAATGAGGTTAACCTCTTTGGGTGAAAAGGAAACAGGATCATTGAAGACGACATTGCCTTCTTTGATAGTTGCACCAGTTAAATGTGCCAAAACATGGTTTGCTATTTCAAACCCCAAGATGACTGAACCTCTCTGGGAAAGGTTCTTGAAAACTTTTTCCTCAGAGGACACACATTTATAAAATCCTGGGTAGAACTTCTCAGCATTCCCTTTGAAGCTACCAATCACATCTCTGACATGCTGATAAGAGGAGGTTGCATCATCTTCACTTAAGTCTACTTTATAGTTTGACAGCTCTGTCCGCAATTTGTCTGAGTAGCACTCATCAGACGCCAACTTATTGCAACTTGCTTCAATAAAATTCTTGAAAGTCAGAGGGTGGAGTATTTGTTCTGGTGTTTTGCGTTTTGGAGCAACCTCAACGTCTTTCTGAACATGTGTTGCATTCTTGTGTCTAGTCAATCCTCGTTTCCTTTTGCACACTTTGCCACACTGTTCGCACAAAAATCCTTCAGCAGGCAGAGCAGAATCAACTTCTTCCAATAAAACATTAATACCTGCATCAAAATTATCGCTCTCCGCTGGTAAATCGACATCAAGAAGCGCTAAAACTGAGTCCAGATCGTCATTAAAGAAAACGTCTCCCTCACTTGGATTAGCGGACGCCATGTTTTCGATTTTGTGTGCACGTAGGAAACTGGGTACGAGCGCATATCAACATCAAAAAGCGAACAATAGCTGAGTACAATAGCCTCCTGTTCGTTTCCAGACTATCCCTTCTTGTGACTATGTTTTAATGATGTAATATTAGTTCATTCTGCAATTTTCTCCGTTTATTTTCTTTAACAATGATCAGGGGCGGTGCTGAGCTAAAATTAGTTGCTATAATGCAAGCGAAGTGAGCAAAAATATGGGGGTCGGGGGGCTTGCCCGCGGAAAATTTTTGTAAGACCATGCCCTTCAGCTCTTCAGAAACACCCATTTTTCGGAAAAGGAATGTATTTTTAAGCATAATTTTTGCCTAAATTTGTTCTTTTTATGGTAAAATGTTGATTTTTCATCATCTCTGCCGTCACATACATTAGCTAACTACCCTACATATGAAAGAAAAATTTAAGAAATGGCTTTTTCTCTGATATTATATCCTCGAACAAAATGTTAATGAATAGAAACAAATTGAATAAATACAACAAAAATCATTTTCTAGAAAATCTTTCAAATCTTTTTTGATTTTGCCCCTTAAACCTCTTGACAATGGTTTCATAAAAACCAGGCTGTTTGCTCAGACATCTCAGCAATTGGTGTTCAACTTGAAGAAATAAAAGGTGTTCCTTTCTTCTTCAAGAGATGCCGTTCTCCTCCAAGCCATTATCCGAAGTTCAATGGCCGCCGCACGTGCTAAAATGAAAGGGAAAGTGATGCTATGTTTCGCCTTGAATTAGTTGAGTTAAACTTTAAAAAATGGTTTTATTATAAAGAAAAATTCAATTTCAGTTTCAAATATTATAAGTTAGATGATCATGGCGAATACGGAGCTAATTACTGACATTTGTAAACAGCTCATGGCGATGCAGGAAAACAGCGTGACAAATATGGTAAAAATTTTGATTGACGATGTCAAGACTGATATGCGATCCTTGAGGAATGATGTAAATAGCCTTCAAGTGAGTGCACAGTTGATGAGCACTCAAACTGAAGAGCTCAAATCAAAATTTGAAGTTATCGAAAAGAAGTTCGTGAAACTTGAAAAGGGCCTAAACAGCCAAGAAGAAGATATCGAATTTGTTGTTGGCAAATGTGACTATCTGGAGAATCAGAGTCGCCGCAACAATATCAAAGTGATGGGTGTCCCTGACTCCCAGGGCATGAATGAGTCGTGGGAAGAATCTGAAAAGATTATCAAGGATAAGATTCGTGATTTGCTTCAAATTCAAGATGAATTGGTGATTGAGCGTGCCCACAGGGTTGGAAATAGGCCCAGAAAACGTGATGATGGGACAGAAGAACCAAGACCAGTAGTTGCAAAATTTCAATCATGGAAGCAAAAAGAAATGGTGCTGAAAAAGGCAAGAGAGGTTAAACCTCAGAACATTAGCTTTGTTGCCGATTTCAGTAAGCTAACTCTAAGTTGTGGCAGAGAGCAAATCCCTGACTTGATCAAAGCCAGAAAGCAGGTCATCAACCTATTTTGTCACAGACAGACTTGTTGTGAAACCACTGCAGAATACTCAAAGCAAGAACAGATCAGGAGCTAGGCCTAGGCGCAGTCCTACAACCAACCAAGACGCTGGTGATGGTGGTGCTAAGGTGATCCAGATATTTTCTTTAATTGTTGATTTGAACCTTTTTTGAACCCTAATGAGCATTCGTTGTGTTAAAGTGGTTTCTAACCCCATACAAATTGTATTTCTTATTATTATGATTATTGGTTTTTATTTTTTATCAGTTCGCAGTTTATTCCAGAGAAAATAAGTAGGCATCAAAGATGACAAACACAGCTAATGATCCTTGTGGTATCTGCCACAAAAATATACATAAGAACCAAAAAGCAATAATTTGTGATAATTGCAATTTTTTCGTCCACATGAAATGCAATGACATGTCTGCTGTTGAATTCAAACAACTTGAAAATGAACCTGATGATGTTCCTTGGTTTTGCAAAGAATTCACCATGGACATGTTTCCATTTGGCTCCTTAAAAAATGATGAATATTTAGGACTCTGTGATTTAGATCTACCCTCACTCATTGACACTGACCTTCACTTGATGTTTCTTCTAACCTTATGGACTTGCCCAATCTAAGCGATTATGATATTGATGAACATATGCCTCAAAATATTTATTCTCGCTACTTCACTTTACCTGAACTCTCTTCTTTACAATTATCCTCTAATGACTTTTCTATTCTTCATACTAATATTAGAAGCCTATCCCTTCATCATGATGAATTAGTTTCCTTACCTGCTCACTCAAATTTGAATCCTGCAGTGATTGGCGTATCTGAAATATGGCATTCCTTTGACAATCCATTGCTATCAAATGTTGATATCTCTGGTTATACCTTTTTATACATTTAAAGACTCAATAACTTACACAAAATGGTGGAGTTGGTCTATACATTAAAAAATCTTTTACTATCAATCCAAGGACTGTTTAGACTCTTGCACAGATGATTTTGAAACAGCATGGATGGGGATTATAAACAAAAAGGATAAGAATCTCCTCATTTGTTGTGTTTAAAGACACCCAAGTTCTAATGTTGATAACCTCACATCTCATTTTCAGGATATACATTCTAAAATATCTTCAAATAAGCTGGTCTTTATAATGGGTGATTTCAATGTCAATCTTCTTTAGTATGGCTCCCATACCCCAACAGCTGAATTTGTTAACAATTTTCTCTCACATAATCTTCTTCCTTGCATTGATCATCCTACTAGAGTCTCAGAACAAAGATCATCTGTTATCAGTAACATATATACTAATGCAACTAATGCTAATGTAACAAGTGGTAAGATCTTAATGCAAATTACTGATCATTTCCCCCAGTTTTTGATTTTAAGGAACACCCAGATCAACCATAATAAATGTGAATCATTCAAGTATGATTACTCTAAATTTAAGGATGACAAATTTCTTGATGATTTCCATCAGATTGACTTTACTTATTAAGGAAACAATGAGCCGGATGTGAACAAAAAATTTGACAGGTTTTTGAAAGACGTTACCAACTTGACAAATAAGCATGCACCAATCAAAAAGAGGAGTAGGAGAGAAACAAAACTGAAAGATAAGCCATTGATAAATTGAAAAATACAGAAGATGATGAAAATCTGAGACAAGCTTTTGCTAAGACTAAAGAAAAATCCAACTGATGATAACCGTAAATGGTATAAAAAATTTAGAAACCGTGTATCCAATGAAATTAAAGAAAGCAAAGAATGTTACTTTCATAACTTTTTTCCAATAACTGTCAAAATATGAAAAAATTATGGTCAGGAATAAAGAAAATTATTTCTCATAAATCTTCTAATTCATGTTCAATTAACCAAATAAAAGACACAGAAGGAAATATAACATCAGAACCAGACAAAATTTCAAATATTTTAAATGATTTTTTCATTAATGTTGCTGAAGAAATAACTAAAACAATCCCCAAAACTCCAAAATCACCTCTTGAATATTTATCAAGCAGAATTTCTAGTTCAATTTTTCTTAAAACTTTTATAGAAGTTAATGACCTGATAAATAGCTTAAATCCATCGAAGCCTGTAGGCCCTAATAGTATACCTATAAAATTACTGAAAGTCATTGGAACCTTTGTTTCACCACGTCTTGCTCTCCTTGTGAATCAGTCTTTCCAGTTTTGTATTTTTCCGGACACACTCAAGGTAGCCAAGGTGATAACTTTATTCAAAAAAGGGAATCCTGATCTACCTTCCAACTATAGACCAGTTTCTCTTCTTCCTATTTTTAGTAAGGTATTCGAGAAGTTAATCCAAATGTTTGGGAATAATAATAGATAACAAGTTAAGTTGGGGACCCCAGGTTGACGGGTTCGAAAACAGTATGCCACAAAACTTAAGTAACTGAAACGATTAAAAGGTTTACCAAGCAAAGTTCTGGAGGAAATATATTTTAAAGCCATTGTATCCACCGTATCATACTGTATATCAGTATGGGGGACATCACATGTCTCACTGACAAACCAGTTAGAGTCATTGCATGTCAAAGCTGCTAAATTGATCCATGGTATCCCAAGCAAAACAAGTGATAATAAAGTCCTTGACATCGTAAAATGGAAACCTCTAACTCACATTTACAAAAGAAGACTTGCTTCCCTGATGTTTAAAATTGACACAGAATCTCTACCAGAACAATTAGTCAATATACTTGAGAGGAATACTCAAACACTCCAGTTGAGAAGAAATAACTGTTGAGAAGAAATAACTGAAGAAATAAAGGCCGCTTCTGGAACACAAAGGATGCCGACATGTCAATCAAAACTGGTTGACCTGTCAATCAAAATTCAGTGATCTGTTAATCATGTGACCTGTCAATCAAGCGTCAGTGATCTGCAAATCATGTGACACATCTCGTTTTCATACAACCTGTTTTCCCCCCATTTTTTCTCTTTTATTTTTTTTATTCTTTTTCTTTTTGTTCAGAAAGGTAAGACAAAAAAAACTCAATAAACGTTTTGTAGAACATAATGATATTAATATTCATAGTCCATAATTTTGGTTTTTAATGTTCAACTCAATGTTCTACAGAGTTTTATTGTTCGCAATACTCTTTGTCATTCCTCCACCAACAACATTTTGACTTGCAAGCATTGATTGAATTTGAATCATGTAACATATCTCGTTTTCATGCAACCTCATTTTCATGTAACCCCTTTTTCTTTTGCTTTCAATTTTTAGTATCGAATTTTTCAGTATCGAAGATCATTATTTATTTGCTGGTGCAGAAAGATAGCACGAAAAAAAAGCCTCGATATATCTTTTGCAGAACATAATCACATGAATCTTCATGTTCAAAATTTTTACAAAATACATCTTCAGCAGCAGCAGGAGTAAACATTTCTATTTTTAATCATATTCTATTTTAAAGGATTTTAGAGCAGTCGTTTGCTGTATCTGATACTTCAAATCACTAAACTAGATTATAAATATTACTTTGAAAAACAAGTGAGATAAAATTTATAACAGTACTTTTTCCTTCAATGATCTCTAATTATTACGCAAATAATGTCCATATGGTGAGGTTTTGATTCCGTTGTCCAAGATGTATCGTTTGTTATCAAATGACACAAGTGAAAGCTTGTTTGTTGAAACAGAGAACACATCTTGCTTCGATGACTTAATGGTGTTCTGCGCATGTTGAAACACTCTGTTGTTGAAGAAGCAATCCTTATAATTCTCATGAGTTATTTCATCTTTCACCACAGATATCTTTATTCCCTTTGCTTTAGGCACATCTTTTGGGTCTGTCTTGTAGCTGTAAAGCTTTGCCCTCAAGCCAACGAATTCTTTCATCACCTTTCCACCCAGTTCGTCCTTCATTTTCCCAATTACCTTCTTGTTTCGATTGGAGAAGCAAGGGTGTTGTTGGTCATAATTGCTGAAGTCAAAATATTTTTCCTGGCTTACTGTAGTTGCATGAGAGCAGTTGTTTGTGATGATGTCAGTAGGTTGCAAACGAGTGGCTCTACTATCAGGTGGCTCCTACTATCAGTGACGTCATCAGTGACGTCATCAGATCGCACTATAGCGCCACGGTTTTTATGGATGTTGGTTTCTCCAACCTCGTTTTCAAGAGTCCCAGATCCTAGCGCACGCAGCTCATACTACCAATAACATCATTAGATCGCGCTATAGTGCGGTGAGTTTCTCCAACCTCAAGAGTTCCTTGCATGAAACCGCTAGCCTCGTTTCCGATTTAACAATCTAGAAGTTTCCAGAATGTTCCAGAACATCTCTAAGAATCCTCTTATCTGATTGGTTAGAACTTTCCAGTGTAACGTCATCAGGTCGCGCTGGCGGTTTAATCTAACGCGATGGTTTCTCCAGTCTCGTTTTCAAGAGTTCTTGCAGTATAACACAGAATAATAAAAGAGGTTCAATAGTTCAAGTCAATTTAAAATAATTCAATTCTATTTAACAATCCATCCAATTTATAACTCAATTTACAACTCAATTTGCAATCCAATTCAATAATTCAACCAATTCAATTCAATAATAATTCAATCAATTCAATTCAATAATAATTCAACAATTCAATCAATTCAATTCTATAATTTTTTGCTGCCTAAATGAAGACGGGGCAATAATTTTTTGAAGTCTGAATGAAGACGGGGCTATAATTTGTGGAGTCTAAATGGAGATGAAAATTCTAATAATTTGAATAATTTTAATAATTCAGTTGAAAATATCCGAGGGAATAAGAATGAACACCGTTTAACACCAATGAAACATCAATGAACATCAAGAGAACACTAATGTTCATTAATAACTTTACTTATTCGAAACGTTCAAACTAAACAGGACCATAAATGTAAGCGAAAGATTGTGATTCTGTTAGGCGATGGAGAGAACAAGCTGGTAATTAGACGATGGTTATTTTTATTCACCATCTATCATATGAACCAAACGGAGCAGCATTTTAATACATCTATTCAGTTGAAATAATAAAGAAATCATGAAATGGAACAATGCGGGAAATAGTTTCATAACTTTCAATGATGGTGCTTTATATAAGGGGTGATATCGAAAGGCAAGTATGTCAGAAGTTAGAACTAGCCAGCCGAAACATGGAAGAATTTGAGTACCTAAAACAACAACACACAACCCTCTAGAAGAACTACAAGAACATTTAACAATATTAATTAATTAATTAGATTAAATTCATACCTCGTAAAAAGATATAATGTTCTCGAAGTTCCTCTAGAGGGTCGTGCAACCTCGCTCTCGGCGCCCCAAATTCCTCAATGTTTAGGCTGGCTAGTCCCATCTTCTGACACACCTCCCTTTCAATATCTCCACCTTTATAAAGCACCAACTGTACGTCGTTCCATTGCATGATTTCTTTATTATTTCAACTGAATCTTCGCATCGCCATGCTGATCCTCTTGGAGTATAAGATAGATGGTGAATATTATGCTGACAGTAATTAAAGCTTCGTCTCCATTTGACCTCTAGTTTGTGAAATTCTACGCAGGGGACCAACTCTCGGAGGAAGCTCGTTGTTCCATCATCTAAAAGGATTGCCATCTTTCTTAGGCATTGATGGTCTTTCCTTATTTGAATATACTCAATATCCAGTAGGGCGATTCTTGGCATTCTAGAAAACAAGGTGAAATAAAAGATGTTAAAAAGTGTCTGAAGAAAGTGTTTAGTGGCTTGAGCGCTTATATAAAACTAAACAAAAACTAAAAATTACATACCTTATTTCTTCTATGAACAACTAAAAAATAAAGAATCAGAAATTTAGTTGAAAGAATTGAAACGAAGAAATGAAGTCAAGATTCTAGGCCCGGTCGGGTCTCAAAGCTTCATAAGTTTCACGGCTTTTAGAATAAGTTTTGGTCAGACAAATAAAAATGAAACATCCTTAAATAAGCAAGAAACATTTATTATAAGTTAAAATGATAAGAAAACCTACATTTCTATGAAAAAAGTAAGAGTTGAAACAAAGAATTGAAGTCAAGATTCTTAGGCCCGACCGGGTCTCGAAGCTTCATAAGTTTCACGGCTTTTAGAATAAGTTTTGGTCAGACAAATAAAAATGAAGCATCCTTACATAAAGAAGAAAAATTTTTTATAAGTTAAAATGATAAGAAAACTACATTTCTAACACTTTTCCAAGAAAAAGTAGAGAAAAGTTAAAGATACTCACCAAAATTCTGAGAAATTTTCCAAGAGTGTTTGCATTTGCTGACGTGACGCCAATTTTGATTTTTCCCGCGATAAAATCCTCGTCACGTGACGCCTCGTTTTTGAATGACTTTCTGAAGAAGGCTAGATCTGATTGGTTGATTGGCTATGTTTCCAACTTACAACGATTTGATTGGTTAAAACTCTTGTTTCCAAGGTTTCTATGAAGAAGACTAGGTCTAGTTTACAACCATTTGATTGGTTGAAACTCTTGTTTCTAGAAAGTGCTGAAGAAGATTAGGTCTAGTTTACAGCGATTTGATTGGTTGAAAGTCTTGTTTCCAAGGCTTCTTTGAAGACTTTTAGAAACACAAAAAACCGTTGAGTTTGTTGTTTTTATTCTGCTTCAACCTACTGCGGCCTGTTGTGTTTAGTTTTAAGTCTCGAAGAAAAGATGATTGGAGCGAGGAGAGCAATTGTCAGCATGCAGCAAATGATCAGACTGCAACCAGGAGAGTCAGTATTTCAGAGCCACTGCTCCATTTGCCTAACATCAGTGGTGAATGATGCTTACTACTCGAGATGCCAGCGGTGTGAGCAGGTTTTTCATCTGGGATGCATAAACCAGTAAGTTGTTTCAAGCATTCACTTAAACCTATAATAATTATTATTTCAAACATTGGTTTATACTAATTATTTCAAGTATTTATTTATTTCTTTTTCATTTCAGATGGCGAGTGCAAATGAATTCATGTCCTCTATGTAGACTCGCACCATACAATGCTGTTATACTAGAGGTAATTTGTAAAAGCATAATTTATACTCATTTAAATATACCTATAAGACTGGAACATCTTCTCATATTCTCTTTATTATTATTAGACTGCTGCTGCTCAAGAATCTTCAGAATCTTCATAATCTTTAGAATCTGTGGTTGTACAACCTTCAGAATCTATGTTATCACGACCTACAATGGTGCGTGATGTAATGATGCAAACAGCACTTCAAGAGATAACAGATAGAGCATTCAACACTCCCGATGATGATGTAGATATCGGAGATTATGGACTTGTCGCTGATGATAGTTAAGATAGTGGTTATGGTAGTGATGGTATTTCTGAAGAGAGCTACGAGGCGTTAAGTCAACAGCATTATAATACACCAGAAGAAGAAGAGGTCAATCCTTTTTTTTGCTGACAAGAATAAGAATGAGAATGAGAATGAGAATTGGCCCATCACGAGAACGCTAACTGTTTACATCATTTTTTAAAAAAATCAGTTATAAAAGCTAATGATTGGTTCTATTTATTCCATATTATGTCGTATTATGTTGAAATGTTAAATTCAATTAACGAGACAGAAAATGAAGTTGGTGATTTACATAATGCCTCTATCTATTTGAAAACTATTAGAGAATATGCCAATCGATTAACAATTAGTATAATAAAAGAAGCGCATTCCTTCATCATATACGAAAACTATGGCGAATTTGCGCAAAACCCTCAAATAACATGTTTCAATGAAGAATACTTTGAGTATTGTAAACCTGAAGATATTGAGAAAGAACTTGCTAACCTCTTAGATGATAGAAATATTCAACCTCACGAGTTTCTGCGAAAGTTTTTACAAATACATCCTTTTCCAGATGGTAATGGTAGACTGGCGAGACTCTTGTATTGTTTCCTGTCTAATAAATGTGTAATATGGGAAGATCAAGAAAAGTATATTAAGGCTTTAAGAAAATCTGACAAAAGTTTACAAGAATATCTAAGTCATCTCAAATCTCTTATAAATACAATGCATGCACCTAGTAATTAAAGATGGGTAAGCGTAAGAGGCAGGATAGAAAGAAACAGCGTACAAAGCGACGACACATGAAAAGAATTAGAGGTAAAGGTCTTTTTAAAAACCTTCAAAATTGGATTGTCAAAACAGCGATTGGCATTACACCATTACCAGGCTTACAGCGCGAATTGAAACCGAGAATTAGGAAAAAGGGGTGGAAAAAAGATAAACCCTTACAATTTATCCCTAGAGAAGTCTGGAGAGCTGCTGGGGTACCAAAGAAAACGCTGAATAAATTCGCATATGCTAAAAAATCCGATTTCAAATAATGGCATCACTAGCAGGAACTATTATTGCTTCAATGATTATTGATGATATGTTAAAAAATGATGGCGGACAGGAAGCATTCGAGTTGATGAGAGGTGGTTATAAAAGGAAGTCAACATTAGAAAATTCTAGAAAGAGAGGGTCCGCATTAGCGCGAGCAGCAGTTAGGCAAGCAATTAAGCAAGGAGGAAGAGCAGTGACTAGAAATATTAGCAAACAAGCCGTAAAGAAATTCGCATTCAAAGGACCAAAAGCAGCTGCAAAAGGCGGTGCCATAGCTGCAACTGGTTTAGGTGTTGAGACTGGTTTAAGAAAATTAGCCGGTGGCGGTGTGAGAAGAAAGCGTAGAAAGCGACTTAATGGTGGTAGGAGAACAACCAGAAAACATAGACGAAAGAAGAGAAAAACTGCTTGAGTAAATTTTCACTACTAACATTTCAATCTAATATTAAATCATACCATAGTGTTATTTAAGATCTGTGCTTCAATAAGTTCATATCGCATCTTCCATACAATAGCATGCAAATTATCCATATCAACCATCAAGCTGCTGGTTAAAGGAAGCGAAACAATACCAGAACACAATGTAGCTACCAAAAGTAAAAAAATCATGAAACTTATTAAGCCACCACAGCATTCTTTAAAACAATCTTTTATTCTTCTTTTTCCTCCTCCTTCAAGTTTAGACGATTCTATATCCATGAGTGCAAAGTAAATACTTCAGGACAATATAACTGCAATAAATTAAAGAAATGATTCAACACCTTACTTTATTTTATATGAAAGTTCCACAAGCTTCTAGAAGCGAGAAATCCTGCAATCTGATTGGTTGGAACTTTCCAGAAAGTTCCACAAGATTCTAGAAACGAGAAATCCGGCAATCTGATTGGCTAGAACTTTCCAGAAGTTTCCAGAAAGTTCTACAAGATTCTAGAAATGAGAAATCCTGCAATCTGATTGGTTAATAATTCGAACTTCACGTTCGATCAAACTATAAAACCGATGCGTAAAATCAAATCAGTTCAGTTGTAACAAGTCGTCGTGGAGTGCGGAGCTAAAAAATCACTAAAGAGTCATGGCTGCAATTTACGAAGTAAGAGATGAAGAGGGCCTAATCAAGTCATAATTTGCTGTCCAACCCGGTTCTAACAAATGGTTGTTAGTGTTGAAAGATACAATTAAAGATGCATTAGCTGTTAAATCAATGGCTATTTCTCATGCAGCACTGTCTCGTCTCTTGGAAATAGTTGATGAAAACATAAACGATCAATTCCAGTTCTGCGGAGAAGATGCTGAAAGTCTGTTTGAGAAGAACAAAGCACACATTCAATCAAAGCAGTACTTTGGCAGAATCACACAGTTTCTAACACTATACACTGAAGTTTTGAGTAAAGAAGAAGCGTATGAGGATAAGCTGGAAATCTATCTGCAGCAAAATGATGACAAGTTGGAAATCTGCATGGAGAAAAAGCCCCCTGTGAAGCTTTGTCTTGGAATCCGAAGATGGAAGAATGAGAAGCCATCAAAGACGGGAAAAAATCTAAAAGAAGAAATGCTGAAAGCATTATATGGAAAGGCTGCTGATCTGAAAATGCTTCCACAACCATCCCGGAAAAGACCAGCGAGTGATGATGATGAGCAGATTCAAAAGAAGAAAAAGAAACAAGAAGAAGATCCGGCAAAGACTGATGTTCAAGTGCAAGAAGTATATGCCGAAATTCTTCTAAAATATATTTTCAACAAAGCAAAAGAGTATTGTGAAAAGTGTGCAACTACAGAGATGTGGGCAAAACAAATTGATGCGGTCATAAGCTAGATTGTATGGTACATAATGCTTTTAGATTTCTAACATTTCACATTAGCTATGTCAACTCCGACATGCTGGCTGAAGGGAAAGAATCGTTTAAGAAATCAATGTTTGATGAGCTGAAGAAGAAGAATGGTCGACTTAGTCATGGAACCAAGATTCGAGTTGAAAATCTGCATGATGAATTATCTCATCCAAGTCTCTTCACATCGATGTACCTGTTGGAAATATTGAGCAGAATAATAAACAATTTAATCATGGCATTTAGTTTACATCAACATGAACATTAGTTTGGTGTTATAGACAGTATTTCCATGTTATGGGTATTAGTTTGATGTTATAGATATTATTTCAATGTTGTAGCTAGATGTAAAGAATTTGTTATAAATAGATGTTGTCTGTTGTATGAGATGTTTAAAGTTTGTTATAAACATGAGTTATGATTTGAGATTTAAAGCACCTTTTTCTTTGATTTTATCTGGAGTAAGCGGAAGCGGTAAAACGACTTGGGTAGAAAATCTGCTGAAAAATTATAACAATATAATTGATAATGGCAGACAATATCCCAATCTTATGTGGATCTCGGGAACAAATCAACCAGAATTGTTTGAGTGCATTAAAAAAAGTTTTAACGGGAATTGTAGATTTATTACTGAGCTACCTGAAAACTTGTACGAAGAAATCGAAAGATCGGACAAAAGATTAACTATTGTTGTCGATGATTTAATCCATGAAATTGCCAACTTTAAAGATTTGGGAAAATTGTTCACGAAAGGAAGATCTCATCTAAACATCAATGTAATTGTTATGATGCAAAACCCTTTTCCAAGAGGAACAGAAATGAGAAATTTAGCTCTCAATACTCAGTATCAAGTTCTTTTCAAGAATCCTCGAGATAGAAGTCAAATTAGATTTCTTGCACGGCAAATTATGCCCTCATCTCCAAGAAAATTCCTTGACATTTACAATGATGCAACAGCAAGAATGTACGGCTACTTACTTTGTGATTTCACACAATCGATTGGAGAAGATATGAGATTTCGCACTAATATTTTCCCTAATGAAGCTCCTTTACTGGTGTACAAGTCTAGAAAAGGTTATAAATAGAGATCAACAATTCTATAGGACAGTAAAAATGGATTCTTTTGAAAAGATAGTCATGGAGCCAAGCAAATCTGATGATGAACCAGTGAAGAAAAAGCCTAAAAAGGTTATAAATAAAGGAAGAAAGTGCAAGAAAAGAAAGCGACGAAGAAAAAAGTGTACAAATGTTAAATTGTTAGAATTGTTAATTTATTTATTATGAGTTTAGAAAAGTTATATTCTGATCCTTCTGTTCCGGGTTCTCCGGGGGTTTGAATAAAGCGTATAGGGAATTCAAAAAAGTAATTCCTAATTTGAAAAGGAAAGATGTTGAAGAATGGAGTAAAACTAGTCTTGCCTATTCGCTGCACAAACCAAGTAGGAAGGACTTTAAACGGGAGCGGATACTAACCAATAACATTGACTATTTGTGGGAATGTGATATTGTTGATATGACGCATTTGAAAAAAGAAAATGACAACATTACATTCCTCTTATGCTGTATTGATACTTTTAGCAAGTATGCATGGGTAAAGCCTCTAAAAAGAAAAACTGCAAAAGAAATTGTCAATGCGTTTAAAGAAATTTTATCCGAAAGAAAACCTAAAAAGGTACGATCCGACAAAGGCAGCGAGTTTATAAACAAAGAATTTGAAGCTTTGCTGAAGAAAAACGATATTGGATTTTACACTGCAAATAATGAAGTGAAGGCAGCAATTGTTGAACGATTTAACAGAACATTAAAAGGACGAATGTATAGATATTTTACAGCACAAAATCCGTTGAGATATATTGATAATTTGCAAGATTTTGTCAACTCATACAATAATACATATCACAGATCGATTGGTATGAGACCTTCTGAAGTCAACCAAGACAATGTCGACACTGTTCGAAAAAGATTGTTTAAAAAGAAACCAGAAAGAATAAAAAGCTTTTCAAAACTGGAGATTATGTAAGATTGAGTTTGAAGAAGAGAATGTTTAAGAAAGGTTACTTGCAAAATTATACTGAAGAAATATTCAAGATCAGTAAACTCTTTAAAGAAAGATATCCAGTAATGTATGAAATTGAAGATCTGCAAGGTGAAAAGATAGTTGATCGTTTCTATAAAGAAGAGCTACAGCGTGTGTATCTTCCAAAAACATTTGTTGTCGAGCAAGTGTTGAAAACTAAGAAGAAGAGTGGTAAAAACTTCTATTTAATCAGATGGAGAGGTTATCCTCCCCAATTTGATGAGTGGGTAGCTGAAAGTCAATTGGAGACAATATGATTGATGAAGGATTTGATTTGGTTCTTCCTTTGGGATTTGCTACCGATAGAATGAAATTAGTGGATTTCACAGTTGAAAGTGGGAAATGGCATTGTTACAAATGACGTTGCGAGATAGAGGAGAAAAATCACTGCAAGATCAATATTGGTTTTCAATAGCAAATGAGTATGTAACAGTCACGGATGAAGAGGGAAAATTTGTCACAAAGTATTTAGGCCCTTGTAGTTAGTTTTCATTCATTCACGTATTATTTTCTTAAGCTGCATTTTTGCATATCATTAACTGTAATTTAGGTATCCCCGTGCGTCATAGAAGGCATCATGTTGCGCTAATTGACGTTAGGTCATTCCCTGTCGTTTGTTTAGGTTATGGGTGCGGGTTTTTCCCAGCATTGTGTAGGACTACTCATAGGTTTAGTCATCGTTTTCACATAGCTTTTGCTCAGCATTTTATGTAGTTTGTCGCTATTTTCTGTATACTTCTTATCATTATTCAGCCTAGCCCTTCCTTTTATTTGTTATCACTTGCTTAGTCTTACGTTAATGTGCAACAAATTTTAGACTTGCTTCGGATATATATACAGCTTGTAATTTAGTTGAAATCAGTTGAACTTAAGAGAAGCCAGAGAAAGCTCTGTCTTACGTCGTCATAAGGCTTTTTAGGTTAGAATAGGGCCTAGTGTTTAGCTTCGTAGGTTAAGCCATTTTGTTAAAGTTATTCGAGAGATTGTAACAGTGTCTTTCTGTTGTGTTATCTCTGGGGTCATGACAACTTTTTGGTGACAGGAGCGGGATATTTTATTCGAAAATAATATTTCGACGGACCGAAGAAAATGGCTCAGCAAGAACAAGCGAACGAAGCAGAGGCAGTCCAGGTGAGAGAAGAGATTCCAGTACCAGTGCCAGCACCAAGGCCAAGAAGGACGATCGTGGATATACAGCCTTTCTCTGGGAAAGAAAGTGAAGACATCAGCGAGTGGTTGATAAAATGGGAAATTGCAGCCAGAGCAAATGGATGGACAGAGCAACACCAGCTACAGATTCTACCGGCTTATCTGAGTGGCCGCGCGGCAAGAATGTTTTGGAGGATTCCCCAACAGACGAGGCAAGACCTGGAACAGCTGAAGGAGGCGATTGAAGACCAGTTCAACACGGAGGAAAAGAGATTTTTGGCCCGGCAGAAATTGCAAGAAATCACCCAGGGACCAAAGGAATCGGTGGTGGATTACGCTGAAAGAGTGGATCGTTTGGTGCTCAAGGGACATGATGGTCTAGATGATGGTGAAAGGAGAGACCGGATCGCCTGTGAAAACTTCATAAAGGGACTCCGCCTGGAAATAAAAGAAACCGTTTGGGAGAAGTGTCCACGTTCTTTTCAGGAGGCGATCACAGCAGCAGAAAGGAGAGAGGTGTACTTGAACTCGATGGGAAGAAGGTCCCGCGTCAATGAAATCTCAGACGACGTTATGGCGACGATACAGAGGTTTAATGAAGACAGAACGAAAAGCAACGATGAGATTTGGAAAGCCATACAGAGTTTAACATCAGCCGTACAGAACCTGGCAGCACAGTCAGCCCAGTCAGCCCCGAAGTATCCCCAGTATCAAGGTGCCCCAAGGTCAAGAACATGCTTCCAGTGTCATCAGCCTGGTCATCTCAAAAGGAATTGCCCTCAGAATCAGAATCAGTATCAGAACAGATCCCGGTACCAGAACCAGATTCAGAATCAGAGCCCGAACCAGAATCCAATCCAGAACCAGATTCAGAATCAGAGCCCAAATCAGAATCCAAACCGAATCCAGAATCAAAATCAGCAATCCTGATGTCAGAACGTTGGAGAAGTCGGAGAGGGGATTCCAGCTTTTCCAGAGACGCAAAATATCCCTGTGGATTTGAATTGTTCGTTGGCCTCTAGACTTGCTAAAGAAGGTGTTTGGGTAAGAGGTCTTGTAAATAATGTTGATTCTGATATTTTTGTTGATACTGGTGCTAAATATTCGTTGATTGATTTTGATTTTTGGGAGAAAGTTAATTTGGGAAATAAAATTTTTGATACTCGTATAAGTTTGGTTGGAGCCGGGGGTAAAACGTTATCTGTTGTTGGTGAGGGTAGAATATGGCTCGTTATCGGGGAAAAGAAATTTGATTTGCCTGTTGTTATTGTGGAAAAATTTAAATTCGATTTGTTGATAGGTGATGAATTTTTGAGGAAAGAAAATGTTTTGATCAACTATGGGAGTAAGAGTTTGAGGATTAGTGGTGTCGATATTCCGTTTGAAAATTTACCGTCTGAATGCGTTGCTGTTTTAGGGTCTGTAATTGATTTGCCTGCAGGGTCACCTGTGCGTGTTAGAGCAGAATTGGTTGGGAACCATTGTGGTTTAGCTTTGTTTGGGGAACGGCAGTTGGTTAAGACTGATTATCGTGTTCTTGTTGCCCCTGTTGTTACGAAAGCTGGTTCCGATAAATCTGTTCTAATTGAGCTGGTTAACACCACTCGAAGTCAAGTCTCTTTACAGCCTGGTACTAAGCTCGCCCACTTGCAGCCATTTGAATCTGAAGTTAACACTGTCAACGAAGATTCAGTTGCTGGAGCAGAAGTACCCATGGAAGACCTGAAGATCAGCCACTTATCAGACGAACAGCAATCAGACCTGCTCAGAGTTCTTGGGAAACATCATGTTTGGCCGAAGTCAGATCAGTTGGGAACGACTCATCTTGTAGAGCATCCGATCGATGTGCAAGGAGCCCAGCCAGTCAGACAGCGACCATACCGTGTACCAGAGACGAAGAGACAGCAGATTGCCAAGGAGGTGCAGAAGATGCTTCTTTCAAACATCATACAGCCGTCAGCCAGCCCTTGGAGCAGTCCAGTTCTACTTTTGGAGAAACCGAATGGTGAATTCCGATTCTGTGTGGACTACAGGCGACTGAATGCTGAGACAAAGAAAGATGCTTACCCCTTACCCCGGATAGATGAGACACTCGATGCTCTTGGAAATGCAGCCTGGTTTTCAACCCTGGACTTACAGTCTGGATTTTGGCAAATCCCTGTGAAAGCAGCAGATATGGAGAAGACAGCATTTGCGACTCACAATGGACACTGGGAATTCCGAGTGATGCCTTTTGGTCTTGCTAACGCTCCAGCTACTTTTCAGAGACTGATGGACTTGGTATTATCCGGACTGCATTGGACGCACTGTCTTGTTTATTTGGATGATGTGGTGGTATTTGCTCCTACGGAAGAAGAACACCTGAGAAGACTAGATCTCGTGTTGGAGAGAATTGCGAAAGCTGGCCTGACTCTGAAGCCTTCAAAATGTCAGTGGATGAAGAATTCTGTGAAGTTCCTTGGTCATATCATCTCAGAGAATGGAGTAGCAGTGGATCCGTCAAAAGTGGAATCTGTAAGTAATTTTCCAGTTCCTAAAAATGCAACTGATGTAAGAAGCTTCTTAGGCCTAACATCGTATTACAGAAGATTCATTCCAGAATTTGCAAGCCGTTCGAAAGCCCTTGCAGATTTGACAAAGAAGAAGAGAATTTTCAAATGGAACGAAGAAGCTCAGAAATCCTTCGAAGACCTGAAATCCTGCTTGGTGACCACACCCATTCTGAGATGCCCTGATTTCACACTGCCCTTCAAACTGTATACAGATGCTTCAGACTATGGCATTGGTTCAGTCCTCGCTCAAGACGCACCTGATGGAGAAGTTGTTGTGGCCTATGCAAGTCGTTTGCTGAAGCAGTCAGAAATAAAGTATGCTGTTCTCCAAAAGGAAGCCTTGGGTATTGTATGGAGTTTGAAACATTTCTATCCTTATCTTTATGGCCGTCATTTTACTGTTATTACCGATCATAGACCTTTGAAGTGGCTTAAAACCATGAATGCTCCTAATAATCTGTTCGCCCGTTGGATCAGCGAGATTCAGTCGTACGACTTTGACGTTGTTCACAGACCTGGCAGACTTCATTCGAACGCAGACACCCTGTCGAGGAACCCACTTGCGGAGAAGACAGCCTGATGGAAATCTCAGCACAAGACATTGGAAAAAAGCAGTTGGAAGATGGATACGCCGGACAGTGGATCAGCTATCTTTCGAGAAATCAGAAACCCGAAGACAAGAATCTGGCAGCGAAATTCGAGAGGAAAAGGACAGACATTTCATTGGAGAAGATGGATGTGTATACAGAAGATGCGAAGCAAAGACAGGAAAGATCAGAACTCAGTTTCTCGTACCGAAGAGCATGGTTGGCCAGTTGCTTATCAAATTCCACGACAACCCCTGTCTGCACACCCAGGTTTCTTCAGAACATACAGAAAGATTCAGATGTCCTATTTCTGGCCTACGATGAAGTCCGACATCAAACGTCATATACGGCATTGCAGTGAATGTGCGAAATTCAAGTCAACCAAGCCTGCTAATAAGACCCCTCTGAAGTCAATCAGTACAGAGAGACCGATGCAGATTGTTGCCATGGATTTCGTTGGACCTCTACCAAAATCAGACCGAGGGAACTCATACGCTTTGGTGATGGTAGATCATTTCACAAGATGGCCTGTTGTATATGCGGTGGACAATTTGGAAGCTGAAACTGTTGCACGTAAGCTTTGTGATTTCATTCATGTTTATGGTTGTCCTGAGCAACTTTTATCTGATAGAGGCAGTAATTTCACATCTGAGTTGGTTAAAGCCCTTTGCAAACAGCTTGGTGTCAAGAAGATCTTCACTTGTGCGTTTCGACCGTCTTCGAATGGACTGAACGAACATCTGAATGGTACACTGTTTAATGGAGTCAAAATGTATGCATCAAAGAAGCCTTCCACCTGGGATGATTACCTCGATGCTGTTACTTTTGCTTACAGAACGACACCTCATTCAGTAACTCAGCATACTCCTGCTTTTCTGATGTTTGGACGAGAAATCAACTCACCCTTGGATATGAAAGCCCCTACTAGATTGTATTCTGATGATTATGTAAAAGTTATGCAGAATGAACGTCAACAAGCTTATGCAGCTGTGAAAGAATTAGTTGCGAAAGAACAGAAACGCCAGAAAGATCATCACGATGCAAATATCAAAGAAATCGAAATCAAAACTGGAGATAAGGTATGGATTAGAGATTTTATTGTTAAGAAGGGTACTTCTAAGAAGTTTCATCAGCCATGGAAAGGACCGTTTGAAGTTTCTAAAGTTGTCGATAGAAATAATGTTGAAATATTTTTGGGAAATAAAAAGAAACAGATAAAACGTCTGAACTTAGAACAAGTTAAGCTTGCTCAAGAAATCGATGGAAAACCTGATGAAATTGTTAAAGTACATGATAAGCTGCGTTCAAGAATTCCAGGACAAAGACTAGTGACTAGATATTTCGTTGAATTTAATGATGGTCATACTCAATGGGTTGATCCAGAGTTTGTGCCGGATAAACTTCTTGAAGAATTTAACGTAAATAAGTGAATTCATAGAAATTGTAGATTTAAACAAACAAACAAAATCTCTCGTATTATATAATAGTTAATTTCATGTTGGTATTATCATAATCGCTTTGCATTCGTATTTTAGACTTCACTTTTCGTTGGTATTTAGTTTAACGTTCAGATTGATTATATAATTAATCTTAGGAGGGAGGTGTGTCACAAAGTATTTAGGCCCTTGTAGTTAGTTTTCATTCATTCACGTATTATTTTCTTAAGCTGTATTTTTGCATATCATTAACTGTAATTTAGGTATCCCCGTGCGTCATAGAAGGTATCATGTTGCGCTAGTTGACGTTAGGTCATTCCCTGTCGTTTGTTTAGGTTATGGGTGCGGGTTTTTCCCAGCATTGTGTAGGACTACTCATAGGTTTAGTCATCGTTTTCCCATAGCTTTTGCCAGCATTTTACGTAGTTTGTCGCTATTTTCTGTTTACTTCTTATCATTATTCAGCCTAGCCCTTCCTTTTATTTGTTATCACTTGCTTAGTCTTACGTTAATGTACAACTAATTTTAGATTTACTTCGAATATATATACAGCTTGTAATTTAGTTTAAATCAGTTGAACTTAAGGGAAGCCAGAGAAAGCTCTGTCTCACGTCGTCATAAGGCTTTTAGGTTAACGTAGGGCCTAGTGTTTAGCTTCGTAGGTTAAGCCATTTTGTTAAAGTTGTTTGAGAGATTGTAACAGAGTGTCTTTCTGTTGTGTTATCTCTGGGGTCGTGACAATTAAAATCATCAACTGGGAAACGTTGGAAGATATATCGGATAAATTTGAAGACAATTGTCAGATTGACTTGTTTTTCAGCAAAGATGATTAATGACTTTTATCTTACATGTACCAACGATTCAGATTCAGCAATAAAACTTAAAGAACAATCACATTTACATGGAAAATGGGAAGTGGCATTAGCGGAAATGGTCTATGAACTGAGCGATAGATTTATATTTAATCCCGCAGAATTCAAATATGGGAAATATGAACCCTGGCGAATGATGGGATTTTTCCAAATTGGTACCGACAAGGTTGGTTTTGAAGATTTGAACGTGAGATTGGTAATATCTGATGAATATACAAAGAAATGGAATCAGGCAGCTGATAAGCGTGAGTATTATGTACGTCTTAGTCACCTTATTGGTGAAATCTCAGAGGGAGATGTCGTTCACAAATTAACAATGAGAGAAATTGTTTCAACTATCAATGAAGACATTCGCGCGCAAGAGGGAAGAGTAAAAGAAAATGTAAAAGAAATAGGTTTGCCTTACGAAGGTCTGCCACAGTTTTCAATTGTAGATTCAAAAATCAAGATAACCTTTCCAAAGTATGTTAAAAGAGTTGCATTGGGAAAAGATTTGTGCAAATTGTTTGGTTTCGTTGAAGCTACAGAAGAATATAATAAAAACATGAATAATGTTTATTACAGAGATGTGAGATGGACACCATGTCCATTTACTGGAACTTATCTAGACAAGGCATTAACAGATTATGTATTCAACGCAATCGAAAGAACGACTGATGTGGTGGGTGATGAACATTTCCAAGTCAACGCAGAAGGGAAGAATATGTTTATATATTGATCTTTGTTAGACTATCGAGTAGTTGGAAAAATTAGCACGCCACTGCTACGCTTCATTCCGTTGAAAATTAACAAGCATGTTGTAAATTTTGTAGAATTTGAAAAATTGTTCTACTATCCATTTTTATACCACGATATCAACGAATTTACTATAAAAGTCTACAACGAGTTGGGAAAAGAGATACAATTCTACAAAACAAAGACAACATTCTTGCTACACTTTAGAAGGAAACATGTATGATTTCCCAATTTACAAATCAACTCCGTATTTTTACACCTACCAGTGTGGAAGAGGAGTAGGTAGTATTTTCAGGAAAGCCGGATCTATTTTTAAAAGAGCTGTTAAAGCTGCAATGCCAACAATAAAGAAACTAGGTGTAAAAGCTGCTGAGAAAATTTTGAAACCTGTTTTAGAAGAAGAAGGAGAGAAGGCAGTTGATCGGATATTAGCTAGTGAGAATGTTGGAGAAGTTGTAAAAGATACTGCCAAATCTTCAATGAGAGGAATAAAAAGGAAGGCTACTGATGAAATCGCCGATGTGGTGAAGAAATCTGTCAAGAAATCGCCTGCTGGTAAGAAATCGCCTGCTGGTAAGAAATCGCCTGCTGGCAAGAAATCGCCTGCTGGTAAGAAATCAAGAGTTCGTCCTAAAAGATCTATAAAAGAAAGCACCATGAGAGGGATAATCTATAAAAGAAAGCACCATGAGAGGGACAAGTCTTCAGTTTAGTCAAAAAGACGTTGACGAAATTAAAGAGAAGCTTACTGGCGTCGATGAAAAAATCGAAGCTCAGTCTGATTTAGTCGAAGGTGTTCTGGGTGATTTGGGAAAGGTTATTGAAAAAGCAGACGACCTAGAAAACCGGAGTCGTAGGAATAACATTAAAGTTTTCGGCATTCCCGAAGAGTCTTCCGAAGACTACGCTGCTTCAGAGGTGAAACTGAAAGCTGCAATTGCTGATAAATTAGGAATAAAGGATGAAATTGTCATTGAACGAGCACACAGGGTAGGGCCTAAAGATGGAGGAAGAAAAACACGTGATGGCACCAGAAGAAAGAATCCGGATGAGCCAAGACCGATTGTAGCGAAGCTTCTAAACTGGAAGCAGAAAGATGCTATAATCCAAGCAGCAAGAAAGAGTCGGCCACATGGAGTTTCCTTCAGAGATGATTTCTCAGACAGAGTGTTGGCAAAAAGGGCATCACTCATTCCAGACATGTTAGCAGCCAGAAAAGAGGGGAAACAAGCATTCCTTGTGAGAGATCGATTGGTGATAAAGAAGCTGAGTAAACCACCCGACGATGCTGCAACTGCAAAACTGAATGATCAAGAAAGAATTTCTAGCAACATAAGTGACAATGAAGTTTTATTAAAGAATGAACTTAAAGTAAGGCCTAAATTTTTGTGTTTGTTTCAATTTTTCTTTTTTCTTTTTTCAGTTAGTTTCAAATATAATCTTCCTTTTCGTCACAAATTTAAATAGCTATGGCCAGCAGAATAGGTAATCCTAAATTCCCATGTGGGGTTTGCCAAAAAATATTACAAGAAATCAAAATCTATTCAATGCAGCAAATGTTGTTTTGGATACATGCAAAATGCAACAATATTTCCAATGCAGAATTTGATAATCTTTCTAAGGAAATGGATAATGTACCTTGGTATTGTATAAATTGTGAAATCAATAAAAATGCATCAATATTTCCATTTGGCAACGAAGAAAATGAGGACTTCCTTAAGGTCTTTGATTTAAAATCACCGTGCTTTGCAGATTACACGCCCACTTATGAAATTACTTCACATCTCACTAACTTGCCTAATTTAAGCGATTATGATATTGATGAGCAGATGCCTCAAACTCTTGATTCTCGTTATTTCACACTGCCAGAGCTTTCATCCTTGCACTATTCTTCATCAGATCTTTCTGTTCTGCACACTAATATACGAAGCCTTTCTTGCCATCATGAGGAATTGATAGCATTATGCAATCAACTTACTTTCCATCCTGATGTAATTGGTGTTTCTGAAATTTGGGATAGTGATAACCATCCCATTACAACTAATGTTGACATTCCAGGTTACATATTGTATAAGACTTCTTCTTCAAGCCAAAATGGTGGAGTTGGTTTATATATTAAATCATCACTTACAGCAATCCATAGGAATGACCTGAACATCTCTAACTCAGATTTTGAAACTGTTTGGGTAGAAATTGACAATAAAAAAGTAAAATATGCTATTCTGTTGTGTTTACAGACACCCTAGTACTGATATTGAAACTCTTACTGATCACTTTGAAAACATTTTTGCAAAGATATCTTTGAACAAACTGGTTTTTATAATGGGTGACTTTAATATCAACTTACTCAACTATGACTCTCACACACCAACAAATGACTTTATTAATTTTCTCTCTGTTAACAACTTCTTACCCTGCATTCATCATCCAAGTAGAGTCTCTGATCAATCTGAATCTGTGATTGACAATATTTTTACAAATGCAATAGGAGATCTAACTTGTGGTAATATCCTAACTCAAATTTCTGACCACTTCCCTCAATTTATGGTCATGAAAAATAGCAAAATTGTTTATAATGAAACTGTAAGTTTTAAACATGATTTTCTAAGCTAAATGAGCAAAACTTTATTGAAGATTTCAACAATCTTGATCTATCATTTTAGAATTCGATAATATGGATGTCAATGAAAAATTTGATAGGTTTTGGAAGTACTTAGTTCTTTGTCAAGTAACCATGCACCAATAACTAAACGTAGTAAGAAAGAAATCAAGTTTAAAAATAAACCATGGATTAATTGTAAAATACAAAAAATGATGAAAATTAGAGACAAAATCTTACATAAGCTAAAGAAGAATAAATCTGCTAACAACCTTACTCTTTATAAAAAATTTAGGAATCGGGTTTCTAATGAAATCAAACAAAGTAAAGCAAGATATTACTATAACTATTTCCATGAGAATAATAATAACATGAAAAAACTATGGTCTGGCATTAAAACAATAATCTCTCAAAAGTCTACTACCCCTTCCACTATCAATAAAATTAAGGATGATTTTGGTAACATAACTTCTGATCCCTCTGATATGTCAAACATCTTCAATAATTTTTTTACTAATGTTGCAGATAAAATTACATCCAAAATTCCTAAAACACCAAAATCGCCTCTGGACTATTTACAAAATAGAAATCCTGCTTCATTGTTTCTTTCCCCTGTAACCAGTGAGGAAATTTTGGACTTGATTAATCTGTTGGACTCTTCAAAATCAGTTGGTCCTAATAGTATTCCTATAAAAATGCTCAAAATAATTGGTTCCTCCATCTCCCCATCTCTTGCATCACTTGTTAATAAGTCATTTCAGGTTGGCATTTTTCCTAATAAATTGAAAGTAGCAAAAGTTATATCTATCTTCAAGAAAGGAGATCCAGAACTACCATCAAATTACAGGCCTATTTCTCTTCTCCCTATATTTAGTAAATTGTTTGAAAAACTAATGTATAAAAGACTTTATAGATTTCTTGAGGTCCATAATATTTTTATTCTTTACAGTTTGGGTTTCAAGAAAATAGGTCCATTGATCATGCTCTCATTAGCATGACTGAATCAATTAGAAGCACATTGGATTGCAAAAATTTGGATGCGGCGTTTTCATTGATTTACAAAAGGCATTTGATACTGTCAACCATCAAATATTATTGTCTAAGCTTGAACATTATGGTATCCGTGGTTGTGCTTTCGACTGGTTCAAATCTTACCTTTTCAAAGAAAACAATATGTGTCAATTAATGGACAAAATTCCAGCCTGCTTACAGTAAACTGTGGTGTCCCTCAAGGATCAGTCTTGGGCCCATTACTCTTCTTGATATATATTAATGACCTACCTCTTGCTTCAACTAAATTAAAATTTTATCTATTTGCTGATGATACTAACATCTATCTTGAAGATGGAAATTTGACCCATTTAGTTAAAACTGTTAACAAGAAACTAAAATTTGTGATGAAATGGCTCAATGCCAACAAACTCTCACTGAACATTGAAAAAACAAATTTTATTTTATTTCATTCTATGTCAATTAAAGTTCCTTCTGACATTAATATTAAAATAGGCAAAAAACCAATTAATAGAGTGAAATTTATAAAGTTCTTGGGAGTACTTCTTGATGAGAATATTAGCTGGAAACATCATCTTAATCAACTGTCAAAAAACTTGCCAGAATATGTGGAATGTTTTTAAGATAAGGAACTTTGTGTCATTGAACACTTTGTTATGCTTGTATAACGCTTTATTTTTATCATTTTGCAATATGGAATAACTGTTTGGGGAGTACTTGCACAACGTATATTGATCCTATTTTCAAATTACAAAAAAAGGTTGTCAGGGCCATCTCATTTGAATCATCTAATTCGCATTCTTCTCCCATTTTCAAAGATCTAAAGATTCTTAAACTCTCTGATGTTTTCCATTTAAAACTCTTAACTTTTGTCTATGAATCAATTCACAAAATATCTCCTAGTTGCTTTCATAATTTCTTCTGCTTGAGTTCATATGTTCATCAATATTCTACCAGGCAAGCTAGTAGAGGCAATTTATACTTGAATCAAAAAAACACAGTTAGATATGGCTTAAACTCTTTAGGGTATCTTGGAGCAAAACTCTGGAATGAATTGCCAGATCATATCAGAAGTGCTAAAACTAAAACTAAAAATATGTTCAAAACGAAACTGAAGTCACATTTGATAGAAATTTTATAAAGTGATAAATATTTAAATAACATCCCACTCTTTGTTCATAATTGCTTTTGATCCGACCCAATACTAATACTAATATTAATATTAATATTAATATCGAACTATTTCCATTTTTCTAAATCTACAGATCCAATAGGGGCTCTCTTCTCGTTAGTTTATCTACTTAGAGAGTTCCTCCTTTAAGAAATTTCACACTCAATAGTTAAGATTCTTGATTTATTTATATTTTCTTTATTTAGATTCTTTAAAATATTCTGTAAATATTTCTGTTATAATTTAATATTGTATGTGTGAAATTTTAAATCAATGAAACTGAACTGAACTGATATTCATACCTAAGCAGCCGGTGAAGAAGAGAAGAGCTAAGAAAGCTACGAAACCTGATTTGAAAAAAACTTTGTTGAAGAAACTGTTGAAGAAGAATTTGCAACAATGAGCATAAAGCCAGAATATACTGAATGTCCTAGTGAAAGTTTGATTTTACTGAATGTCCTAGTGAAAGTTTGGATGTCAAGTATTTTAAAGATGTTGAATATTTTCCACAAACTGCTGCTCTCAATGCCTCAAAACAAACTGTTGTGTTTGACATTCCTGCTCAGCCGGATCATATGATTGACTTGAATCATTCTTATTTCGTCTCGACTCTAGCTATTAAAAGAGTCGATGGAAGTAATATTGGAAAAACCACTGCAGAATTTGCTGGAGTAATAAGTAATATTGGCCAATCCATGTGGAAGCAGATAGAGCTGGTTTTGAATGACACTCCCGTCACAGAAGCAAATGGAATGTATGCCTACCAATCTTACTTGGAAACAATTCTGACGTTTGATGAAACCAGAGCTAAAAACTATTTGAAAATGACAAACTGGGTCAGTGATACGATTGGCAAATAAAATGTTGGTTTTCCAACAACCGCAACGTTAAAAAATCTGGGTTTAAATGCAAGATCTGCACCATTTGATGATAGTGAAAAGGTTAAAGTGTTGACAAAACCTCATTGCAACATTTGCAATCAAAGCAAATACTTGCTGCCTGGTGTTCGTCTTCAATGGCGATTGAGTCCAAACATTGATGTGTTTTGTTTGATGAGAAAGACTGGAAACATTTCACGTCTGTACATTTCCGAAGTGAAACTGGTGCTTCGCCACATACATCTTAAAGATGATGTATTGAAAGGAATTGAAAGAACACTGATGAAAACGAATGCGGTTTACCCAGTCTGTCAACCTCACATGGCAAGCTACTTAATCAATGCTGCAACAACCAACTGGGTTCAAGATAATGTGTTCAATGGAAAGATTCCAAACAGATTGTTTTTTGCGTTGGTTGATAATTCATCATTCAATGGAGCGGATGAAGGAAATCCGTTTGAGTTTGAACATGTTTCTGTTTCTGCCATTCAAGTGGCTGTTGACAATCAAGAAATTACTCCACCTCTAAGATTGAATTATGATGATGATGATTACTTTGATGCCTACAGCCGCTTGGTGACCAGCTTTAATAATTCACCTAGTCTAATTGATTATGATAGATTCAAACAAGGATCGGCAATCTATGGTTTTGATTTGACACCTAAAGGAAACTGTGCAGATGAGCAATATTTGCTTAAAAGAGAGGGTAATGTGAGAATCAGCATAAATTTTGCAAACGCTGTTGACAGTTTGATGAACATTGTAATTTTCGGTGAATTTGATAGAGTCATTCAAATTGATAGTCATAAAAATATCATTCGAGATTGGTAATTATGGATGATATAACGATTAATAACTTACTTGTAAAACGTGAAAAGCTACCTCATTTCCATGGTGTATTTGGGAAAGATGAAATCAAAAACATCGACATTCATTCTCTACCTTGTTCATTTATTTTCAATGAAGATAATTTTACTGGTAAAGGAACCCACTGGGTAGCTGTCTATATCGCTGATGATGGTCGATTGGATTTCTATGATTCGTTTGGTGAACCTCCTATGTTGAAAGAATTTCTAGATTTTATTAGACCGTTCCAGCTCGCTTATAACAAGGTTCAAGTTCAATCCTATGAGACTGCTACATGTGGACAACATTGCATATTCTTTCTAATCAATAGAACAAAAAACGTTTCAATGAACTCAATGGTTAATAAATATTTCAACATTCGTAACAAGTTAGATAACGATTTATTTGTTTACAACTATGTTAAACGAAGATATAATTTACATTTGTTAAAACAATTTATTACAACAGTTTAGAATAATGTTACAACAGTTTGTTAAAATAGTTTAGAATATTGTTACAACAGTTTGTTAAAATGGTTTGTTAAAACAGTTCAATCAATGTTTTCTTCTTCACAGCGTCTTTCTAGCGAATAATGTCCATATGGCAGCGTGTTCAATCCATCATCAAGAATGTATCTTTTATCATCAAAGGGATTCAGCGATGCCTTTTTTCTTTCCGTAGTGTAGATGGTGTGACATTGTGATTCAATGTTGCGTTGAATGTGTGCATCCGCTCTTATTTCCATCAAACATTTCACATAATCTTCAAGCTTCATTTGCTTCTTCACAACATACTTTTTGATTCCTTTCGCTTTTTTGATTGTATTTCCACCATTGATTTGACAGCTATACATCTTTGATCTCAATCCAACAAATTCTTTCATTCCCACACCACCAAGCTCGTCTTTCATTTTCCCGATAACTTTCTTGTTTCTTGTAGAGTAATTTGGATGTTCTTTATCATAATTGCTGAAATCGAATCCATCTTTGTGATCTTTCAATACTTTATCGACTTGATCTTTAGACATTGGTATGTCGTAGATGAAACTATCAGTATACATGTAGCATAGCTCAACATTTGGAAGGTTTGGCTTTGCAAAGTTATAGTGGAAATCATACATCAATGTTTTGCTAATATCCAATATGCTGAAACCAATATACATTGGTTTGTTGAGTGTAACTTTCTTCTTCTTTTTCTCAACCAAAAGCGTGTCTTCGTTGATTTCAATTACTCCGTAAAGTTTGGATTTCTTACCCATTTCCTCAAGACTTCTCCATCAGTACAGATTTCAAAGGTCCATGATTTCGAACATTTTCCATCGTCTTCCCGAACACGGAATTGTTCATCAACTTGAACAGATCTTTTTCAAAGTCGTTTCTTGCATGTGTTCTCTTCTGGGTATTAAAATCAATGTATTCTTTCAACCATAGACTTTGCTTGAATTCGATGATTTCATGAACTTTTGTCAGCTTCAAACCCAATTCCAAACACTGCTTCAAATTTCTTTCATGCAGGAGGTATTCTTCTTTGTTGAATAGATTTGGTATTAGCTTTGGTGTTGACTTAAACTTTTTTCCATCGAAAAGTTCTTCGTGAGCGTTCTTTTGATGTTCTGATGGCATGTCTTCTTGAACTTGTAATCTTTGCGGCGCCAATGTAAGATAAGACAATCTAAAGACCCCCTGGGGATACATTCAGCAAGGCAATGACCTCCTAAGGGGATTTGTTGGGTTATAAAACTCAATGCATGTGATTTAGCCATCCTTCTTCAGCAACTCGCAATATAAGATGTAGCTGCTCGACGTGACACCGAAAGCCGTCGCTGCCAAACGGTGCTTGGCCTGGAACATTTTAATAGGCCTAAGGTAATACTAAAAATCTGGAGGAACATTAAAGCGTGAAGTTGTATATCATTTTCTATTCCCTTCTATTCCTGTTAATTTTTCAGGCCATTGTTTGTGCCAGTTGTTTTTTCAATTTTTGTTGCATTTTGCAATCATACCCAGTGTTTTTCTGCAACAACGTGTCTATTTAGACCTCATTTCCTCAGTAGATATATTTAGAGGCCGTTTCAGTGCTGCCGACCAGTTTTGTGTCGGCCTAAACACCTCCTGGCATTGAATTTACCTGTTGTTATTGCTTATTTAAGGGTGCAAAACATTGCATAAACATTAGAGGCACCGATACAAATTTTGCTCATTCGTTTTACACAACTTAAGCTTACTATCTAGATACCTATGAAGATGTATGGGTATCTTGTTGTCCTGTTAAAGGGTTGTTGTTCAATGATTTTTCTTGCATCTTGCCAGTGAACCTGACAAATTCTGACTATCAGAACTTCATATTATGTGGCCCCATCAGTTTATTGATTGTTCAATGATTTTTCTTGCCAGTTATGGTGGACCTGAAAATGCTTACAATCAAAATGTTATTATGTGGCCCCATCAGTTTATTGATTGTGCAATAATTGTTTCTTGCATGTTGATGTTGGATCTAAAAATGCTTACAATCTAAAATTTTATTATGTGGCCCCATCAGTTTATTGATTGCGCACTTGTTGTTTCTTGCATGTTGATGGTGGACCTAAAAATGCTTATAATCAAAATGTTATTATGTGGCCCCATCAGTTTATTGATTGTGCAATAATTGTTTCTTGCATGTTGATGGTGGACCTAAAAATGCTTATAACCAAAATTTTATTATGTGGCCCCATCAGTTAATTGATTGTGCAACAATTGTTTCTTGCATCTTGATGGTGGACCTACAAATGCTTACAATCGAAATTTTATTATGTGGCCCCATCAGTTTATTGATTGTGCAATAATTGTTTCTTGCATGTTGATGGTGGACCTAAAAATGCTTATAATCAAAATGTTATTATGTGGCCCCATCAGTTTATTGATTGTGCAATAATTGTTTCTTGCATGTTGATGGTGGACCTAAAAATGCTTATAATCGAAATGTTATTATGTGGCCCCATCAGTTTATTGATTTACAATATTTGTTTCTTGCATGTTGATGGTGGACCTAAAAATGCTTATAATCGAAATGTTATTATGTGGCCCCATCAGTTTATTGATTTACAATAATTGTTTCTTGCCAGTTGATGGTGGACCTGAAAATGCTTACAATTGAAATATTATGTGGCCCCATCAGTTAATTGATTGTGCAATTAATTGTTTCTTGCCAGTTGATGGTGGACCTGAAAATGCTTACAATCAAAATGTTATTATGTGGCCCCATCAGTTTATTGATTGTGCAATATTTGTTTCTTGCCAGTTGATGGTGGACCTGAAAATGCTTACAATTGAAATATTATGTGGCCCCATCAGTTAATTGATTGTGCAATAATTGTTTCTTGCATGTTGATGGTGAACCTAAAATGCTTACAATCGAAATGTTATTATGTGGCCCCATCAGTTTATTGATTGTTTAATGATTTTTCTGGCATGTTCATGGTGGACCTGAAAATTCTTACTATCAAAACTTTTGCAGCCCTGTCAGGTTATTGATTTTTTCAATGATTTTTCTTGCATGACAGTGGACCAAAGCAGCCTTGCGATCAAAATCTCATATCAAATATTTTGACACAATTGATTGTTAATTATTTGCCTTGCATCTTTAACAATGAACCTGAGAAAAGCTTACTATCAAAAGTTGATCTTCTTGTGGCTCCTCATGCTGTTAGATTATTTCCATGATTTCTCTTAACTTTTTATGGTTGGCCATTGAGCCTCATTTTCAAAGTTTATTCATTCTATTCTTGAGGTTTTGCCACTAAATTGGTGATGATGCCATTGCTGTCTTTTGTGCAGCTTAAGTTCTGCTTACTTATGGCTCAGCAATGAATATTGGATTTTATTAATCGCTACCCTACAATATAGGTTGCTTCTATGAATTAATAGGGTTTTTATATCGTTGCAGATACTATTGCGATTGGCTTTTTAGTTCTTATGAAAATATGACGTCATATGTAGCAATTGCTTTTAGAATCTGTTTGTATGTTTCTTTCTTTTGATAATGTTTTCTTTTTCTTCTCATGCTATTGAATTTCTATCTTTTCATCCTTCACAGTCACTCGGGGGCTTAACTAAAGGCTCTAATCCGCGGTCTCTGACTGTTGGTCTGAGTGGCTGGGTTGGGTTTATTTTCTCTTTGCTTATACTACTTATGAGTTTCTATTCACATATTTTTTCCGAAGCTGTTTTTTATTCCAACCCAGCCACTCAGATATCCTTTTTACATGTCAAGATACAAAGTATGTGCTCTTCTTTTTATGCTCAACAATTTTCTGACTGATCTGATACTTAAGTTCATGATATTATTTTGCATGTTGTTTATGCAATGGATCTCATTTTTCATTGATTGATTTTTTCATTGTTATATGCACTTCCTTTACCTCTATCAATTAGTGGATTTGCTGATAACTCGTATGTAATATTTATGTAATTGTCTGATATTTTCTTTACTTGATCTGATATTCCATGATAGTTCTGCAGGGGCGTAGCATCTTCTTTTCATCTTTTGCAATTTAATCCCTGTGGTTGCCTATGATAATAGTTTTCTCTTATTGAAACATTTGCTTTTCTTTTTTCTTATTAGTTTATTTGTTATATGATGTCTTTCATTAGATTTTGTGATTTTGTTATATTTTTTACTACTCTCTTATTCCTCTTTCCACTCTTAAATTCCATCTTCCCTCCTTCTTAGCCACTCGGGGCTTATCTAAAGGCCTTAATACGCGGTCTCTGACTGTCGGTCTGAGTGGCTGGGTTGGTGAATTTTCTCATTCCTTTGCTATTCAAATATCAATTCTTACCTCCTCTTGCTTTCTTCAATTTAATCTCTGCACTATATTTGCTTTTATGCCGTGTTTGTATTTAACATATTTTTCAGAAGCTGTTTTTATTCCAACCCAGGCACTCAGATATCCTTTTTACATGTCAAGATACAAAGTGCTTTAAATTTTATTGCTATCAGATATCCTGCCTTTTGCTATGGAGGGAGTTTCTACCAATTGAGGTCTTGATAAGTTCCATACCATTTTATACAGGGCATGTGTAGTTTCCTATCTTTGTTTCATACAAGGCTTTTTCTTTTTTACGCTGCATAAAGAGTCACCTTATATGAGTCTATGTTTTATCATATGAATCACACCTACATATACAAACTAGGTTGATTTCCATATGTATTGCTCAGGACTTGGTGTTTAGGTAGGTTGTTTGGAATACATTTTATTGTTGTGCCCTAATCTAAGTTCACTTTTGATTTTCTTATTCCCCAGGGTCACTCTGTTTCCTTTTACCAATTATTGCTTTAGTTTGTCTCACCAATCAATTGTTGAATTGTGCCTTTAGCACGTTGGTTCTTTTTTCCCACCTGTCATTGACTAAAATTGTTTACATTTGCTAACCAGGATTCATGTTATCTTAGTTTCGAATTAGGGGGAATTTGTTTTGTTTATTGCTTTACCAAAATATATTACTTTGTAAAAACCTAACTGGTACTTCCCTGGATTTTGTAAAGCATGCTTTTCCAATGTCAAACCTTTACTTTTCAATTGTTATGTCTCAACAAATTTCGCTAACATAACTTCGTCGTATTAACAAAGGTGTAAAAATTTTGTTGTTATATATCCAGTACTGGCATCTACAACAAATTATACAGAAACGACAGAATTTACCATTATTGGGTGGTTCATTATTTCCTTGTGGCATCCCTTATCCAATGTGTTTAATTACCAATAACCTTGTATTCCCTTTGCTTTAACTTTGCATTCAGCAAAATGTGTTAGGTAGCTTAGAGTAGATAGGATGATCGTTAGGGATAGTTTCACCTAAATTCCCTAACTGATTTTTTCGCGTTGGATTTGTATTATAAATTCGCTTGCTTTTCTTTTACTTAGCATCCAGGGCCTTATACAAATGATAGGTCTGATCATTCATCATAGCTTTATACGCTAACCAGACTGCCTTATCAGGTAGTATTTCATTTCATGTGCTCCTTTTAGGTCTTGCAGGATTTCATTTGTATTCGCTGCACTGTCTACTACAATTATTTCAATTCAGTTCTTACTAAGGTTTCTGTTAACTAGGTTTAATTACGTTAGGTAAAATTAAGTTAGGATAACTTAGGTTAATTAAGCTAAATCAAGTTAGGTTTTATTAAGGGTTACGTAAGGATTGGGTTAACTCGTTTCATCTTGATATTGTTTTTATGTCAGTCTGTTACTACTTTACTGAGCAAAGTGCCATGTGCATTTCGATCTTATCCGTCCTCCGCGGGGGTTTTACTCTATTTTTGTAACCCCTTAGAAGGGGGTAACTTCTTTCAACCCTTTTAGGTTTTCGTCGTGTTACTTAACTTTTATCTTGTTCCATTAATTTGTTTTGTTATCTTTTATCTTCTTATTTTCTTGAGGAATTCGGTGAGTTCCTCTCGACACCCTTCACGACAGCCAGTTGATGCCGATCGAAACTTCATCATCATTTTCTCTTTCAGCCTTATGTCTTGTCAGCAGAATTCCATAGCTGGCCATTTCCCAGCCAGCTAACATTTCTTTTCCTAGGTTTGGCTTGCTCCTATTCCAATGTTTGCTGGCAGAATGCTGATTCTCAGTTGGAGTAATGTATTTTTGCTGGCGTACATTGTTTCTTAGAATGTTATTTTTAGTATAAGATTTTTTCGTTGTGAATGCTGTGTCTTCTTTCTCTGCTGGATACTATACAGGGACTCCAACATATTGGAGATTTTAATCACGGCACTTTTTATCTTTTCTACAATCCTTATTCGGTTTCGGGCTTATCCCTATGTGGATTTTTCTCTTACCCCTACTTCTAATACCCCTACTTTCTAATGCTCCTATTCTATTTGAGTTATGGATATAAGGTGTCTTTTCCTATGCTGTCCCTTGCGGTAATCTTAGTATATTGGGGTATTCTGCCTGTATCATACTGCTGCCTCCGGAGCACTCTCCATATCTTAGCCAATTGGAAGGAAGAGAATAGGATTCGGTGAGGATAGATTACTATTCTCACCGGATGCAAATCTCTGAATTTGTAACGAGGCTAAGATAAGACAATCTAAAGACCCCCTGGGGATACATTCAGCAAGGCAATGACCTCCTAAGGGGATTTGTTGGGTTATAAAACTCAATGCATGTGATTTAGCCATCCTTCTTCAGCAACTCGCAATATAAGATAAGCTGCCCCTCCACTCCTCCCGCAGCGACGGTCTCGCCTACTCTCTACCTTTCAAACAGCGAAGCCTCCTTCGCACTCTCCATATCTTAGCCAATTGGAAGGAAGAGAATAGGATTCGGTGAGGATAGATTACAATTCTTACCATCTTCATTCACATCAGTATGAGAACCAATCTGTGCAGTCATGATCTTTTCTTTCGAATTGGCGATGATCTTTGTATTTCTACCTTTAAAATTCTTCAGAACATGATGCATGTCATACCCTTTGAGATTTTGGAAGACGATCGGGATCGTGTGAGTGTTTGCTATTATATCTAGATGTTTGAAGTTGCAATACTTGCAAGCTGGTGCTCTGTATTCACCTGTACAAAAGAAAAGAAACAAAATTACTTCCACAAAGTAAACAAGGAAAAACTATAAAGCAATTTACAGTCCAACAAATAATTTCAGAATTTTCAGAAAACCTACCAGTTACATGGCAATGATCTTTGACTTTTCTTCTATTGTTACCATCAAATAGCTGCTTGCAGCAATAGCAGTGTGTAGCCATATGATGTCTTGCATTTTCTTCGGGTGTTAATATAATCATCGGCATGGTTTTCTTGAACACTGCTCGGATTTCCTCATTCAATTCATCTAGACGATTCATCAACACCTCCATGCAGTCTTCACCAGTATAGCATTCCAACGGTTGTTGCCATCTATCATCGATTGATTTGATATAAATGCAATAACTGATCGGCTTGTGTTCTTGATAAGCAGCTCTTTTGTTTGAGCTTTCCAGAATGGATTCAGTATCTGCATAGATGATAAATGGTAGCAAGCTCTGATGTTTGAAATGTTCAAACTTTAATTCTGTATCTTGAGGATATTCAACAGCTCGAGGAGTCTTACATAGCTTTTCATGCCTTTCCAAATTTTCTAGAGTTCTACATGACAATAAGCATAGAGGACAGTAAAAACGTTTTCCAGCACGTTTGTGACCATCTCGACCTGCTAAAAGACAACTCAAGTCCTTTATCCAGCAATAGTGGCTCTCACCATCGTCATTCAATACCAATAACAAATGCACATGTTTTTCACGTTTATTTTCAGTTATTCTTACTGGCACAATTTCGCCATCTTCATCCATATAGATATTGATTGAAATGTTGTTGTTTATTTCAAATGTATCAATCATCTTTTTATCGGATGCTTTTACTGGATATGACAATCCTTCACAGTTAAGTTCACCTAAGTATCGCCAGTATGGTGCGGCTCTCTCTGGATTCTGCGATCGTGGATGTAGACGGGATAGAATTGCCCAGATGAAACATTTATCGTCACTATTCTGTACATTGAGAACAGCCTTCTTGTTTTTTATGTATGTTGGCAGTTGCAAATACTTTCCACCACGAATTGCATCATAATCAAATATCTTCACTTGTAGTTGGGTAAACTTTGTAAATATCCAACCACTTCCATTCTCCAAGAATTCATCAACCTTATCTCGCAGTATGTTGATAGCTTCAACTATCTGATCTTCAGCAACGTCATACTCTGACCATAGAAGCGTCTGCACGGTGGTTCTGAATGTGGGTGGTGGTTCTGTAACGATAAGCTTATCACCATACTTTTTAAATTCGGCATCGATAGTGACATAATACTTCATCCCTTGCTTGTGACCTGGCAATTCTTCTTTAATTTCTCGAATAGTATGCTGTGTGATTCTTGCCCAGTCTTTGATATCTTCTTCTTTGATATATATTCTGAATGCTTTCTTATCCATCTTGTTCATGTTCTTACCTTCGCCAACCAATTTCTTTTGTTCTGCTGCTGACGGGCGTATATCATGTGCTGTTCGCTTATGTGATGCAAGATTTAACATTCTGTCAAACAATTTCCCACATACATCACAAGCGATTTTTCTTCGCTTACTATTATTAGCAGCTGAGCTCTCTTCTTCGTGTGACCTCTTCATGATTAATTTCTAACTGAACTGATTTCGTCTTACGCTTCGATTTTATAGATCGATCGATCGAACGAGACGTTCGAATTATTAACCAATCAGATTGCAGGATTTCTCATTTCTAGAATCTTATGGAACTTTCTGGAAACTTCTAGAAAGTTCCAACAGAACAGATTGTAGGATTATTATGTTATTTTATTTCATAAACCATTCGAACGTCCCGTTCGAATTATTATTACGCCATCATAATTAATCAGATTGTAGGATTTCTAGAAAGTTCTCGAAAGTTCTGGAAAGTTCTAACCAATCAGATAAGAGGATTCTTAGGGACGTTCTGGAACATTCTGGAAACTTCTAGATTGTTAAATCGGAAACGAGACTAGCGGTTTAATGAAGACAGAACGAAAAGCAACGATGAGATTTGGAAAGCCATACAGAGTTTAACATCAGCCGTACAGAACCTGGCAGCACAGTCAGCCCAGTCAGCCCCGAAGTATCCCCAGTATCAAGGTGCCCCAAGGTCAAGAACATGCTTCCAGTGTCATCAGCCTGGTCATCTCAAAAGGAATTGCCCTCAGAATCAGAATCAGTATCAGAACAGATCCCGGTACCAGAACCAGATTCAGAATCAGAGCCCGAATCAGAATCCAAACCGAATCCAGAATCAAAATCAGCAATCCTGATGTCAGAACGTTGGAGAAGTCGGAGAGGGGATTCCAGCTTTTCCAGAGACGCAAAATATCCCTGTGGATTTGAATTGTTCGTTGGCCTCTAGACTTGCTAAAGAAGGTGTTTGGGTAAGAGGTCTTGTAAATAATGTTGATTCTGATATTTTTGTTGATACTGGTGCTAAATATTCGTTGATTGATTTTGATTTTTGGGAGAAAGTTAATTTGGGAAATAAAATTTTTGATACTCGTATAAGTTTGGTTGGAGCCGGGGGTAAAACGTTATCTGTTGTTGGTGAGGGTAGAATATGGCTCGTTATCGGGGAAAAGAAATTTGATTTGCCTGTTGTTATTGTGGAAAAATTTAAATTCGATTTGTTGATAGGTGATGAATTTTTGAGGAAAGAAAATGTTTTGATCAACTATGGGAGTAAGAGTTTGAGGATTAGTGGTGTCGATATTCCGTTTGAAAATTTACCGTCTGAATGCGTTGCTGTTTTAGGGTCTGTAATTGATTTGCCTGCAGGGTCACCTGTGCGTGTTAGAGCAGAATTGGTTGGGAACCATTGTGGTTTAGCTTTGTTTGGGGAACGGCAGTTGGTTAAGACTGATTATCGTGTTCTTGTTGCCCTGTTGTTACGAAGCTGGTTCCGATAAATCTGTTCTAATTGAGCTGGTTAACACCACTCGAAGTCAAGTCTCTTTACAGCCTGGTACTAAGCTCGCCCACTTGCAGCCATTTGAATCTGAAGTTAACACTGTGAACGAAGATTCAGTTGCTGGAGCAGAAGTACCCATGGAAGACCTGAAGATCAGCCACTTATCAGACGAACAGCAATCAGACCTGCTCAGAGTTCTTGGGAAACATCATGTTTGGCCGAAGTCAGATCAGTTGGGAACGACTCATCTTGTAGAGCATCCGATCGATGTGCAAGGAGCCCAGCCAGTCAGACAGCGACCATACCGTGTACCAGAGACGAAGAGACAGCAGATTGCCAAGGAGGTGCAGAAGATGCTTCTTTCAAACATCATACAGCCGTCAGCCAGCCCTTGGAGCAGTCCAGTTCTACTTTTGGAGAAACCGAATGGTGAGTTCCGATTCTGTGTGGACTACAGGCGACTGAATGCTGAGACAAAGAAAGATGCTTACCCTTACCCCGGATAGATGAGACACTCGATGCTCTTGGAAATGCAGCCTGGTTTTCAACCCTGGACTTACAGTCTGGATTTTGGCAAATCCTGTGAAAGCAGCAGATATGGAGAAGACAGCATTTGCGACTCACAATGGACACTGGGAATTCCGAGTGATGCCTTTTGGTCTTGCTAACGCTCCAGCTACTTTTCAGAGACTGATGGACTTGGTATTATCCGGACTGCATTGGACGCACTGTCTTGTTTATTTGGATGATGTGGTGGTATTTGCTCCTACGGAAGAAGAACACCTGAGAAGACTAGATCTCGTGTTGGAGAGAATTGCGAAAGCTGGCCTGACTCTGAAGCCTTCAAAATGTCAGTGGATGAAGAATTCTGTGAAGTTCCTTGGTCATATCATCTCAGAGAATGGAGTAGCAGTGGATCCGTCAAAAGTGGAATCTGTAAGTAATTTTCCAGTTCCTAAAAATGCAACTGATGTAAGAAGCTTCTTAGGCCTAACATCGTATTACAGAAGATTCATTCCAGAATTTGCAAGCCGTTCGAAAGCCCTTGCAGATTTGACAAAGAAGAAGAGAATTTTCAAATGGAACGAAGAAGCTCAGAAATCCTTCGAAGACCTGAAATCCTGCTTGGTGACCACACCCATTCTGAGATGCCCTGATTTCACACTGCCCTTCAAACTGTATACAGATGCTTCAGACTATGGCATTGGTTCAGTCCTCGCTCAAGACGCACCTGATGGAGAAGTTGTTGTGGCCTATGCAAGTCGTTTGCTGAAGCAGTCAGAAATAAAGTATGCTGTTCTCCAAAAGGAAGCCTTGGGTACTGTATGGAGTTTGAAACATTTCTATCCTTATCTTTATGGCCGTCATTTTACTGTTATTACCGATCATAGACCTTTGAAGTGGCTTAAAACCATGAATGCTCCTAATAATCTGTTCGCCCGTTGGATCAGCGAGATTCAGTCGTACGACTTTGACGTTGTTCACAGACCTGGCAGACTTCATTCGAACGCAGACACCCTGTCGAGGAACCCACTTGCGGGAGAGGACAGCCTGATGGAAATCTCAGCACAAGACATTGGAAAAAAGCAGTTGGAAGATGGATACGCCGGACAGTGGATCAGCTATCTTTCGAGAAATCAGAAACCGAAGACAAGAATCTGGCAGCGAAATTCGAGAGGAAAAGGACAGACATTTCATTGGAGAAGATGGATGTGTATACAGAAGATGCGAAGCAAAGACAGGAAAGATCAGAACTCAGTTTCTCGTACCGAAGAGCATGGTTGGCCAGTTGCTTATCAAATTCCACGACAACCCCCTGTCTGCACACCCAGGTTTCTTCAGAACATACAGAAAGATTCAGATGTCCTATTTCTGGCCTACGATGAAGTCTGATATCAAACGTCATATACGGCATTGCAGTGAATGTGCGAAATTCAAGTCAACCAAGCCTGCTAATAAGACCCCTCTGAAGTCAATTAGTACAGAGAGACCGATGCAGATTGTTGCCATGGATTTCGTTGGACCTCTACCAAAATCAGACCGAGGGAACTCATACGCTTTGGTGATGGTAGATCATTTCACAAGATGGCCTGTTGTATATGCGGTGGACAATTTGGAAGCTGAAACTGTTGCACGTAAGCTTTGTGATTTCATTCATGTTTATGGTTGTCCTGAGCAACTTTTATCTGATAGAGGCAGTAATTTCACATCTGAGTTGGTTAAAGCCTTTTGCAAACAGCTTGGTGTCAAGAAGATCTTCACTTGTGCGTTTCGACCGTCTTCGAATGGACTGAACGAACATCTGAATGGTACACTGTTTAATGGAGTCAAAATGTATGCATCAAAGAAGCCTTCCACCTGGGATGATTACCTCAATGCTGTTACTTTCGCTTACAGAACGACACCTCATTCAGTAACCCAGCATACTCCTGCTTTTCTGATGTTTGGACGAGAAATCAACTCACCCTTGGATATGAAAGCCCCTACTAGATTGTATTCTGATGATTACGTTAAAGTTATGCAGAATGAACGTCAACAAGCTTATGCTGCTGTGAAAGAATTAGTTGCGAAAGAACAGAAACGCCAGAAAGATCATCATGATGCGAATATCAAAGAAATCGAAATCAAAACTGGAGACAAGGTATGGATTAGAGATTTTATTGTTAAGAAGGGTACTTCTAAGAAGTTTCATCAGCCATGGAAAGGACCGTTTGAAGTTTCTAAAGTTGTCGATAGAAATAATGTTGAAATATTTTTGGGAAATAAAAAGAAACAGATAAAACGTCTGAACAAAGAACAAGTTAAGCTTGCTCAAGAAATCGATGGAAAACCTGATGAAATTGTCAAAGTACATGATAAACTGCGTTCAAGAATTCCAGGACTTTTGTTTAGGTTTTGGGTGCGGGATTTTCCCACCATTGTGTAGGACTCATAGGCTTTAAGTCATCGCTTTCCCATCACTTTTGCTTAGCATTTTACGTAGTTTGTCGCTTTTTTTGTTTACTTCTTACCATTATTCAGCCTAGCCCTTCCTTTTTTTGTTATCACTTGCTTAGTCTTACATTAATGTATACTTAATTTTAGATTTCTTTGGATATATATACAGCTATACAGATATACATATACAGCTTGTAATTTAGTTGAAAGCAGTTGAACTTAAAGGAAGCCAGAGAAAGCTCTATCACACGTCGTCGTAAGGCTTTTTAGCTTAAAGTAGGGCCTAGTGTTTAGCTTAGGTTAAGCCATTTTTTTGAGAGATTGTAACAGAGTGTCTTTAAAAGAGTTGCATTGGGAAAAGATTTGTGCAAATTGTTTGGTTTCGTTGAAGCTACAGAAGAATATAATAAAAACATGAATAATGTTTATTACAGAGATGTGAGATGGACACCATGTCCATTTACTGGAACTTATCTAGACAAGGCATTAACAGATTATGTATTCAACGCAATCGAAAGAACGACTGATGTGGTGGGTGATGAACATTTCCAAGTCAACGCAGAAGGGAAGAATATGTTTATATATTGATCTTTGTTAGACTATCGAGTAGTTGGAAAAATTAGCACGCCACTGCTACGCTTCATTCCGTTGAAAATTAACAAGCATGTTGTAAATTTTGTAGAATTTGAAAAATTGTTCTACTATCCATTTTTATACCACGATATCAACGAATTTACTATAAAAGTCTACAACGAGTTGGGAAAAGAGATACAATTCTACAAAACAAAGACAACATTCTTGCTACACTTTAGAAGGAAACATGTATGATTTCCCAATTTACAAATCAACTCCGTATTTTTACACCTACCAGTGTGGAAGAGGAGTAGGTAGTATTTTCAGGAAAGCCGGATCTATTTTTAAAAGAGCTGTTAAAGCTGCAATGCCAACAATAAAGAAACTAGGTGTAAAAGCTGCTGAGAAAATTTTGAAACCTGTTTTAGAAGAAGAAGGAGAGAAGGCAGTTGATCGGATATTAGCTAGTGAGAATGTTGGAGAAGTTGTAAAAGATACTGCCAAATCTTCAATGAGAGGAATAAAAAGGAAGGCTACTGATGAAATCGCCGATGTGGTGAAGAAATCTGTCAAGAAATCGCCTGCTGGTAAGAAATCGCCTGCTGGTAAGAAATCGCCTGCTGGCAAGAAATCGCCTGCTGGTAAGAAATCAAGAGTTCGTCCTAAAAGATCTATAAAAGAAAGCACCATGAGAGGGATAATCTATAAAAGAAAGCACCATGAGAGGGACAAGTCTTCAGTTTAGTCAAAAAGACGTTGACGAAATTAAAGAGAAGCTTACTGGCGTCGATGAAAAAATCGAAGCTCAGTCTGATTTAGTCGAAGGTGTTCTGGGTGATTTGGGAAAGGTTATTGAAAAAGCAGACGACCTAGAAAACCGGAGTCGTAGGAATAACATTAAAGTTTTCGGCATTCCGAAGAGTCTTCCGAAGACTACGCTGCTTCAGAGGTGAAACTGAAAGCTGCAATTGCTGATAAATTAGGAATAAAGGATGAAATTGTCATTGAACGAGCACACAGGGTAGGGCCTAAAGATGGAGGAAGAAAACACGTGATGGCACCAGAAGAAAGAATCCGGATGAGCCAAGACCGATTGTAGCGAAGCTTCTAAACTGGAAGCAGAAAGATGCTATAATCCAAGCAGCAAGAAAGAGTCGGCCACATGGAGTTTCCTTCAGAGATGATTTCTCAGACAGAGTGTTGGCAAAAAGGGCATCACTCATTCCAGACATGTTAGCAGCCAGAAAAGAGGGGAAACAAGCATTCCTTGTGAGAGATCGATTGGTGATAAAGAAGCTGAGTAAACCACCCGACGATGCTGCAACTGCAAAACTGAATGATCAAGAAAGAATTTCTAGCAACATAAGTGACAATGAAGTTTTTATTAAAGAATGAACTTAAAGTAAGGCCTAAATTTTTTGTGTTTGTTTCAATTTTTCTTTTTTTTCTTTTTTTCAGTTAGTTTCAAATATAATCTTCCTTTTCGTCACAAATTTAAATAGCTATGGCCAGCAGAATAGGTAATCCTAAATTCCCATGTGGGGTTTGCCAAAAAAATATTACAAGAAATCAAAAATCTATTCAATGCAGCAAATGTTGTTTTTGGATACATGCAAAATGCAACAATATTTCCAATGCAGAATTTGATAATCTTTCTAAGGAAATGGATAATGTACCTTGGTATTGTATAAATTGTGAAATCAATAAAAATGCATCAATATTTCCATTTGGCAACGAAGAAAATGAGGACTTCCTTAAGGTCTTTGATTTAAAATCACCGTGCTTTGCAGATTACACGCCCACTTATGAAATTACTTCACATCTCACTAACTTGCCTAATTTAAGCGATTATGATATTGATGAGCAGATGCCTCAAACTCTTGATTCTCGTTATTTCACACTGCCAGAGCTTTCATCCTTGCACTATTCTTCATCAGATCTTTCTGTTCTGCACACTAATATACGAAGCCTTTCTTGCCATCATGAGGAATTGATAGCATTATGCAATCAACTTACTTTCCATCCTGATGTAATTGGTGTTTCTGAAATTTGGGATAGTGATAACCATCCCATTACAACTAATGTTGACATTCCAGGTTACATATTGTATAAGACTTCTTCTTCAAGCCAAAATGGTGGAGTTGGTTTATATATTAAATCATCACTTACAGCAATCCATAGGAATGACCTGAACATCTCTAACTCAGATTTTGAAACTGTTTGGGTAGAAATTGACAATAAAAAAGTAAAATATGCTATTCTGTTGTGTTTACAGACACCCTAGTACTGATATTGAAACTCTTACTGATCACTTTGAAAACATTTTTGCAAAGATATCTTTGAACAAACTGGTTTTTATAATGGGTGACTTTAATATCAACTTACTCAACTATGACTCTCACACACCAACAAATGACTTTATTAATTTTCTCTCTGTTAACAACTTCTTACCCTGCATTCATCATCCAAGTAGAGTCTCTGATCAATCTGAATCTGTGATTGACAATATTTTTACAAATGCAATAGGAGATCTAACTTGTGGTAATATCCTAACTCAAATTTCTGACCACTTCCCTCAATTTATGGTCATGAAAAATAGCAAAATTGTTTATAATGAAACTGTAAGTTTTAAACATGATTTTCTAAGCTAAATGAGCAAAACTTTATTGAAGATTTCAACAATCTTGATCTATCATTTTTAGAATTCGATAATATGGATGTCAATGAAAAATTTGATAGGTTTTTGGAAGTACTTAGTTCTTTGTCAAGTAACCATGCACCAATAACTAAACGTAGTAAGAAAGAAATCAAGTTTAAAAATAAACCATGGATTAATTGTAAAATACAAAAAATGATGAAAATTAGAGACAAAATCTTACATAAGCTAAAGAAGAATAAATCTGCTAACAACCTTACTCTTTATAAAAAATTTAGGAATCGGGTTTCTAATGAAATCAAACAAAGTAAAGCAAGATATTACTATAACTATTTCCATGAGAATAATAATAACATGAAAAAACTATGGTCTGGCATTAAAACAATAATCTCTCAAAAGTCTACTACCCCTTCCACTATCAATAAAATTAAGGATGATTTTGGTAACATAACTTCTGATCCCTCTGATATGTCAAACATCTTCAATAATTTTTTTACTAATGTTGCAGATAAAATTACATCCAAAATTCCTAAAACACCAAAATCGCCTCTGGACTATTTACAAAATAGAAATCCTGCTTCATTGTTTCTTTCCCCTGTAACCAGTGAGGAAATTTTGGACTTGATTAATCTGTTGGACTCTTCAAAATCAGTTGGTCCTAATAGTATTCCTATAAAAATGCTCAAAATAATTGGTTCCTCCATCTCCCCATCTCTTGCATCACTTGTTAATAAGTCATTTCAGGTTGGCATTTTTCCTAATAAATTGAAAGTAGCAAAAGTTATATCTATCTTCAAGAAAGGAGATCCAGAACTACCATCAAATTACAGGCCTATTTCTCTTCTCCCTATATTTAGTAAATTGTTTGAAAAACTAATGTATAAAAGACTTTATAGATTTCTTGAGGTCCATAATATTTTTTATTCTTTACAGTTTGGGTTTCAAGAAAATAGGTCCATTGATCATGCTCTCATTAGCATGACTGAATCAATTAGAAGCACATTGGATTGCAAAAAATTTGGATGCGGCGTTTTCATTGATTTACAAAAGGCATTTGATACTGTCAACCATCAAATATTATTGTCTAAGCTTGAACATTATGGTATCCGTGGTTGTGCTTTCGACTGGTTCAAATCTTACCTTTTTCAAAGAAAACAATATGTGTCAATTAATGGACAAAATTCCAGCCTGCTTACAGTAAACTGTGGTGTCCCTCAAGGATCAGTCTTGGGCCCATTACTCTTCTTGATATATATTAATGACCTACCTCTTGCTTCAACTAAATTAAAATTTTATCTATTTGCTGATGATACTAACATCTATCTTGAAGATGGAAATTTGACCCATTTAGTTAAAACTGTTAACAAGAAACTAAAATTTGTGATGAAATGGCTCAATGCCAACAAACTCTCACTGAACATTGAAAAAACAAATTTTATTTTATTTCATTCTATGTCAATTAAAGTTCCTTCTGACATTAATATTAAAATAGGCAAAAAACCAATTAATAGAGTGAAATTTATAAAGTTCTTGGGAGTACTTCTTGATGAGAATATTAGCTGGAAACATCATCTTAATCAACTGTCAAAAAAACTTGCCAGAATATGTGGAATGTTTTTTAAGATAAGGAACTTTGTGTCATTGAACACTTTGTTATGCTTGTATAACGCTTTATTTTTATCATTTTTGCAATATGGAATAACTGTTTGGGGGAGTACTTGCACAACGTATATTGATCCTATTTTCAAATTACAAAAAAAGGTTGTCAGGGCCATCTCATTTGAATCATCTAATTCGCATTCTTCTCCCATTTTCAAAGATCTAAAGATTCTTAAACTCTCTGATGTTTTCCATTTAAAACTCTTAACTTTTGTCTATGAATCAATTCACAAAATATCTCCTAGTTGCTTTCATAATTTCTTCTGCTTGAGTTCATATGTTCATCAATATTCTACCAGGCAAGCTAGTAGAGGCAATTTATACTTGAATCAAAAAAACACAGTTAGATATGGCTTAAACTCTTTAGGGTATCTTGGAGCAAAACTCTGGAATGAATTGCCAGATCATATCAGAAGTGCTAAAACTAAAACTAAAAATATGTTCAAAACGAAACTGAAGTCACATTTGATAGAAATTTTATAAAGTGATAAATATTTAAATAACATCCCACTCTTTGTTCATAATTGCTTTTGATCCGACCCAATACTAATACTAATATTAATATTAATATTAATATCGAACTATTTCCATTTTTTCTAAATCTACAGATCCAATAGGGGGGCTCTCTTCTCGTTAGTTTATCTACTTAGAGAGTTCCTCCTTTAAGAAATTTCACACTCAATAGTTAAGATTCTTGATTTATTTATATTTTTCTTTATTTAGATTCTTTAAAATATTCTGTAAATATTTCTGTTATAATTTAATATTGTATGTGTGAAATTTTAAATCAATGAAACTGAACTGAACTGATATTCATACCTAAGCAGCCGGTGAAGAAGAGAAGAGCTAAGAAAGCTACGAAACCTGATTTGAAAAAAAAACTTTGTTGAAGAAACTGTTGAAGAAGAATTTGCAACAATGAGCATAAAGCCAGAATATACTGAATGTCCTAGTGAAAGTTTGATTTTACTGAATGTCCTAGTGAAAGTTTGGATGTCAAGTATTTTAAAGATGTTGAATATTTTCCACAAACTGCTGCTCTCAATGCCTCAAAACAAACTGTTGTGTTTGACATTCCTGCTCAGCCGGATCATATGATTGACTTGAATCATTCTTATTTCGTCTCGACTCTAGCTATTAAAAGAGTCGATGGAAGTAATATTGGAAAAACCACTGCAGAATTTGCTGGAGTAATAAGTAATATTGGCCAATCCATGTGGAAGCAGATAGAGCTGGTTTTGAATGACACTCCCGTCACAGAAGCAAATGGAATGTATGCCTACCAATCTTACTTGGAAACAATTCTGACGTTTGATGAAACCAGAGCTAAAAACTATTTGAAAATGACAAACTGGGTCAGTGATACGATTGGCAAATAAAATGTTGGTTTTCCAACAACCGCAACGTTAAAAAATCTGGGTTTAAATGCAAGATCTGCACCATTTGATGATAGTGAAAAGGTTAAAGTGTTGACAAAACCTCATTGCAACATTTGCAATCAAAGCAAATACTTGCTGCCTGGTGTTCGTCTTCAATGGCGATTGAGTCCAAACATTGATGTGTTTTGTTTGATGAGAAAGACTGGAAACATTTCACGTCTGTACATTTCCGAAGTGAAACTGGTGCTTCGCCACATACATCTTAAAGATGATGTATTGAAAGGAATTGAAAGAACACTGATGAAAACGAATGCGGTTTACCCAGTCTGTCAACCTCACATGGCAAGCTACTTAATCAATGCTGCAACAACCAACTGGGTTCAAGATAATGTGTTCAATGGAAAGATTCCAAACAGATTGTTTTTTGCGTTGGTTGATAATTCATCATTCAATGGAGCGGATGAAGGAAATCCGTTTGAGTTTGAACATGTTTCTGTTTCTGCCATTCAAGTGGCTGTTGACAATCAAGAAATTACTCCACCTCTAAGATTGAATTATGATGATGATGATTACTTTGATGCCTACAGCCGCTTGGTGACCAGCTTTAATAATTCACCTAGTCTAATTGATTATGATAGATTCAAACAAGGATCGGCAATCTATGGTTTTGATTTGACACCTAAAGGAAACTGTGCAGATGAGCAATATTTGCTTAAAAGAGAGGGTAATGTGAGAATCAGCATAAATTTTGCAAACGCTGTTGACAGTTTGATGAACATTGTAATTTTCGGTGAATTTGATAGAGTCATTCAAATTGATAGTCATAAAAATATCATTCGAGATTGGTAATTATGGATGATATAACGATTAATAACTTACTTGTAAAACGTGAAAAGCTACCTCATTTCCATGGTGTATTTGGGAAAGATGAAATCAAAAACATCGACATTCATTCTCTACCTTGTTCATTTATTTTCAATGAAGATAATTTTACTGGTAAAGGAACCCACTGGGTAGCTGTCTATATCGCTGATGATGGTCGATTGGATTTCTATGATTCGTTTGGTGAACCTCCTATGTTGAAAGAATTTCTAGATTTTATTAGACCGTTCCAGCTCGCTTATAACAAGGTTCAAGTTCAATCCTATGAGACTGCTACATGTGGACAACATTGCATATTCTTTCTAATCAATAGAACAAAAAACGTTTCAATGAACTCAATGGTTAATAAATATTTCAACATTCGTAACAAGTTAGATAACGATTTATTTGTTTACAACTATGTTAAACGAAGATATAATTTACATTTGTTAAAACAATTTATTACAACAGTTTAGAATAATGTTACAACAGTTTGTTAAAATAGTTTAGAATATTGTTACAACAGTTTGTTAAAATGGTTTGTTAAAACAGTTCAATCAATGTTTTCTTCTTCACAGCGTCTTTCTAGCGAATAATGTCCATATGGCAGCGTGTTCAATCCATCATCAAGAATGTATCTTTTATCATCAAAGGGATTCAGCGATGCCTTTTTTCTTTCCGTAGTGTAGATGGTGTGACATTGTGATTCAATGTTGCGTTGAATGTGTGCATCCGCTCTTATTTCCATCAAACATTTCACATAATCTTCAAGCTTCATTTGCTTCTTCACAACATACTTTTTGATTCCTTTCGCTTTTTTGATTGTATTTCCACCATTGATTTGACAGCTATACATCTTTGATCTCAATCCAACAAATTCTTTCATTCCCACACCACCAAGCTCGTCTTTCATTTTCCCGATAACTTTCTTGTTTCTTGTAGAGTAATTTGGATGTTCTTTATCATAATTGCTGAAATCGAATCCATCTTTGTGATCTTTCAATACTTTATCGACTTGATCTTTAGACATTGGTATGTCGTAGATGAAACTATCAGTATACATGTAGCATAGCTCAACATTTGGAAGGTTTGGCTTTGCAAAGTTATAGTGGAAATCATACATCAATGTTTTGCTAATATCCAATATGCTGAAACCAATATACATTGGTTTGTTGAGTGTAACTTTCTTCTTCTTTTTCTCAACCAAAAGCGTGTCTTCGTTGATTTCAATTACTCCGTAAAAGTTTGGATTTCTTACCCATTTCCTCAAGACTTCTCCATCAGTACAGATTTCAAAAGGTCCATGATTTCGAACATTTTCCATCGTCTTCCCGAACACGGAATTGTTCATCAACTTGAACAGATCTTTTTCAAAGTCGTTTCTTGCATGTGTTCTCTTCTGGGTATTAAAATCAATGTATTCTTTCAACCATAGACTTTGCTTGAATTCGATGATTTCATGAACTTTTGTCAGCTTCAAACCCAATTCCAAACACTGCTTCAAATTTCTTTCATGCAGGAGGTATTCTTCTTTGTTGAATAGATTTGGTATTAGCTTTGGTGTTGACTTAAACTTTTTTCCATCGAAAAGTTCTTCGTGAGCGTTCTTTTGATGTTCTGATGGCATGTCTTCTTGAACTTGTAATCTTTGCGGCGCCAATGGTAGATCTGCATGATGATTGTGTAATTCGGCTGGATATTCCAAATCGACTTTGAAAATATAACCAACATCTTCATTCGATCTTGTCAGCAAAGCCTGGATGTCTGTATTCCTGATTTCTTCTTGTGTAAACTGCTTGAAACCACCATACGGCATTGGTTGCGACATTGCCCATCCATAGAGATTGTTTGCATCCAGATACATCAGCGTGTTGTTTTCTGTTGATTTAGCATGCTGTTTCACTGCTATCGAGACACCACCATGAATACCATCTTCAATCATAAGTAGAATGTCCTTCTTTTCTTCAGATAACAATTACAGCTTCACACCGGTCATCTTCAACATCGCATCCCAGGCCAGTGAAGGAGCGGTTAGATAATGTGCAGGATCGAGTCCGTAGAATTCCAGACTTTGGGTTCTGAACTATTCTCACCGGATGCAAATCTCTGAATTTGTAACGAGGCTAAGATAAGACAATCTAAAGACCCCCTGGGGATACATTCAGCAAGGCAATGACCTCCTAAGGGGATTTGTTGGGTTTTAAAACTCAATGCATGTGATTTAGCCATCCTTCTTCAGCAACTCGCAATATAAGATGTAGCTGCTCGACGTGACACCGAAAGCCGTCGCTGCCAAACTATGCTTGGCCTGGAACATTTTAATAGGCCTAAGGTAATACTAAAAATCTGGAGGAACATTAAAGCGTGAAGTTGTATATCATTTTCTATTCCCTTCTATTCCTGTTAATTTTTCAGGCCATTGTTTGTGCCAGTTGTTTTTTCAATTTTTGTTGCATTTTGCAATCATACCCAGTGTTTTTCTGCAACAACGTGTCTATTTAGACCTCATTTCCTCAGTAGATATATTTAGAGGCCGTTTCAGTGCTGCCGACCAGTTTTGTGTCGGCCTAAACACCTCCTGGTATTGAATTTACCTGTTGTTATTGCTTATTTAAGGGTGCAAAGCATTGCATAAATATTAGAGGCACCGATACAAATTTTGCTCATTCGTTTTACACAACTTAAGCTTACTATCTATCTAGATACCTATGAAGATGTATGGGTATCTTGTTGTCCTGTTAAAGGGTTGTTGTTCAATGATTTTTCTTGCATCTTGCCAGTGAACCTGACAAATTCTGACTATCAGAACTTCATATTATGTGGCCCCATCAGTTTATTGATTGTTCAATGATTTTTTCTTGCCAGTTGATGGTGGACCTGAAAATGCTTACAATCAAAATGTTATTATGTGGCCCCATCAGTTTATTGATTGTGCAATAATTGTTTCTTGCATGTTGATGTTGGATCTAAAAATGCTTACAATCTCAAATTTTATTATGTGGCCCCATTAGTTTATTGATTGCGCACTTGATGTTTCTTGCATGTTGATGGTGGACCTAAAAATGCTTATAATCAAAATGTTATTATGTGGCCCCATCAGTTTATTGATTGCGCAATAATTGTTTCTTGCATGTTGATGGTGGACCTAAAAATGCTTATAACCAAAATTTTATTATGTGGCCCCATCAGTTAATTGATTGTGCAACAATTGTTTCTTGCATCTTGATGGTGGACCTACAAATGCTTACAATCAAAATTTTATTATGTGGCCCCATCAGTTTATTGATTGTGCAATAATTGTTTCTTGCATGTTGATGGTGGACCTAAAAATGCTTATTATCAAAATGTTATTATGTGGCCCAGTCAGTTTATTGATTGTGCAATGATTGTTTCTTGCATGTTGATGGTGGACCTAAAAATGCTTATAATCGAAATGTTATTATGTGGCCCAGTCAGTTTATTGATTGTGCAATGATTGTTTCTTGCATGTTGATGGTGGACCTAAAAATGCTTATAATCGAAATGTTATTATGTGGCCCCATCAGTTTATTGATTTACAATATTTGTTTCTTGCATGTTGATGGTGGACCTAAAAATGCTTATAATCGAAATGTTATTATGTGGCCCCATCAGTTTATTGATTTACAATAATTGTTTCTTGCCAGTTGATGGTGGACCTGAAAATGCTTACAATTGAAATATTATGTGGCCCCATCAGTTAATTGATTGTGCAATTAATTGTTTCTTGCCAGTTGATGGTGGACCTGAAAATGCTTACAATCGAAATGTTATTATGTGGCCCCATCAGTTTATTGATTGTGCAATATTTGTTTCTTGCCAGTTGATGGTGGACCTGAAAATGCTTACAATTGAAATATTATGTGGCCCCATCAGTTAATTGATTGTGCAATAATTGTTTCTTGCATGTTGATGGTGAACCTAAAATGCTTACAATCAAAATGTTATTATGTGGCCCCATCAGTTTATTGATTGTTTAATGATTTTTCTGGCATGTTCATGGTGGACCTGAAAATTCTTACTATCAAAACTTTTGCAGCCCTGTCAGGTTATTGATTTTTTCAATGATTTTTCTTGCATGACAGTGGACCAAAGCAGCCTTGCGATCAAAATCTCATATCAAATATTTTGACACAATTGATTGTTAATTATTTGCCTTGCATCTTTAACAATGAACCTGAGAAAAGCTTACTATCAAAAGTTGATCTTCTTGTGGCTCCTCATGCTGTTAGATTATTTCCATGATTTCTCTTAACTTTTTATGGTTGGCCATTGAGCCTCATTTTCAAAGTTTATTCATTCTATTCTTGAGGTTTTGCCACTAAATTGGTGGGGATGCCATTGCTGTCTTTTGTGCAGCTTAAGTTCTGCTTACTTATGGCTCAGCAATGAATATTGGATTTTATTAATCGCTACCCTACAATATAGGTTGCTTCTATGAATTAATAGGGTTTTTATATCGTTGCAGATACTATTGCGATTGGCTTTTTAGTTCTTATGAAAATATGACGTCATATGTAGCAATTGCTTTTAGAATCTGTTTGTATGTTTCTTTCTTTTGATAATGTTTTCTTTTTCTTCTCATGCTATCGAATTTCTATCTTTTCATCCTTCACAGTCACTCGGGGGCTTAACTAAAGGCTCTAATCCGCGGTCTCTGACTGTTGGTCTGAGTGGCTGGGTTGGGTTTATTTTCTCTTTGCTTATACTACTTATGAGTTTCTATTCACATATTTTTTCCGAAGCTGTTTTTTATTCCAACCCAGCCACTCAGATATCCTTTTTACATGTCAAGATACAAAGTATGTGCTCTTCTTTTTATGCTCAACAATTTTCTGACTGATCTGATACTTAAGTTCATGATATTATTTTGCATGTTGTTTATGCAATGGATCTCATTTTTCATTGATTGATTTTTTCATTGTTATATGCACTTCCTTTACCTCTATCAATTAGTGGATTTGCTGATAACTAGTATGTAATATTTATGTAATTGTCTGATATTTTCTTTACTTGATCTGATATTCCATGATAGTTCTGCAGGGGCGTAGCATCTTCTTTTCATCTTTTGCAATTTAATCCCTGTGGTTGCCTATGATAATAGTTTTCTCTTATTGAAACATTTGCTTTTCTTTTTTCTTATTAGTTTATTTGTTATAGGATGTCTTTCATTAGATTTTGTGATTTTGTTATATTTTTTACTACTCTCTTATTCCTCTTTCCACTCTTAAATTCCATCTTCCCTCCTTCTTAGCCACTCGGGGCTTATCTAAAGGCCTTAATACGCGGTCTCTGACTGTCGGTCTGAGTGGCTGGGTTGGTGATTTTTCTCATTCATTTGCTATTCAAATATCAATTCTTACCTCCTCTTGCTTTCTTCAATTTAATCTCTGCACTATATTTGCTTTTATGCCGTGTTTGTATTTAACATATTTTTTCAGAAGCTGTTTTTTATTCCAACCCAGGCACTCGGAAATCCTTTTTACATGTCAAGATACAAAGTGCTTTAAATTTTATTGCTATCAGATATCCTGCCTTTTGCTATGGAGGGAGTTTCTACCAATTGAGGTCTTGATAAGTTCCATACCATTTTATACAGGGCATGTGTAGTTTCCTATCTTTGTTTCATACAAGGCTTTTTCTTTTTTACGCTGCATAAAGAGTCACCTTATATGAGTCTATGTTTTATCATATGAATCACACCTACATATACAAACTAGGTTGATTTCCATATGTATTGCTCAGGACTTGGTGTTTAGGTAGGTTGTTTGGAATACATTTTATTGTTGTGCCCTAATCTAAGTTCACTTTTGATTTTTCTTATCCCCCAGGGTCACTCTGTTTCCTTTTACCAATTATTGCTTTAGTTTGTCTCACCAATCAATTGTTGAATTGTGCCTCTAGCACATTGGTTTCTTTTTTCCCACCTGTCACTGACTAAAATTGTTTACCTTTGCTAACCAGGATTCATGTTATCTTAGTTTCGAATTAGGGGGACTTTGTTTTGTTTATTGCTTTACCAAAATATATTACTTTGTAAAAACCTAACTGGTACTTCCCCTGGATTTTGTAAAGCATGCTTTTCCAATGTCAAACCTTTACTTTTCAATTGTTATGCCTCAACAAACTTCGCTAACATAACTTAGTCGTATTAACAAAGGTGTAAAAATTTTGTTGTTATATATCCAGTACTGGCATCTACAACAAATTATACAGAAACGACAGAATTTGCCATTATTGGGTGGTTCATTATTTCCTTGGGGCATCCCTTATCCAATGTGTTTAATTACCAATAACCTTGTATTCCTATTGCTTTAACTTTGCATTCAGCAAAATGTGTTCGGTAGCTTAGAGTAGATAGGATGATCGTTAGGGATAGTTTCACCTAAATTCCCCTAACTGATTGTTTTCGCGTTGGATTTGTATTATAAATTCGCTTGCTTTTCTTTTACTTAGCATCCAGGGCCTTATACAAATGATAGGTCTGATCATTCATCATAGCTTTATACGCTAACCAGACTGCCTTATCAGGTAGTATTTCATTTCATGTGCTCCATTTAGGTCTTGCAGGATTTCATTTGTATTCGCTGAACTGTCTACTACAATTATTTCAATTCAGTTCTTACTAAGGTTTCTGTTAACTAGGTTTAATTACGTTAGGTAAAATTAAGTTCGGATAACTTAGGTTAATTAAGCTAAATCAAGTTAGGTTTTATTAAGGGTTACGTAAGGATTGGGTTAACTCGTTTCATCTTGATATTGTTTTTATGTCAGTCTGTTACTACTTTACTGAGCAAAGTGCCATGTGCATTTCGATCTTATCCGTCCTCCGCGGGGGTTTTACTCTATTTTTGTAACCCCTTAGAAGGGGGTAACTTCTTTCAACCCTTTTAGTCGCGTTACTTAACTTTTATCTTGTTCCATTAATTTGTTTTGTTATCTTTTATCTTCTTATTTTCTTGAGGAATTCGGTGAGTTCCTCTTGACACCCTTCACGACAGCCAGTTGATGCCGATCGAAACTTCATCATCATTTTCTCTTTCAGCCTTATGTCTTGTCAGCAGAATTCCATAGCTGGCCATTTCCCAGCTAGCTAACATTTCTTTTCCTAGGTTTGGCTTGCTCCTATTCCAATGTTTGCTGGCAGAATGCTGATTCTCAGTTGGAGTAATGTATTTTTGCTGGCGTACATTGTTTCTTAGAATGTTATTTTTAGTATAAGATTTTTTCGTTGTGAATGCTGTGTCTTCTTTCTCTGCTGGATACTGTACAGGGACTCCAACATATTGGAGATTTTAATCACGGCACATTTTATCTTTTCTACTATCCTTATTCGGTTTCGGGCTTATCCCTATGTGGATTTTTCTCTTACCCCTACTTCTAATACCCCTACTTTCTAATGCTCCTATTCTATTTGAGTTATGGATATAAGGTGTCTTTTCCTATGCTGTCCCTTGCGGTAATCTTAGTATATTGGGGTATTCTGCCTGTATCATACTGCTGCCTCCGGAGCACTCTCCATATCTTAGCCAATCGGAAGGAAGAGAATAGGATTCGGTGAGGATAGATTACTATTCTCACCGGATGCAAATCTCTGAATTTGTAACGAGGCTAAGATAAGACAATCTAAAGACCCCCTGGGGATACATTCAGCAAGGCAATGACCTCCTAAGGGGATTTGTTGGGTTATAAAACTCAATGCATGTGATTTAGCCATCCTTCTTCAGCAACTCGCAATATAAGATAAGCTGCCCCTTCACTCCTCCCGCAGCGACGGTCTCGCCTACTCTCTACCCTTCAAACAGCGAAGCCTCCTTCGCACTCTCCATATCTTAGCCAATTGGAAGGAAGAGAATAGGATTCGGTGAGGATAGATTACAACACCTTCTTCAGCTTCAGCATCTGTCAAATCTCTCCTTGATGGTATTTTCCAATTTCTATAATCTAGAACATCTTCATTTTTAGCGGGTTTTACATGCTACACCAGGCTCAAACATTCCTTGGCATTCTCTTTTCAATTCTGCAACTCTTTCCTGTTCATTTCTCGGTACACTAGGGTACTGCTGTTGAGTAATCTCATCATGTAGGTGACCTTTGATAGAGACAAATTGTTCTTTCGGTAGGTTGCCTGCTAGTGTTGCCAAACTTGTACTCAGAAATGCAAAGGAGTCAATGTATTTGATCCCATGAATATTTCTTTCCTTACCATCTTCATTCACATCAGTATGAGAACCAATCTGTGCAGTCATGATCTTTTCTTTCGAATTGGCGATGATCTTTGTATTTCTACCTTTAAAATTCTTCAGAACATGATGCATGTCATACCCTTTGAGATTTTGGAAGACGATCGGGATCGTGTGAGTGTTTGCTATTATATCTAGATGTTTGAAGTTGCAATACTTGCAAGCTGGTGCTCTGTATTCACCTGTACAAAAGAAAAGAAACAAAATTACTTCCACAAAGTAAACAAGGAAAAACTATAAAGCAATTTACAGTCCAACAAATAATTTCAGAATTTTCAGAAAACCTACCAGTTACATGGCAATGATCTTTGACTTTTCTTCTATTGTTACCATCAAATAGCTGCTTGCAGCAATAGCAGTGTGTAGCCATATGATGTCTTGCATTTTCTTCGGGTGTTAATATAATCATCGGCATGGTTTTCTTGAACACTGCTCGGATTTCCTCATTCAATTCATCTAGACGATTCATCAACACCTCCATGCAGTCTTCACCAGTATAGCATTCCAACGGTTGTTGCCATCTATCATCGATTGATTTGATATAAATGCAATAACTGATCGGCTTGTGTTCTTGATAAGCAGCTCTTTTGTTTGAGCTTTCCAGAATGGATTCAGTATCTGCATAGATGATAAATGGTAGCAAGCTCTGATGTTTGAAATGTTCAAACTTTAATTCTGTATCTTGAGGATATTCAACAGCTCGAGGAGTCTTACATAGCTTTTCATGCCTTTCCAAATTTTCTAGAGTTCTACATGACAATAAGCATAGAGGACAGTAAAAACGTTTTCCAGCACGTTTGTGACCATCTCGACCTGCTAAAAGACAACTCAAGTCCTTTATCCAGCAATAGTGGCTCTCACCATCGTCATTCAATACCAATAACAAATGCACATGTTTTTCACGTTTATTTTCAGTTATTCTTACTGGCACAATTTCGCCATCTTCATCCATATAGATATTGATTGAAATGTTGTTGTTTATTTCAAATGTATCAATCATCTTTTATCGGATGCTTTTACTGGATATGACAATCCTTCACAGTTAAGTTCACCTAAGTATCGCCAGTATGGTGCGGCTCTCTCTGGATTCTGCGATCGTGGATGTAGACGGATAGAATTGCCCAGATGAAACATTTATCGTCACTATTCTGTACATTGAGAACAGCCTTCTTGTTTTTTATGTATGTTGGCAGTTGCAAATACTTTCCACCACGAATTGCATCATAATCAAATATCTTCACTTGTAGTTGGGTAAACTTTGTAAATATCCAACCACTTCCATTCTCCAAGAATTCATCAACCTTATCTCGCAGTATGTTGATAGCTTCAACTATCTGATCTTCAGCAACGTCATACTCTGACCATAGAAGCGTCTGCACGGTGGTTCTGAATGTGGGTGGTGGTTCTGTAACGATAAGCTTATCACCATACTTTTTAAATTCGGCATCGATAGTGACATAATACTTCATCCCTTGCTTGTGACCTGGCAATTCTTCTTTAATTTCTCGAATAGTATGCTGTGTGATTCTTGCCCAGTCTTTGATATCTTCTTCTTTGATATATATTCTGAATGCTTTCTTATCCATCTTGTTCATGTTCTTACCTTCGCCAACCAATTTCTTTTGTTCTGCTGCTGACGGGCGTATATCATGTGCTGTTCGCTTATGTGATGCAAGATTTAACATTCTGTCAAACAATTTCCACATACATCACAAGCGATTTTTCTTCGCTTACTATTATTAGCAGCTGAGCTCTCTTCTTCGTGTGACCTCTTCATGATTAATTTCTAACTGAACTGATTTCGTCTTACGCTCGATTTTATAGATCGATCGATCGAACGAGACGTTCGAATTATTAACCAATCAGATTGCAGGATTTCTCATTTCTAGAATCTTATGGAACTTTCTGGAAACTTCTAGAAAGTTCCAACAGAACAGATTGTAGGATTATTATGTTATTTTATTTCATAAACCATTCGAACGTCCCGTTCGAATTATTATTACGCCATCATAATTAATCAGATTGTAGGATTTCTAGAAAGTTCTCGAAAGTTCTGGAAAGTTCTAACCAATCAGATAAGAGGATTCTTAGGGACGTTCTGGAACATTCTGGAAACTTCTAGATTGTTAAATCGGAAACGAGACTAGCGGTTTCATGCAAGGAACTCTTGAGGTTGGAGAAACTCGCCGCACTATAGCGCGATCTAATGATGTTATTGGTAGTATGAGCTGCGTGCGCTAGGATCTGGGACTCTTGAAAACGAGGTTGGAGAAACCAACATCCATAAAAACCGTCGCGCTATAGCGCGATCTGATGACGTCACTAATGACGTCACTGATAGTAGGAGCCACCTGATAGTAGAGCCACTCGTTTGCAACCTACTGATGTCTCTTGTGTGGAAGCTGGAGTGCGGCTGTTGAGCATTCGCAAAAGGTGAGCAATGTCCGAGTTGTCTTCTTGTGCAGGGATATTTTTCGTTTGGTGTAGTAGTGGGATAAGGTCATTGAGGTTTTCTGATGTTTTGAATTTTGGGTCTGGATTTGGTTCAAGTGATAGCCTGTTGGCGTATTCATCTGGAGAACTGACAAGGGCCTGAGCAACCTTGAAATTGATGCCCATGGAGAACAATGCTGCTCCAAGCTCCACGACAGCAGACATTTGGGAGTTGAGTTAAGGTCTGGGATTAAATGATGGTTAAATTTCTAATTTAAGCACCGTTAATGGCGAAAGAAACTGTTATAATTATGCTAAGAAAGTAGGCTCAACTTAAGTTTGAATGAACAGAGGGCCTTGCAATGTCTTTTTCTTCTCTAATCCCGTTGTTGTCGGTATAAGTATGATGCTGGGTGCCTTCCAGGTCAAAGGAGGTCAGGGGATGATTAAGGCTATATTTATAACCGTTAACGTGCCACTCGCCGTGAGTATCTGTGAGGTTTCCTGTACAAAAGCCTGTCTGTCTAGAAATCCCTATGGAATCTGGCTGATCTCCAGGAAATCCTTCTACGTATTTAGCAGTGTTTTCTCGAAGTGAGGTTCATTCGGAATTCAACCACCGATAAGATAACTGGTCTTGATTCACAAAATTTCTTGCTATCGTTGTCGTTGCTATCGCTGCCGTCAGTCCGGTGAAAGCTGTTCAAAAGTGTTGGGAAGCCAGTGAATGATGAAACGCGGTGAGATTGTTCTTGTTTTGCTTTTTGTCATAGACTCGTAGTTTTTCTTTCCTCATTTCTCCAACATCTCATAATTAATCTCGTCCTAATTTGACAAAATATCACACAAACGCTTAATTCTTCGATACCGGACGATAACGATATTGTTTCTATGTAATATAAAATAACCTTTACTATGCCCGCGAATGTTTCCGCTGTTTATCGCAGTTTTGAGGTTTTGTACTAATCAGAAACTAATAACCTTCATTCAAAAATGGAACCAGAGATGGACGATAACGAAACACTTAGATAAATTATTTCTATGTAATAACCTTTATACAAAGTTTTTAAAGGTGAAATTGCCGATAGCCCAAATAGTTGTACTTCAAAAAGGCCTATAACAAGCATAAGGTTAAATATTAAAAGAACAGCCAAAAATAACGCAGCAGAAACGTCTCCTTAGTAGCTACATTTCTAGCATATTACGTTCACAGTGATTCATTGATTAAAATTCTTTTGATCTCCCTTTATATGTTACCAAATTCAGGTGGTAGAACACCACTTCTCTACACGCTGCCTAAAAACACAGGAAAAGGTGGTTGTGCAGGCGGGCATATATTCTCTTGTCCTTTTTGTGAGACCGACAAATTTCCACAACACGATAAGTTTCGAAGATACGTACAATCCAACTAGAATAAATTTCTTAGAAACCACTGAAAACATGGCTGATATTGGGACCTCTGTAACCTATCAACACCAAAATCCAAAATCAACTGTTTCAATGCTCCATGTGACCTCTTGTACACGACGTCCTGTGATCAGAAACGTTGCGGAATGTCATTGTCTACAGTCAGGCTCTGAGACACAGTGGAAACCGAAGACAGGACTCGTAGGCCTATCAAAACTAAAGGATCTTGAATACACCAACCTTGGCTTGGCTGGGGACTATCCCCTAGACATACCCAATTTGAAAAGCTTAGGCAATTATATCACAAATCATCATTATATACTTGAAGCCTCCCTTTCGTATACGTTTTTGTTAACCTACAAATATATATATATATATATATATATAAAAGGAAATACAGAAGAAAACCGTCATGTCTCCTTAATCTTACACCGTCAGTCTCGTTGTGTTTTTGAATTCCATGAGTCGGCTGTAATGGTAACCCCTCTGCAGTGTTAGGGTCCTAAGCGTTTAGGATATACTAATCAGGAATAGGTTGAAGTTGGTAAGAAACTTTCCATCATGATCTTGACCAAATTCTTAGACGTACAAACACAGCGAAAGAATTGCCTAGGTCAATTAAGGGAACTACAGTACTGTCCCACAAAAGTGAGAGTTGCTAATGCTCCTTCAGACAACCTAGTTGTCTCAGTAAAGGTTACCAAACACATGATTAGCGCTTATGAAGAAACATGGTCAACAGTAGAAACACAGGAATTCCTTGCCTTAGAATTGGAAAATGGGAAACAGCTCATTCTAGACATCAATATTGGCCTCTATTGTAGGAGGAGGGTTGTTTTTGTTATAGGAACACACTTTAAATGAGAGATGCAAAGTTTCTCTTCACGGATGTGACAGTTCTCTATACTTATCATAAGACAGATCTTGTCATAATGCTTAGCATGCTTATCAGGACCCAAATATATATACCTTCCACTATTGGCAAGTCCTGCGTAGCACAAAATCTATTGCCCTGGGGAAGGCTGGTGGTACTGCTCTTGTATATACACAAGTCTTAAAGGCTTGGTATAAGCAGGTGGTCCTTCAGTATAAACACGAAAATCTACTGTCTATTGCTTATAAGCAAGAAGTAGTGCTTCGGTATAAGAACGGAATTTCCTGCATCAGTATCGGCTAATCATAGTATTTTGGTATAAGCGCAAACCTAGGCAAATGTATCACGGGAGCGACTATTGCTTTGGTGTAAACATTTATTACTTCGGTGTAGGTAAGGAGTAGCGCTAAGGGAAAGTTCAGAATTTACTGCTTAGGTATCGGCAAATTATAGTGCTTCGGTATAAGCATAAACTTAGGCAAGTGGTAGTCATAGATTTGGAAAAGGAACCATTATTACATCAGTTTAGGCAAGTAGTAGTGCTTAGGTGAAAGCACAGAAATTTGTTGCCTTGGTATAGACAAATGGTAGTTCTTCGGTATAAGCACAGAATTTACTGTCTCGGTATTGGAAATTATTGTGCTTTGGTAAAGCCACACACTTTTGCTACGGAATGAGCCAGTATAAGTGTTTTGTTATTGACACGAAACTCATTGTCTTGGCATAAGCAAGTCATAAGGCTTCGGGATAAGCACAAAACTTACTGCCCTGGTATAGGCTAGCATTAGTGCCTTGTTATTAACGCAAAACGGATTGCCTTGGTACAAGCAAGTCGTTGTGCATCGGGATAAGCACAAACCTTATTGCCTCGGTATAGGCAAGTGGTAGTCTTTAAGTCCCTACCAATGCGAATCTTTAGCCTGGCTATAGGCAAGTAGTAGTGATTCGGTATTAACACATAGCTCATTGCCTCGGTGCAGGCAAGTCGTACTGCTTTGGGATAAGCATAAAGATTATTGCTTCGGTATAGGCAAATGCTATAGTGCTTCGATAAAGACAAACTTATTGCTTCGGTATAGGCAAGTCGTAGTGCTTCAGTATAAGCGCAAAAAGATTTATTTTTTTTGTCTATCGGTAAAGGCAAGTGGTACTGCTTCAGTAGAAGCACACAATTTATTGCGTCGGTATTAGTCAGTAATAGTGCTTCGGGAAAGCACAACATCTATTGCATCTGTAAAGGCCGATGCTAGTGCTGCGGTAAAAACGCAAACTTATTGCTTCGGTATAGACAAGTCGTAGTGCTTCGGTATGCGGACAAAATTTACTGCAGTGGTATTGAAAAGGAGTAGTACTTTCGAAAAACCACAGTTTATTGCATAGGTCAAGGCAAGTGGTAGTGCTTCGGTATAAGCACAAAGCAGATTGCCTCTGTAGAGGAAAGTAGTAGTGCTTCCGAAAAACCACAAAAAAATTTCTTTTTTCATAGATAAAGGCACGTAGTGCGTCGGAAAAATCCCAAAATTTATTGCATCTGTATAGGCAAGTGATAGTGCTTCGGCAAAACCGCCAAATTTATATAGGCTCGATATAGGCAAGAAGTAGTGCTCGGTATAGGCAAGTATTATTTCTTCGGTATTAACGCAATTTTGCATCGATAAAATAGGCAAACGGTAGTTTTTAAATATAACCACAAAAATGTGTTGACTCGGTATAAGCATGGTACCCTCGGATAAAACCTCATTTATTGCCTCAGTACAGAGAAATGGTAGACATGAGAAATAAGCACACGTTTATTGCTTCGGTTTAGGCACAACTTTGATTGCCTCGGTTAGGCAAGTGGACGTGCTTAGGTATGAGTACCAAATCTATTATCTTAGTGCTTCGGTACAAACACAAGTTATTACTTCGGTATAGGCAAGTCGTAGTGCTTCAGTATAAGCGCAAAAAGATTTATTTTTTTTGTCTATCGGTAAAGGCAAGTGGTACTGCTTCAGTAGAAGCACACAATTTATTGCGTCGGTATTAGTCAGTAATAGTGCTTCGGGAAAGCACAACATCTATTGCATCTGTAAAGGCCGATGCTAGTGCTGCGGTAAAAACGCAAACTTATTGCTTCGGTATAGACAAGTCGTAGTGCTTCGGTATGCGGACAAAATTTACTGCAGTGGTATTGAAAAGGAGTAGTACTTTCGAAAAACCACAGTTTATTGCATAGGTCAAGGCAAGTGGTAGTGCTTCGGTATAAGCACAAAGCAGATTGCCTCTGTAGAGGAAAGTAGTAGTGCTTCCGAAAACCACAAAAAATTTCTTTTTCATAGATAAAGGCACGTGGTCGTCGGAAAAATCCCAAAATTTATTGCATCTGTATAGGCAAGTCATAGTGCTTCGCAAAACCGCCAAATTTATATAGGCTCGATATAGGCAAGAAGTAGTGCTCGGTATAGGCAAGTATTATTTCTTCGGTATTAACGCAATTTTGCATCGATAAAATAGGCAAACGGTAGTTTTTAAATATAACCACAAAAATGTGTTGACTCGGTATAAGCATGGTACCCTCGGATAAAACCTCATTTATTGCCTCAGTACAGAGAAATGGTAGACATGAGAAATAAGCACACGTTTATTGCTTCGGTTTAGGCACAACTTTGATTGCCTCGGTTAGGCAAGTGGACGTGCTTAGGTATGAGTACCAAATCTATTATCTTAGTGCTTCGGTACAAACACAAGTTATTACTTCGGTATAGGTCAGTGCCGTGCTTCAGGATAAGAACAACATTTATTGCTTCGGCATAGGCAAGTGGTAGTGCTTCGGTAAAAGCAAATAAAGTTTATAGCCTCAGCGAGGCAAGTGTAGTGCTTCGGTAAAAGCAAATACAGTTTATGGCCTCAGCGAGGCAAGTGTAGTGCTTCGGTATAAGCAAATAAAGTTTATTGCCTCAGCGAGGCAAGTGTTAGTACTTCGGTATAAGCACAAAAAGTTGATTGCCTCATCGAGGCAAGTGATAGTGCTTCGGTATAAACACAAAAAGTTTATTGCCTCAGCGAGGCAAGTGTTAGTGCCTCGGTATAAGCACAAGAAGTTTATTGCCTCAGCGAGGCAAGTGTTAGTGCTTCGGTATAAGCACAAAAAGTTTTTGCCTCTGCGAGGCAAGTGGTAGTGCTTCGGTATAAGCACAAAAAGTTTATTGCCTCTGCGAGGCAAGTGTTAGTGCTTCGGTATAAGCACAAAAAGTTTTTGCCTCTGCGAGGCAGGTGGTAGTGCTTCGGTATAAGCACAAAAAGTTTATTGCCTCTGCGAGGCAAGTGTTAGTGCTTCGGTATAAGCACAAAAAGTTTATTGCCTCTGCGAGGCAAGTGTTAGTGCTTCGGTATAAGCACAAATGGTTATCACCGAGTTAATGCCGTCTTTCTGGCAGGCGTGGTCTTTTACCCACTGCCACTTTGGCTTTTGGTTTCTTTACAGGGTGGCCGCTGGCTCCCGGTGAAGTCAGCTGTGGTCCCTTGATATATTGGTTATATGAGTTTGCATTTATGAATTTTGCATTATGTTCCTGATCTGCCATTTTTTAGGTTTTTTAGGGCTGGGAGAAATTGCCAGGGGTCCTATTGTTATGTATACGGTGGTGATTCGTTGGGGTCACACTGCGTGTTCTGTGGCCGAAATTTGCTTTGCAAATCGGAATCACCGACCGTAAATTGGATTCCTTGCTCATGCAACAGAGGCTGGTACGCTGACCGGCCAGTTTCTTGAGAATACATTAAATGATGGTTAAATTTCTAATTTAAGCACCGTTAATGGCGAAAGAAACTGTTATAATTATGCTAAGAAAGTAGGCTCAACTTAAGTTTGAATGAACAGAGGGCCTTGCAATGTCTTTTTCTTCTCTAATCCCGTTGTTGTCGGTATAAGTATGATGCTGGATGCCTTCCAGGTCAAAGGAGGTCAGGGGATGATTAAGGCTATATTTATAACCGTTAACGTGCCACTCGCCGTAAGTATCTGTGAGGTTTCCTGTACAAAAGCCTGTCTGTCTAGAAATCCCTATGGAATCTGGCTGATCTCCAGGAAATCCTTCTACGTATTTAGCAGTGTTTTCTCGAAGTGAGGTTCATTCGAATTCAACCACCGATAAGATAACTGGTCTTGATTCACAAAATTTCTCCCTCCCTCCCTATCCCTCTAGTTATTGTTTTTTGATTCTATGAGTTTTTGATTATTTTATTTCGCAGTCGACCACTCCGGTCGTCATTGCCAGGTGTGCCGGCCGAAATTTGCTTTGCAAATCGGAATCACCCACCGTAAATTGGGTTCCTTGCTCATGCAACAGAGGCTGGTACGCTGACCGGCCAGTTTCTTGAGAATACATTAACTTTCATTGTACCAAGGAATGTGGTATCCTCGGCTATCAAGTTTAAATTCTCATTGATTGTTGCAGACAACTCAGAGGATGCGACATGTGGTCAGCACAGCCACTCACAACCTTCTGGTCTGAGCTAGTCAAAGATCTTATATTTGGGTGGCAAAGGTTGAGCACAGTCATAGGGTGCCAAGAAGTTGTTGGGGAGGTGTGAAAAATTATGCATGCCTTTTGCTTTCTTGTCGTTGTATCTATTCATCTGAAAGAATGAGGCTACATGAGAAAAGAGGAATGGAGAGGAGAAATATAATTTCAATTAGATAATACATTGACGCTGCTGCAATGGTGTATCCATGATATAATATGTTCTGGTTGTTTTTTCCTGTAATATATGTATTTTTACATGATGTGTCATTTATATATGGGTTTAATTAATTCCTATTTATTTCATTCAATTGTCATTGACAATTGAGAAGTGCTGCTGGTTTAAGGAGGTCATGAAGAGCATGTCATCCAACGTTTTAGCTTGTGATAAAGCAGCATAAGCTGTACCAGGAGGTGTTGTGTCGTTATCAAACCAGACAATGTTTTTTCTTAATGTCTGCTCTTGCATTTTGCTGATAGTTGTTGCATAACCTGGAAGACATGGATACCTAGTGACTGGTATATCACCCACAGTGTTGGTAACAGGGAAGATGTTGATAATATTTCCCATGGGATGAAGTGCTATTATCGTATTAATGCAGATTGGACAGTTACAAATTGTCCATTCACGAAACCAATAGATTTGTTGACATTTTGAGTGAGGAGAAGTTTCATACCATTGTAAATTGGTGAAAGAGTCCATTACCACTAGACCTTAAGGTGGAGTAAGGAAAAGATTTTCAACGATAACATCATTGATGAACATAGCTGCTTTTCTGGTAACTGTATTTACAGGTGCATCAGGGTGTTCTTTCAATTTCTTGTAGATGCTATCATCCATGTCACTGGTTGGACAGAGGACTCTGGCAGCTGTCGATGACTCCAGCATTTACCACTGTTAAATGGTAAATGCTGGAGTCATAAGTTTTACTTAAAGTTTTACCACGGCCAGGCTTTCCTTGGAGAAGAGGGAATTTCTTCCAATCATCCTGTGCATTGCCTATTCTGCCAGAATATTTTCTGTTCGAACTGTGAATAAGGATGTCTCCCTGGCGGTCATAATATTACAGAAGTAAGTGTAAAAAAACCATCTGACTTCCTTACAATTGTACACTTTGGTGAAAAGAGAAAGCCTGTGATGTTGTTAAAGAAATTGGGAGAAGTTGTCTGCGGTACATATTATTCAAAGCAAGCAAGCTCTCCAAATAGGACAAGGCAGTTTCAATGATGTAGCGTTTATGTCCCTCATTTTCTGGTGTGGATTTGAATTGGAATGGATCACCGAAGATATCAGGCAGCAATTGTACAGCTTTATTGAAATAAAGAATTTGTGGTGGAATGTCAGTGGCGTTAGGCAAAATTACATCCATTGCTCCATGTGGGAGAAAGGATAACATATATTGGAAGAAGTAGACAGGGTTGAAAAGGGAGACGTGTTTCAAACCCAAGAGAACGATCTTTTCTTGTGGATATTCAGATAAGATGGGACTGGTTTCATCTACCAAACATAGCCACTGGAGCAAGGAGAGCTGATCATGCTGCGGTTTTCTGGCATAATACTTTTAGATGACAGGATTGTCTCACGCCTTCTCAACTGAATCAGGAAAGAGAAACTTTTTATGGGAGGCATTGGTCAAAGATACTTTTTTAGATGCTAAGTAAAGAGACATCTCTGGCTTGCACATGTCTAAAGACATTGCATACCTGATTGCCGCCGTTGAAGGTCTAATGGTCTTGCAATAGATAGAATGCATCATTGTGGAAACATTCTTTCGCTTCGGAGACATAGGAGGAGACATATTTTAGTATCATACCTTTGCCATTAGTTGTTTTCAAATCCATAGAGCAATGAAGAGTTTGCAAAAGTGGGTCCATATAGCCCCGTACCCCCTGGCTATATGATTCAGGGGTGTGAGAAAGGTGCAAAAGCTGTGCACTGTTAGGAAGGTTGGACTTGTGAGACCGTTGATACTTGTTGACACAATAGAAAAGTGAAGGATAATTAGTGGGTTCGCCACGTATGTGCTGATAGTCAATATAAGCTATGTTGTTGAGCCACACAAGTTAGTGGATGTGTACTGTGCCCCTTTTTTGAAATTCGAAACGGTAGAAATAAGTTTTCACATTTTTCTTGTTGCGAATATGATTATAACTAAATATATGATTAGCCCAGTTAGTGCTGTTACTCCCACATAAATAACCTCGTATAATTTGTTCCAGAATGTGAACGAAGTGCATAGTTTCAAAGAATGGCACTCTGGTTGGGCCATATTCAGTGTTGTGGGCAAAAGATTAAAGCCACATAGGTAATAGAAATGATCATTTCGATGGACTAATTGTTATGAATAGGGAGGGAAGCCCAAATTGTCTAACTGCATCTACAAGATACCGATGTTGCCAGTCCCAGTAGCCGGTTGAGAAAAATTGAAATCGGACAATTAAGGGGGGAGTAACTCAATTTTTAAATTACAAAATTTCTGATACTGGGCCTTATAAACTGGCTAAAAAACTGCCAATATTCAGGCAGGAATAAATAAGACGCAGAAGAGATGTATCAAGCTGTGGAATATGTCATATGAAAGCTTATACTTACATGTTTATTACAATATACATATAATAATATCGCTAATATTTATATGTTATTGATACACTATATTTGCGGAAATAGAATCATTCAATTGCTTTCACATTGAATTTTGGAAATGAAATCGGACAGTTTGGGACAGAGCAACACCTGTTTTGAAATACAATATTTCCTATGCTGAGCCTTATAATTTGCAGGGAAAAGTGCCCTTATGCAGGCATGTATAAAGGAACGCTGCAGGTAAATAGCGGTAAATCAGTGATGAAGAAATTGAAGAAGTATAATGCATAATGCACAAGTAGTTAATATAAGAATATGATGTTAAAAGTAAGAATGAATCCTCTTTCAAGTTAATTGAAGTCTATCGCATCTTCTGTAAATAACCTCTGGCTTTTTTGTTGTCTTTAATTTTCGTTTTTGTTGATTTCTTCTTTTTCTGCATAGTTTCCTACTGTTCCTGTTTGCTTGTGGCTGAACGTTTTCTTTTTTTTCTTGTCTTCTTTTTTTCTGGTTAGTTCTTCCTCATCTGGTGAAGTAGACTTTTGTCTTCTTTGATATTTTTGCATCTCTTTCTGTTCTCTTTCGATTAGTGTTCCTCTGTCTTTGAATTGTGTTCGCTATCCGATGAAAGAATTCTTCTTTTCTTTGAAACTTTGCTGTTGTCTTTTTTATCTTTTCCTTCTTCATTGTCTGATTCGTCAGATTCCAGCATCTTCAGAATTCTCTTAGTGTTGCTGTTGTCATCGTCAGTATCCGTGTCCCGAGACTTTTTAACGAATAGCAGCGCCTGAAGATCTTTGAGATTCTTCATTTTCTTGAATTTTGTGTCAGGCTGAGGTGCGAATGACATTGAATCAGCATATTGACCCAGTCTTTTAACCCTTTAGCAGCTGAAAGGATTTTTGCAGTTTTGCAGTACTTCCAAAAAGGAACTTATAAACAAACACAGCTGTTCAAATATAGCAAATCTATGTATCATTATAATCCTCAGAAGATTCTCTAAACAATGATTCCAAAAAATAAACAATTAGTTCCCATGGTAACGCATCAACTATTGCTATACTTACAATGAATTACAAAAAGTAACAACGAAGCCAGGAAAAAATTGCTCTCTTCCTTGAAATAGCATCAAATCAATGAGAAAATCGCATCTAGATGTTTTCCACATCTCATTTTCTTATATTTTAAAAAATTTGCGTGCTTTGTTTCCACTTACCCTGTCGTAATGAGAAATATAACAAAAGCAGTTGACTGCCTGATGGCTAGGCCAAACTTAGGCCCAACCCAAAATGAAAGTAAAATTTTAAAAAACGAATACAAATACAACTGAAAATCGAACGATGGTTAGTTTATTAGAGTAATAAAAGGTAATAAAAAAATACTTACTTCGATCTCTGGATACATTTTTCTTCTTTATTGCTCAAGAGTAAGGAGGGAAAAATCTGACCATCTTCTTCAATCAAAACCTTCTAAAAAAAACAACCTGATCTGCCCTAACCACCACATTTTACTTCTGAAATGTTTTTGAGAACATGTCCAAAGAGATCAGCAGCTATGTTTTACCCAAAAGGCAAGTTTTGTAGTGTTTTTTGGTGACTTCAGCTCATTTTTGCCAAAATGTCCTTGATCTTGGATTTTCGGGAAACAAGAACAGCTGCTTTCAGCTCCAGAGGAGCCAAAGACAGGCTCAAAGTAGCTAAAAACTAAGGTTTCTGTGTCCTTCTGATTTATAATGCTTCCAGATCTCTAACAATAAAAAAATACTTACTTCGATCTCTGGATACATTTTTCTTCTTTATTGCTCAAGAGTAAGGAGGGAAAAATCTGACCATCTTCTTCAATCAAAACCTTCTAAAAAAAAACAACCTGATCTGCCCTAACCACCACATTTTACTTCTGAAATGTTTTTGAGAACATGTCCAAAGAGATCAGCAGCTATGTTTTACCCAAAAGGCAAGTTTTGTAGTGTTTTTTGGTGACTTCAGCTCATTTTTGCCAAAATGTCCTTGATCTTGGATTTTCGGGAAACAAGAACAGCTGCTTTCAGCTCCAGAGGAGCCAAAGACAGGCTCAAAGTAGCTAAAAACTAAGGTTTCTGTGTCCTTCTGATTTATAATGCTTTCAGATCTCTAACAATAAAAAAATACTTACTTCGATCTCTGGATACATTTTTCTTCTTTATTGCTCAAGAGTAAGGAGGGAAAAATCTGACCATCTTCTTCAATCAAAACCTTCTAAAAAAAACAACCTGATCTGCCCTAACCACCACATTTTACTTCTGAAATGTTTTTGAGAACATGTCCAAAGAGATCAGCAGCTATGTTTTACCCAAAAGGCAAGTTTTGTAGTGTTTTTTGGTGACTTCAGCTCATTTTTGCCAAAATGTCCTTGATCTTGGATTTTCGGGAAACAAGAACAGCTGCTTTCAGCTCCAGAGGAGCCAAAGACAGGCTCAAAGTAGCTAAAAACTAAGGTTTCTGTGTCCTTCTGTATACTACAAAAAAAGGGAAGGCTGGAAGTTTTTTTTGCCGAGTTATCAGTGGTTTATTTAGGGGCTTAAAGACCCCCTTCGCTGCTAAAGGGTTAAAGAGCGAATATGCAACAAGCAAATTTATTCCAGTTAAATACAATGCTCCATCCACTTGGACTGTGTCATGTATCATCTTCATTTCAGAAGAGGTGAAGTGGAGGATCTTCTTGACGAACTTTTTGCATCCTGTGTCTCCATCTTACCAATGTAATTTCAAGGGAACTTTTCCAATACATTGACAATAGGTGTCAATGACTCTCTTAGCTACTTTATTTCCTTCTTCTTTAGAAATGTGTTGTTGTTCTCCAATAGAGCAAGATTCTCATCCAATGTAAAGTAGAGCTCATACAATCATGGTAGTCGACACACTAGGACAGACCTTGACGACCATTAAACAGAAAACATTGAATGTGAAGATTCAATAGAATTGGCCTACTGGTGTAAAAATCCTAATCTACATGGAAATATGGAAATACTATGGCACAAAAAGGGTAACTGTGGCGAGTTTAACTGTATCGAACTAGATTTGACACTTGTAGACTTAGACAAGCTAGAAAAGGCTCTTATCGAGAAAGGGCTACCTACAACATATTGCTTCTTTTTTGGAAATAATGCTGATGAAGAATATATCAAAGATGATCACGAGTTTGTTGTACATGCTCTTGCTGTAATTGACAAAGGATATACTGTAGTATACTACAGTTCATGGTAGAACAGATCACATTGTGCTGTAAAAATTACTCTTATAAGAGCGCAAGAGACATTTATGAATGGGAAAGTCTCTCGAGAATGTTCTGGAAGATTATAGAAGGTTCTAGAAGGCTCTAGAAGTTTCCAAAAGTTTCCAAAAGGTTCTAGAAGCGGGAAAGTCCCTTCAATGACGTAATAATCCTGCAATCTAATTGGTTAATTGATGTAATAATTCGAACGTCACATTCGATCAGTCTATACAAATGATGCGCAAAACCAAATCAGTTCAGTTGTAACAAGTCGTCGTGAGTGCGGAGCTTAAAAAATCACTGAAGAGTCATGGCTGCAATTTACAAAAATAGAGATGAAGAGGGCCTAATCAAGTCATCATTTGCTGTTCAGTCTGGTTCTTACAAATGGTTGTTAGTGTTGAAAGATGCAGCAGCAGTTGCAAGATACAGTGGTTGTGCTGAAAGGTACCTAAAATGTGAATCTGTAAGGTCAATGGGTATTTCTCATGCAGCACTATCTTGTTTCCTGGAAATAGTTGATGAAAACATAAATGATCAATTCCAGTTTCGCGGAGAAGATGCTGAAAGTCTGTTTGAGAAGAACAAAGTACACATTCAGTCAAAGCAGTATAGTGGTAGGATCACACAGTTTCTAACATTATACACTGAAGTTTTTAGTGAAGAAGAAACATATGAGGATAAGTTGGAAATCTATCTGCCGAAAATTTGTGATTTCCCTCTACAGCTCTGTCTTGGAATCCGAAGATGGAAGAATGAGAAACCATCAAAGACGGGAATAAATCTGAAAGAAGAAATTCTGAAAGCATAATATGGAAAGCTTGCTGAGCTGAAAATGCTGACACCTCCATCTCGCAAAAGAGCAGCACGTGACAATGAGCAGATCCAAAAGAAGAAAAAAAACAAGAAGAAGATCCAGCAAATATCGATGTTCAAGTTCAAGAAGCATATGCTGAAATTCTCCTGAAATACATTTTCAACAAGGCAAAAAAGTATTGGAAAAGCGTGCAACTACAGAGCTGTGGACAAAACAAATTGATGCTACTGATCACAAGCAAGATTGTATGATTTATAATGCTTCCAGATCTCTAACATTTCACATTAGTTATGTCAACACCGACATACTGGCTGAAGGGAAAGAATCATTCAAGAAATGAATGTTTGATGAGCTGAAGAAGAAGAATGGCCGACTGAACGATAGAACCATGATGAATTATCTCATCCAAGTCTCTTCACAAAATATTGAGCAGAATAATAAACAATTTAATCACTGCATTTGCCTAGACTGAACGTTTTTATACAGTTGTTATTCATGAGATGTTCAAAATTAGATGTTATGAATATTAGTTTGACTTTATAGCTAGATTTTAAGAATTTGTTATAAATAGTATTACCTGTTGTATGAGATGTTTAAAACTTGATATAAATAGTTACAATAGTCACACCACTGAGTTACAATTTGAGATTTAAAGCACCTTTTCTTCAATTTTATCTGGAGTATGAGGAAGCGGCAAAACGACTTGGGTAGAAAATTTGTTGAATGACTATAACAATATAATTGATAATGGCAGACTATATCCCAATCTTATGTGGATCTCGGGAACAAATCAAGCAGAATTGTTTGAGCACGTTAAAAAAAGATTTAATGGGAATTGTAGATTTATTACTGAGTTACCTGAAAACTTGTTCGAAGAAATTCAAAGATCAGACAAAAGATTAACTATTGTTGTCGATGATTCAATGCATGAAATTGACAACTTTAAAGATTTGGGAAAATTGTTCACAAAAGGAAGATCTCATCTAAACATCAACGTCATTGTTATGATGCAAAATCCTTTTCCAAGAGGAACAGAAATGAGAAATTTGGCTCTAAATACTCAGTATCAAGTATTTTTCAAGAATCCTCTTGATAGAAGTCAAATTAGATTTCTTGCACGACAAGTTATGCCCTCATCTCCAAAAACATAACTTGACATTTACAATGATGCAACAGCAAGAATGTATGGCTACTTACTTTGTGATTTCACACAATTGATTGGAGAAGATATGAGATATCGCACCAATATTCTCCCTAATGAAGCTCCTTTAATGGTGTACAAGTCTAGAAAAGGCTATAAATAGAGATCAGCAATTCAGTAAGACAGTAAAAATGGATTCTTTTGAAAAGATAGTCATGGAACTAAGCAAACTCGATAATGAATCAGGGAAGAAAAAGCCTAAAAAGATAAAAAATAAAGGAAGAAAGTGTAAGAAAAGAAAGCAACAAAAAAAACTGTACAAATGTTAAATTGTTAGAATTTTTAATTGATTTATCATGAGTTTAGAAAAGTTATATTAAGATCCTTCTGTTCCGGGTTCTCTCGAAGGTTTAGATAAAGCGTATAGGGAATTCAAAAAAGTAATTCCTAATTCGAAAAAGAAAGATGTTGAAGAGTGGAGTAAAACTAGTCTTACATATTCGCTACACAAGCCAAGTAGGAAGAACTTTAAAAGAGAATGGATACTAACCAACAAAATTGATTATTTATGGGAATGTGATCTTGTTGATATGACGCAATTGAAAAAAGAAACCGACAACATTACATTCCTCTTATGCTGTATTGATACTTTTTGCAAGTATGCATGGGTAAAGCCTCTAAAAAAAACTGCAAAAGAAATTGTCAATGCGTTTAAAGAAATTTTATCCGAAAGAAAACCTAAAAGGTACAATCCGATAAAGGCAGTGAGTTAATAAACAAGAATTCCAAGCTTTGTTGAAGAAAAACGATATTGAGTTTTACACTGCAAATAATGAAGTAAAGGCAGCAATTGTTGAACGATTTAACAGAACATTAAAAGGACGAATGTATAGATACTTTACAGCACAAAATACGTTGAGATACATTGATAATTTACAAGATTTTATCAACTCATACAATAATACGTACCACAGATCTATTGGTATGAGACCTTCTGAAGTCAACCAAGACAATGTCAACACTGTTTGAAAAAGACTGTTGAAAAAAGAAACCAGAAAAAATGGAAAGCTTTTCAAAACTGGAGATTATGTAAGGTTGAGTTTGAAGAAGAGAATGTTTAAGAAAGGTTACTTAGAAAATTATACTGAAGAAATATTCAAGATCAGTAAAGTCTTTCAAAAAAGATACCCAGTAATGTATGCAATTGAAGATCTACAGGGTGAAACGATAGTTTATCTTTTTTACAAAGAAGAGCTACAGCGTGTGTATCTTTCAAAAACATTTGTTGTCAATCAAGTGTTGAAAACTAAGAAAAAAAGAAGAAAAACTTCTATTTATTCAGATCGAAAGGTTATCCTCCACAATGTGATGAGTGGGTGGCTGAAAGTCAATTGGAGACAATATGATTGATGAATAATTTGATTTTGTTGTTCCTTCGGGATTTACTACAGATAGAATGAAATTAGTAGATTTCACAGTTGATTTACCTCACATATTTCAATTAAACAATAAAAGAAAATGGGAAATGGCATTGTTGCAAATGACGTTGCCGGATAGCGGAGAAAAATCACCGCAAGATCAATATTGGTTTTCAATAGCAAATGAGTATGTAACAGTCAAGGATGAAGAGGGGGAAATTGATTAATTGGGGCAAAAATGATCTTTTTAATAAAAAAATCTATCTTGATAAAGAAATTATTGAAACATGCGATAACACTGTCATGTATTATGAATTCAAAAGGCTTTCAATGACAGGGTATTAAATTTCCATGAGTTTTGTTATCAGCTAAAAAACATGTTATCAGTATCACTGATTGGTGGAAAGATACAGTTTGAAATGAAAGATGATTTTAAATCATTGGGATATTCAACATATCAAGGAAAGTGTTTGAAATTCACCTGCAGACTTCTCATAAAATTTTCAAGACCTTTGGCACATTTCATCGTCTCGGAAGATGAAATGAATCACACTTTACCAAATGCTCAATGTTGAAATACTTTTGAATTCAAGACTTCTGATAGCATACAACCTCACCTTTCAATGATACTCCCATACAAGAAGCAAATGGAATGCATCCCTATCAATCTTACTTGGAAACAATTCTGACATTTGATGAAACCAGAGCTAAAAACTATTTGAAAATGACAAACTGGGTCAGTGATACGATTGGCAAAGTATATGTTGGTTTTCCAACAACTGCAATGGCAAAAAATCTAGGTTTAAACGCAAGATCTGCACCATTTGATGATAGTGAAAATGTTAAAGTGTTGACAAAACCTCATGTTAACATTTGCAATCAAACCAAATACTTGCTGCCTGGCGTTCGTATTCAATGGCGATTGAGTCCAAACAGCGATGGGTTTTGTTTGATGAGGAAAACTGGAAACACTTCACGTCTGTACATTTCCGAAGTGAAACTGGTGCTTCGTCACATACATGTTAAAGATGATGTATTGAAAGAAATTGAAAGAACGCTTATGAAAACTAATGCAATTTACCCAGTCTGTCAACCTCACATGGCAAGCTATTTGATTAATACCGCAACAACCAGTCGAGTTGAAGAGAATATGTTCAATAGAAAGATTCCAAACAGATGGTTTTTTGCGCTGGTTGATAATTCATCATTCAATGGAGCAGATGAAGGAAATCCGTTTAAATTTGAACATGTTTCTGTTTCTGCTGTTCAAGTAACTGTTGACAATGAAGAAGTTACCCCACAACTAAGATTGAATTATGATGATGATGATTATTTTAATGCCTATAGTCGTTTGGTGATCAGCTTGAATAAATCACCTAGCCTAATTGATTACGATAGATTCAAACAAGGATGGGCAATCTATGGTTTTGATTTAACACCGAAGGGAAACTGTGCAGATGAGCAATATTTGCTTAAAAGAGAGGGTAATCTGAGAATAAGTATAAATTTTGCAAACGCTGTCGACAGTTTGATGAACATTGTGATTTTAGGTTAATTGGATAGGGTAATTCAAATTGATAGTCAAAGAAACGTCATTCGATATTGGTAATTATGGATGATATAACGATTAATAACTTACTTGCAAAACATGAAAAGCTATCTCATTTTCATGGCGTATTCAGGGAAGATGAAATCAAAAACATCAACATTCATTCTCTACCTTGTTCATTTATTTTCAATGAAGATAATTTTACTGGTAAAGGAACCAACTGGGTAGCTGTCAATATTGCCAATGATGGTCGATTGAATTTCTATGATTCGTTTGGTGAAACTCTCATGTTCAAAGAATTTCTAGACTTTATTAGCCTGTTCAAGCTTGCTTATAACAAGGTTAAAGTTCAGTCCTATGAGGCTTCTACATCTGGACAACATTTTATATTGTTTTTAATTAATAGAACAAAAAACGAAAATCATTCACTAATAAATATTTCAACATTCAGAACAAGTTGGATAACGATTTATTTGTTTACAACTATGTTAAACGAAGATATAATTTAAAATAACGTTAAAACAGTTTGTTAAAACAGTTTGTTACAACAGTTTAGAATAACGTTAAAACGGTTTGCTAAACAGTTTAGAATAATGTTAAAACAGTTTGTTAAAACAGTTTAGAATAATTTTAAAACCGTTTGTTAAAATAGTTTGTTAAAACAGTTAAATGATCAATCAATGTTTTCTTCTTCACAGCGTCTTCACAGCGCCTTTCCATCAAACATTTCACATAATCTTGATGCCCCATTTACTTATTCACAACATACTTTTTTATTGCTTTTGCTCTTTTGATCGTATTTCCATCATCGATTTGACAGCTATAAATCTTTGATCTCAATCCAACGAATTCCTTCATTCCCACACCACCAAGCTTGTCTTTAATTTTCCCGATAACTTTCTTGTTTCTTATAGAGTAATTTGGATGTTCTTTATCGTAATTGCTGAAATTGAATCCCTCTTTGTGATCTTTCAATACTTTATCGACTTGATCTTTAGACATTGGTATGTCGTAGATGAAACTATTAGTATCCATGCAGCATAGCTCAATTTTTCGAAGGTTTGGCTTTGCAAAGTTATAGTGGAAATCATTCATCAATGTTTTGCTAATATCCAATATGCTGAAACCAATATACATTGGTTTTTTGAGTGTAACTTTCCTCAACATTTTCTCAACCAAAAGCGTGTCTTCATTGATTTCAATTACTCCATAAAAGTTTGGATTTTGTACCCATTTTCTCAAGACTATTCCATCAGTGCAGATATCAAAGTGACGATGATTTCTTACGTTTTCCATTGTCTTCTCGAACACGGAAATGGTCATCAACTTGCACAGATCTTTTTCAAAGTCGTTTCTTGCATGTGTTCTCTTCTGGGTATTAATAATAATCGACTTTATTTAAGTGTCAAGGGGTTTAGCATTTCTTCTAATTGGGGACACTATCAGTTATTACCCTAGAAATCTGGGTACTCATTTACTGACCTCAGAAGGATGGACAGCTGAGTTGACTGCATGCTTGTGGACGATGATCCTGAGATGAGCGCCTTGACCACACGGCCACACCACCTATTGGGTATTAAAATCAATGTATTCTTTCAACCATAGACTTTGCTTGAATTCGATGATTTCATTAACTTTTGTCAGCTCCAAACCCAATTCCAAACACTGCTTCAAATTTCTTTCATGCATGAGGTATTCTTATTTGTTGAATAGATTTGATATTAGGTTCAGTGTTGACTTAAACATTTTTCAATTGAAAAGTTTTTCTTTAGCGTTCTTTTGATGTTCTGATAGCATGTCTTCTTGATCTTGCAATCTTTGCAGCGCTAATGGTAGATCTGCATGATGATCGTGTAACTCAACTGGATTTTCCAAATCGACTTTGAGAATATAACCAACATCCTCATTCGATCTTGTCATCAAAGCGTGGATGTCTTTGTTTCTGATTTCTTCTTGTGTAAATTGCTTGAAACCACCATACGGCATTAGTTGCGACATTGCCCATCCAGGTACATCAGCGTGTTTTTTTCTGTTGATTTGGCATGCCTGCTATCGAGACACCACCACGAATACCATCTTCAATCATAAGTACAATGTCCTTCTTTACTTCGGATAGCAATTCCGGCTTCACACCATTCATCTTCAGCATCGTATCCCAGGCTACTGAAGGAGCAGTTAGATAACGTCCAGGATCGAGTCTGTAGAATTCCAGACTTTGTGCTCTGATTGATTCGAATATATCAGTCAACAGCAACACATCAGTTTTCAACTACAGTTCATGATAATCTTGAAAAGTCTGACATTTGAAGAATTGCCAAACCTGTTGAGCATGCTCATAATCTTCACCAGTGATGTTAGAATCACTGAGTTTGTTGTCAAATGCTTCTTTTGGTGGTAGATATGTTTCTTCCATTTTCTCTGCACTATCCATCCAATCGTAGGGATAAACACCTTTTCTTGTCAGCAACTCAAATGCCCTCTCAACTTCTGCAAGTTCAGCATCTGTCAAATCTCTCTTTGATGGTATTTTCCAATTTCTATAATCTAGAACATCTTCATCTTTTAGCGGGTTTTTACATGCTACACCAGGTTCAAACATTCCTTGACGTTCTCTTTCCAATTCTCCAACTCTTTCCTGTTCATTTCTCAGTACATCAGGATACTGCTGTTCAGTAATATCATCATGTAGGTAGCCTTTCACGGAGACAAATTGTTCTTTAGGCAGGTTGCCGGCCAGTGCTGCCAAACTTGTACTCAGAAATGCAAAGGAGTCGATGTATTTGATTCCATGAATATTTCTTTCCTTACCATCTTCATTCACGTCAGTATGAGCACCAATCTGTTCATTCATGATCTTTTCTTTCGAATTGGCAATGATCTTTGTATTTCTGTCTTTCAAATTCTTCAGGACCTGATGCATTGCATACCCTTATAGATTGTGGAAGACGATCGCGATCGTATGAGTGTTTCCTACTATATTCAGATGATTAAAGTGGCAATACTTACAAGCCGGTCGTCTGTATTTCCCAGTAATGTGGCAATGATCTTTGACTTTCTTTCTATTTTTGTCATCAAATTGCTGCTTACAGCAATAGGTGTTAATCTAATCATCGGCATGGTTTTCGTGAACACTGCTCGGATTTCATCATTCAGTTCATTTAGCCAGTCCATCAGCACCTCCATGCAGTCTTCACCAGTATTGCATTGTAACGGTTGCTGCCATATATTATCAATTGATTTGACATGAATGCAATAACTGATTGGCTTGTGTTCTTGATAGACAGCTCTCCTGTTTGAGCTTTCGAAATGGATTTGGTATCTGTATAGATAATGAATGGTATCCAGCTCTGATTTTTGAAGCGTTCAAACTTTAATTCTATATCTTGGGGATATTCAACAGCTTGAGGAGTGTGATATAGCTTTTCATGCTTTTCCAATTTTTTTTGAGTTGTACACCCCGAACAGCATAGAGGACAGTAAAAACTTTTTCGTTTATGTTTATGACCATCACGACCTGCCAAAAGACGACTAAAGTCCTTTATCCAGCAATAGTGACTCTCATCATCCTCACTGGTTGTCAATAGCAAAAAGACCTGTCTTTCATGTTTGACTGAAGTTGTGATTACTGGTACAATTGAGCCATCTTAATCCATATAGATGTTGATTGTGAAATTGTTATTTATTTCAAATGTATCAATCATCTGTTTATCGGTTGCTTTTACTTGATATGTCAATCCTTCACAGTTAAGTTCATTCAAGTATGCACAATACTTTGCAACTCTCTGTGAATCTTTTGATTGCGGATGTAGGGTGGATAGAATTGTGCCGGATGCCAGGTTAAGCTGAACGTATCGTTCGCAATGTCCACGTATCATGCCCTTTTCTCGGTCTCTGATTGGTTAAAAATGAAAGATTTGCCATGGATTGAGTGATTTGATTGGCTGAGGCGAATGTAGATTTAGGCAATGAGAAATGTCCATTTAGGCCATGTATGTTTGTTGGCCTGAATCAACCAATAACAGTTTCTAAATAGTATCAATGTAGCAAAAGCTGCCTCATATGTTTACCATTGTACATTTTATCTTTCCCTTGACTTCTGGTTAAGTTTGTAAGCTATTGAAAAATATTTACAACTGACTTTGCTTAGCTCCTCCATCATTTCCTTTGCTTGTGTACAAATCTTATAGCTACTTCATGTAATGGCACTGAATTGATTCACTTCAATGTTGAGTTTTCTCAAAAATAGTGTTTTCTTTATTTTTCAGTTTGATTATATAAGATTTTTATCTTGGATTGTCATTCTACTGCATCATAGCACTTCTTTGGTTCCCTTAACTTGGGAGGTAGGTAGAAAGTACTTTATATTGTATCTATATACCTTTATCTACTGTATCTATATGCTTACTCTCTAAAAAGTGTTTTGTTTGAAAAATTGTATGTATTGCTTTTTCCTAATAGGTGTCTTTTTGGTTATTTAGGTTCCCTATCTGTGTTATTCGTTGAAGTATTCATTGTTTATCATACAAATTCACACCTCTGGTTCGCTATAGACGGAAGGTAGGTAGACTATACTTACATTCTAGCTAATTCTGCTGAATATTCTTACTCTATAAGAAGAATTATCTTCTGTTAAAGTGTTAGTCTGTAAAGCTCTATCCTTAAAAGTGTCTTTTTCATCATTTAGGTTCGCATTCCTTGTTATTCACCGTTTAATGATAGTCACATTTTTGGTTCATTTTCGGGAAGGTACGTTGAAATTACTTCAGAACTACTATATTCTCTCAAATACTCCTACAGCCTCTCGAAAGAGTTATCTTCGGCGACTATTTGATTTTTGAAGGGTTTAAACTTATAAGTTCTTTTTTACTATTTAGGTTTGCATTTCTCAGTTGTAAATAGTTTTTCTCTGTTCGATTGGATTTCTTGGTTCATTATCACCGCAAGGTATGTATAGCATAGTGCAGGTACATCTTATTCTTTCCATTTGTTTTTGCTGTGTGAAAGAAGGATTCTTTGTTTCTGTTTGTAAAATCTTCCATAAAAATGTGAGTCCGTAGAGCTTTAGCCTTACAAGTGTCTTTTCGCTTTCCGGTTCGAATTCCGTGTTATTCACAGTAATATTAGTCTGTTGTCACGTTTTTGGTTTATTATAGCAGGAAGGTAGGTGGAAAGTATTATTTATCTTTGTTTTGCTCCCCGATATTCGTACTGTCAGATAACAGTTTTCTATTCCACAGCTTTAGTTAGCGAAGTTTGCGCCTGAAATTTTCTGTTCTTTTATTTAGGTTCACATCTCTGTGTTCTTTGTAGTCGTTGTTTAACTCAAGTTTCCATTCTCACCGGAAGGTATGTATGGTATAGAAAGTATTCCTCTTACTCTCTCCATTATTCCTGCTGTTTGAAAAGAGTTTTCTTTTGTAAACATGCTTGCCTATAAAGCCTTAAGAGTGTCTTTATTAATTTTTAGGTTTGCATTTTCGGGTTGTACATAGCAGTCAATCTTTGTTCATTTCAATAAGTTTCCTTATCACCGGAAGGTATGCATAGCACAGTAAAGATTCCACTTATTCCCTCCATTATTTCTGCTTTGTGAAAGGGGATTTCTTGTGCAACTTTGCAAAAATTTATCCTTAATACTGTCTTTCTTGGTATTTAGGTTCACATTTCCGGTTTGTATATAGTTATATTCCCCGTTGGTTTTGTTAGAGTTTCACGTGTCTTATCAGGTATGTGTTTTATAATAGATGTCCACCCTAATCTCTCTAATGTATCACATCTCAATATTTGCAGTATTCTTTGAGACATTTTCCAGCGCTCAAATGGTTATCTTAATTCCTTTAGAAAGCTGTACTATCGTTAATAATACCTTTTCTTATTTCAGCTTGTGTTTATCGTATTATTCACAGTATTCGCCGTATTCATTGGCTTCTTTGGCTTATTAAAGGTAATCATATTTTCTGAACATTTAACAGTTGTTCTTCCATTAATGCACTCTTGTTTTCTCATAACGCTCTGCTGCGTGTTTTACGTTTGTTTCTTGCATAGAATTGTTGTTTGGTTTTTTCAGCCTCCATTTTAGATTTCTTACCCTTCCTTTTTTGAGATTAAGAGTTAAATAAATTTAGCATCATATAATATGGGTCAATAATGTTTGTATCGATGTCTTAACAATGAATGCAGTTTTCAAAAGCACAGTCATGACATTTAGAATGTAATTTTGATTGTTTATGTATGGCATTCACGTTCAATCCTATGAAAACCTTTAGTCAATGTTGTTTATTATAAAAGAGTGATACAAGCCCCGCCTTCAGCATATATACAGCATATCATGGTGGGTAGGGGGCTGCCTTGGTCATACTGTTACAAATATTATTTTGTGCACGGAAATATTGGATAGGTTATTCCCTTATTTCTCAAGATTTACTCCCCTTTCGCAGATATATAATGGCATCACCAAGGCAAGTCACATTCCGTACCACCAAGGACGAAGACTTGCTCAGAAAAGCCTCACCAGAAGCCATCGCCTGCAAGAAGGCATATCAGAAGGTTGGCAGAAGAGAGAGTCTTTGTGTTCTGTCTCCGGTAAAGGTTGTTCAGATGGCAAAGAAGAAGTTACCTTCTGAGTTTCCTGACGCTGATACCAGTAACATGAGAGCTGTTTTTGGCAGATTCGAGCTGCAACGCTACCAGTATCGTGGGCAGACATTCATATGGTTGCTGATGCTGCATATGCTTCGTACCTGATACGTGGTGCTGCTGAGCCGTTATCAGACGACAGCGAAGAAGCCCATTGGAGGAAGAACGTGCAGTATCTCTCCAAGTATGCGAAGATGTTCCACCATTTGTTTTAATGCACAATGAGCTGGTACAGAAAGCTGCTGAAGTCAAGACAGTGTCAAGTGGGGATCCTGGCGAAGCAAAGGTTGGTTTTGGGAAATTCCAAGACATGACGCATTTTCAGCTTGGAGTCCAACCCCCTCAACTCAAGCTTTTCTTGAAACTGTTCTGTTGTGTGATGGATGTAAGCTTCCAAACCAGGCTGACTTTAAGCCTATATGTCTAAGCTCTAATGTGATGCAAAAAAATTCGAAAAATAACGTGGCATTGCCTTATATGGAAAGCAGTCATGCCAAAACCACATATAAATGCCAATTTTTACCAATAAATCTTATGAGAATTGACTGTTTCTTTGCGACGTAATAGAAAATAGCTACTAGCAACAAAATGTAAAGAAATTTCCGGATTTCTATTGATATTAAGGAAGGTTGATTTTTGATTATAATGTCATAATGACTTCATAATAGAAGTGGGAGACGCCCAATTTACCAACATTACTCCTAATACATTGGTCAATACCTGTGCCAAGTTTGATTACTCTAGCTCTACTGGACAGCAATTTACGGAGCGGGGTGGAACCCCCCCTTGCTGTGTTAGATAAAAAAAGCCTTGTAGGATTAGGGTTAAATGTCTCCCATTTACCTCCAAATTCCAAAAGAAATATCAAGAAATATTGATGCACCCTTAATTGTTGTCCTTTTATGCAAAGGGGCACTGCAAAAAATCTATCTGTTTGCCTGCCCATCCATTTGATCACTGTTAAAATTTTAAAAACTGTACTGTTGTCAAAATATATGTTTTAGGAACTTTCATTCAAGTCTTAGCTACTAGGGCAACAATCAAGCGCCATCAAGCAAAGTGTGAGATCAGTATGACAATTGTTACGCAATACACATAAGTAACTTTAAAAGCTAGAAGGGAATATGAACAGTCACATGCAACACTCTCCCTATATGCTATTCGTATTCAGGCACAGATTTGTGCATAGTGTTTTCGGCATATTTGAAAAGAATTTGTTTCCTTGGGGAGGAATTTATTTTCCGAGGGGACGTATTGGCTACTGGGGACGTGCAGCTTTGAAGAGTATCGATTTTTTCGATTTTGTTATAAGGACAATCTCCCCTCACTTCTCACGATTTCTGTACCAGAAACGGTGTAGATTTTCGCGATTTTTGGTAAAGGAACGGTCCAAAAATTTCACAATTTTTGTGTTTGAAGAATGGAAATAGGGAAATTAGGTATTATAAGCCCGGGTATACATTTTCCGAAAAATTGATATAAGTCAATTATGTTGGTCCTTGGGCAGCACATCCCTGTACAAAACTTGGTAAAGTGCCCTCCAGGGATTTATTTATGCAATTCTTTATGCTTATACGATAATTATTGTTATAGTGCGAATTTATTTTCTTGTTATATATTGTTAGACAAATGTTCTTGGACAAAGACCTCTCCTTTAAATTTCTTTTGTGACCCGAGAGACCCAGCCCAAAGTTACCGTACTCTACTGTGTAAGGTCGTATTTCACCGTACACACGTTTCATTCAATGTTGGCAGCTAAGAATAATGTTTGATAAGCAATTCTTGCGAGTTTGGATTTTCGTAATGCTATTTTTCGCAGTGGCTGATGATATCAAGTATATTTTGTGGGCTCCGGTAAGTCAAGATTAAGCTGAAAACAATCCCCAGTATTGGGTATTTTATGTCTAATTAAACGACACCGTCACCAAATTTAGCTTCTTTCTTAAGATTACCAGAAAGCCAAATTTAATCATACTGGGAATTTCTGACTCTAAACGCAAATAATTTCAAGTTAATGATTAAAATTGACACAGCTGCCATTCTTGAACCCTACAAAGGCTGCGCTTTTTTAATCATATATAGCTGGGGGCCGTTGGGGGCCATTATAAATCTATGTGTTAAGCCTAGAAGTCATGAAACTTGGCAGGATTATACAACAGCTTGTTCTGCATCTTTTGACATTGGGATGGAGCTATCACGTTACCATATTCTGCTGGCATAAGCAATTTTTGAAATCATGCTTGAAAATGGAAAAACATTCAAGACATCAATTTGGGGTCACATGGCCTTCTACAGTTTATACATTGCACATATGTCGTAGACCGTTTCGTGGTATATAGGAGCAATCTCATCATAGAGACTGATTATGCAATGTTTATTATATTAGGAAAACTGATGACGTCATCAAAATGATTGCTCTGCAACAAAAAAATTTTTGCACTAATATAATCCTTAACAGATTTTAGGAAACCTCAGTTTCACTGAATAACTCTTATGCCGGTTAGTTTCTAACCACGGGCCCATTGCAGGGTAAGAGTGAGTGTTGAGGCTGATACAATCATGAATACAACTGAGATAAGAACGGGATTTGGGGGTGGCAGTTTCCAATGATGAGAAAACTAAACATCTTTTACATTCATTAGCGTTTGGTTTTTGTTTCGCTATTGTGCCTTCGTGTCAGCCTAAACATGCTATTGGGCAAGATTTATAACACTCTTGGTAGTCTACTAAGCATTGCCCTCTTGAGGAAAAGGATATTATGTTGTTGTAGTTGTCAGTTGCTGTTACTGCTTGAGCAAGACGAGGAAAAACAAATTGACTCCGACGGTAATTACATTGGTGCGATTTGTGTTTAGAAGGCATACTGCAGTCCATTTCAAAAGTTAAAGGCAATTTTGCATAAAAAACGTTAAAAATTGGTACGCTGTTGTCTTTCATACTACAAATCACTTTTATCCCATCCCCCGAATTTTGCAAGGTGATTGACCCAATCGTCAAAAAAACACCAAACCAAAGCATTAAAGCCAAAGGTGCCTTTTCTTCTTCCCCCGATACTTCTGGTGGTTCCTTATCCTTTGGTCCATCGCTTCATTTTTAGACCTTTTACTTTAAAGTAACTTTTTTCATTCTTTGCAAAACAGCATTTCTTTCTTTCATATATTTTCTATTTTTTCTGATTTCAAGAAAAGCTTTCAGAGGAGGTTGGAGTTAGATTTCGATTTAATACTACTTTAGACCATTTTCAATTTTTCACCAGAAAGAGGCTAGTAGGCACAACCGTAAGTGTTGCCAGGCTTTGAATTTTATCCCAAGATCTTGGGAATATTTAAGGCTGTTGGGATTATTCTTGGGACTTTTTTGGCCCTTCATCTGGGATTTTTTCAACATTTCAATCTGGCAACACTGCAAACCACTGCAAGCTCAGTGATGTTGGAAAAGACCATGCAGTTGTTAATATGGATGATGAATGACTTCAGCTTAAAAATGAGGCTTTAACATGTATAAAGTTTGCAGACGATACAAGCAATTGAAATCAACAACATGCCTTATGACATCTATCAGCAGCAAACTGAAATTCAAAAAACAATTTGTCACAAGTTGGACATGTGGAGTGAAATCTGAAAAAGAAACACGAGAGAGATATAACTGTACTTAAAAGTGCAACTTTTAAAGGACATTTGGGACAAAGGGGACTTTTTACATATACCTAATAAATGGTGAAATTGTGAAGTTTCATGGACAAATATACTTATTAGAATAGTATTTTAAAAGGAATAAGAATATGGAAGCACACTTAGATTTGCTTGCTTCTCTTAAAATAAGTATTTACATTTTACATATTATCAATATTTTTCTTCGATATCCATAAACTTACTAAACTTAAACATGTTTTAGATTGCGTTTAAGGCTTCCAATTCAAAAATAGATGATTCTGATAATTATGATGCTGATTTTTGTGACTGATCTCCAGCAGAAGTGATAACTTAAATTCAAATTATGCCTCAAACCTGATTGGAGGAATAGGATCTGAAATTAAGTTACTGTGTTTCAATGATATGCTAAGTGTGAAATACATTGACAATTTTTCTACATAATGAAATTTCACTTGGTGTCCTTGTTCTTCTTTGCATGGTGCGCAAGAGTATTGTTGATGATTTTCATCCAAGGTTCTCTATCCTGAAATGACCTGCGACCTTGAAGGACCTGCCCCATCGACTTGAAGTGCAGCAATGCATTATAAACATTGAGCTTTTGCTTTCCAGGTTCATTGATTATCATACCAAAGAATTATGGATAAAAAGAATCAAAAGCACAAGTTCAAACATGCTAAAAGCACATGGCAAGAAAAGCAGAAGCTGCGACGCCAAAGAGAACATTCTCAAACATTGACATATCAACAGTCATTTCCTCCAGTGCTATCAAACGATAACGAAGACGTTAGTTAAATGTATTGTTGACCAGCACGAAATGGCCGAATCTTTTCTAAGACAATCTGGCAGCTGAAACAACAAGAAGAAGTTTAACTGTTACATTTGTTCTCTTTAGATTTTAATAGATATCGTCTGGATACTGCATAAATGCATGAATAGATACTGTGTAAAATACTGTCAAACCTTATGGTTACATGAATCATCTTTATAATTTTAAAAGCCACTACACAAAAACTAGAATACATGATACTAAGATAATAACAAAAATCATTGTTGAAATTTGACCTACGTTTTCAGTTTGAAAATGTAAGAAACAGCAAGCAAAGAAATAAAGTAGACTTCTTATCTGATAGTGAACAGACTTCTTTATCTTCTTCAGCGTATAACGCTCTCACCACAAAGCTCAGCGATGCCTAAAGACAAAGGAACCGAAATGCAGATGTTGGAGCTTGAAAATAAGGAGTTGACACGCGATTTGAAAGATAAGGATAATGAAATTGATGATCTGGGCAGCAGACTTGTAGATGCAGAAGAAGACATGAGAAGACAAGAGTATCGTTTGCGTGAGTTTGCTGTAGAGAACGAAGAGCTGAAAAGGAAAATGAGAAAAAAAGAAAAGCAAATTGAAACTCTGGAACATAGGCTGACAATGGTGAAAGAGCAAAACTCAGCTATGCAGCTCAGAGATGCGGAGGGGACACACCAGCAAATAAAAAACTATGTTGGAATGAGATCTATTATAATAGTAGAATCTTCGTTGTTTGCAGATTTCACCCTCACAAGGGACCCTTTCCTGCAAGAGACAGCTGTATCTGTTCTTGATAGCTCAAATTTCGAAACAGTGGCAACAGTTGATTGGCACAAGGGTACCTTTTAAAGAAGCACACTCCACAGCCTTAAGAATGAAACACCAATCCTGTTAAAGAAGTACCTTATGTGGGAGGGAAAGGATGTCGATGAAAAAAATCTGCAATTTTTAAGCCACGAGTCACATCTTCTAAGCTTTCTTGGTTTGCACACCAATAGCGTGCAGCAATACGGCATTGTCTTTCTTGGAGGAGCATTTCATCTTGCTTTAATATATGAAGGCGAATTATGTTTGCTAAAATTTTTAGAAGGGGAAATATTTGACACTGAAGCAGTTGTCAGGTCAATCATCGAAGGACTTTCTGAAGCAGTTGCATTCCTTCATGAGAAAGATGTGCTTCAAAATCACATCACAAGTGGAAATGCAATGCTTTCCAGGTTTGGTGATGGGTATAGACCTGTTCTCATAGGCTTTGCATTTGCAAGCAGACGATCGGTCACAAAAATCCTTTCAAAAGAAACAATTTCCAGATTCAAAGAAAGTAATCACTTGGCACCCGAAATTGTTGCAATGAAACAGCCACTGTCATTCCATAGTGATGTTTATTCATATGGAGTTATTCTTCGAAGAATATTGGCCAGAAGTATGTGTGGTGTGTATGCAAACTTCTGTGTGGTGTGTATCCAGAATTGTGTGTGGTGTGTATGCAAGACTGTGTGGTGTGTATTCAAAGTTCAATTCTGTATGTATGCACATTTTTCACCTGTGTGTATGCACATTTTCGCTTGTGTGTATGCACATTTTTCACTTGTGTGTATGCGCATTTTTTGCTTGTGTGTATGCACATTTTTCACCTGTGTGTATGCACATTTTTTACTTGCGTATGGTAACACTTTTGTGTGCATGCGTTTGATACTACGAGCTACTCTAATGTGTCTAACCATGTGGCTGGCTTTTACTAGAGCTACGTTTGAAAATGGCAGATGTAGTGTTGGAACTTCTTTCTCTCTGTCGTTCAATAATCCGAACCTTGTCTGTAGTGGAAAGATCTCTGCAAAGAGCTACTTTGATGGGGTCAGTTTTGGAAGAGGTTGACTGCACGTTTATTTTCGAAGAAGGACAAAGGGGCAATCTTATTTTCATTGGAAATTACTTGAAAGGACAAATCACGTTTCTTGGAGAACTTGCAACAAACAAAGAAACTCCCGAAACGACGACCAATTGTGCAAAAGTGTATACTGGTGAACAAGGCAGACCAAAGTTCGAGGTAAACCAACTACAAATTGAAGGTTTGCGATCAATTTCCATGAACTGGAGAGAAATTGCAAATCTCCTTGGAATAAGCGTTCGTACGCTATTCAACAAAAGACGGCAATTCGTTGACTTCTTGGACACCGACTTTGTCAATCGATGGCTTCTCTAGGATGGTGATATACCTGTTTGCTTGTACGAACAACAAAGCATCTACTGTCAAGTCTCTATTCGAAGATGCTGTGACAAGGTTCTATTGACCACGAAGAATACGAAGCGACCAAGGAATGGAAAATGTTGAAGTCACTCGAATGATGCTGAATAAATTCGGGACGGAAAGTAAACCTTTTCTAACTGGGAGATCGGTTCATAACCAAAGGATCGAAAGGCTCTGGAAAGATGTGAATGAATATGTTACAAGCAACTTCCGTGAGTTGTTTTTTGGATGGGAGATGAATCCATCCTCAATCCCCTCGATGAAATGCATTTATTCCCATATTGACAGAGAAATAGACAACGAAGAAGCGAGATTGTTGGAGGCGATTGACCCGTTACAAGAAGACAATCAATTTGGAATAAATTTGTACCAACAAGTGATTCCTATCCTACAATAGCTAAACAAAACTATTAAAAAAAAGTCCGTCAAAACTATGAAAACATAACAAAACAATCATAATGTATATGAGCTTAAGTAAGCACATTTTGAATAAACTAGTTGTAAAAGTTTAAAGTTTGAAAAAATTTTTATCATGGGACGAGGCATGTTAAACCAGGCCAAACCCAGGTGACTCTACAATATCTTCAAAAAAGTTTTTTGCCAGAGATTCCCCCTGTATATCGCTCGTTCACAAGGAAAACAATTTCCATTAAGCAAGTACTGACTGAAATTCTTCTACCAGGTGAGTCATGGATGAATGTAATCTGCCCCTTTTGACCTTCTGCAAATGTTACAGGAAGATATTTGCTGCCTGTCAGGAAACGAAGGACAGCCTGCATATCTATTCTGCATGATTTCACCTCAGGACTCTCAAAGTCATTCACTTCGACTTTTTTGTCAAATCCTAAACCCAATTCATCTAGAAACTGATACCACTGGTAAATAACATCTTCTTCTTTGGATCTTTTTTCACTCCCAGCTGACGAAAACTCCACTTTGTACATTTCTTTTATGAGTGATAGCTTCAATATTTTGGCCTGATGAACAAACTCAGGGATTGCAGAATCAGGAAATTGCCGGAGACAGTCAAGAATGCCAAAGCTATTCATCCCATTACACATTTGCTGTATCTCTTCCAGTTGCCTTGATATGACAAAATATCTGGAAACTTTCTGTATTATGTCTTCTTTATCGCTGATACAAACGACAGGTTTGTTAAACCCTGCTTCAAAGCGCTCATCAAAGTCATCTAAGAGTAGCTGCAACTCTTCTTGGTTAGTGCACTGCTCTATTTTTTTTAGCTTCTCCTGTACCTCAAAATCAGGAACATCATGTAAAGACACATTGACCTCTTCTCCAAACACATACTGTGCCAGAGGCCTGCACCAGTTATGGGGTCCTGGACCATGTTGCAGAAAACTAAGCGCAATTAATTTACCATATACCTCAAATTCCCTTTTCTCTAACTTATGGGCATCATGGCGTAATGTGTAGTTGTTCTGATTCTTACAGAGAACATGGTCAGGTGCTGTTTTAAAAATAAAAGTAAACAATTCTCTTAGTGGTCCTCCATCATCAACAGCAACCTCACCTACAAATTCAACAAAAATTGGCCCTAATTGTACCTTTCTGAAAAACAGGTGCATTTTCTGTTCAGCATTGTGGTAGGTTTTCTTCATGCGAACAGAAAACTTTATCTTTTCTGTAAGGGCAAAATCAGTGTGCTTCATCTGCAAGCATTCTTCCATGGATTTTGGCCCTTCTATTGCTTTAACCGCAGCTTGAAATTTTTGAGCTGAAAGCTGTGATGCATCACAAGTGGAAATTTTGCCACCGTTACCGGACAAGTCAATACAGGAGTTTGCATGCGACTCAAGATGTTCCAAAGGAAAGTTTTCCTGACACACAGGGCATGGCCTTTTCTCTTCTACTGGCTTTCTATTTGTTATTTTCTTCATTTTCAATGTTGTCTTTGCTTATTTTAAAAGTTATCTTCTCCAGATCCTCCTCCATTGAATCACTAGCTTCAGAATCTGATTGGACAGCATCTGGTGACATCATGTTCCAACAAATGTCTTCATTTGCACGGATATAGATTGGTCTGTCTCTCTGCCCAGCAATGCTATATAAAGCTTTTCCTGTAAGTTCGCCTGACACTTTAATTGGCACTATAGATCTTTCAATTGTTCTAACAAAGTCAAACTTTTTGACAGAGTTTGCGTTACACAGTAAATCTTTGAATTCACCCGCAAGTTTATTGCGGATTGAGTCTTCATTATCGATTGTGTTGAATGAGAAACTAGAAATAACAAATCCATTACTAAATAGAACCTCTCGCTCTTTACTTTTTGGCACCAATTTTATTGATGGCGAGGGAAGAAGAATCACATCTTTTATGTAGATCTTATTTTTCTCAACTTTCGGAATGTTGTTGGCAGACTTCGAATTAGACCTTTTGCGAGCTTGCGAAGTAAGTTTTGGTTTCAGATCTTGAAGTTGAAAACCCTACGGTTAGAAACAGATATTATCAATGACAGAGTTGGAAAAAAAATGGCTCAATCCATCAATACCTTAAGATCAAAACTCATGATCTGGGAACATTGTAAAGCAGTTTGTACTCGGATTTTAATGATTGTAAAATAAGGATGAAACATAATTACACAGATTTGTGCTTAGTTGCAAACTATTTTTGAAAAAACATATACTCTATACTTCCCACAATATTTCATACAAAAGTTTTGGAAGTTTTATTTCCTATACAAAAACAAAATCTGAATACAATGTTGCTTCATCCAATCATGTAAGGACTTTTCAAGGGCTGTCAATACACAGAGAACACTTGCAGACAGTGTTTAAAAGTGCTTCTTGAACAAGGATTGCTTGAATGAGGATTTCTTCTTTCTATCTGTTTTAGACATTCCATAGACTATTTGGAGATATAAATATGACATGGACAAAAACATATATTTTTCAGAAGGAACAAAGATTTACCCGTGGTGTTTTCAAAGGAATAGAATTTATTGTTGCACAACTCGGAGCAAGTATTGGTGAAATTGTTCTCAGCCTTCTTGAAATGACAGATTCGTCAGCAGCAGAGTTCCTTCTTCAGCTTGGTAGGCCTAGGCCTATTTCTTCTTCATGTTGATTACTGCTGCCCCCACGAATAGTCGGGAAAGCTTGCCTCATGTAACTATCCATTGTTCTAGGATGTAAGCTCTGGCTGACAGATTGCGTTACAAAGTTACCTGTTGCAGATGTGACAGCTCAAATAAGACTGTCCAAGCGCTGGTTTGCTTTCATCGTCTGCCATCTTGATTGACCAGTGACCATGTGCGCAAAGGGCTAGTAGGACTAGGCTATAACACGAGTCCTTCTTCAACGTGCATGCTCCCTACACACAAGCAAAAATGTGCATAAACACAAGCGAAAAATGTGCATACACACAAGCGAAAAATGTGCATACACCCAGGTGAAAAATGTGCATACACACAGAATTGCAACTTTGAATACACACCACACAGTCTTGCATACACACCACACACAATTCTGGATACACACCACACAAAAGTTTGCATACACACCACACATAATTTTGCATACACACCACATATAATTTTTGCCGGGATGGCGCGCCATACAGAAGACTACCTCTAGCAGAATATCCAATTTCAAAATTAAAGAGGATGATGGAGAAATGTACCAGGTTTTTGCCGCCAGAACGACCCCTTCCAAATATCTTAAGACGTGACATTATCTCTGCATTTTATGATATGTATGCTGCTGAATAATGTACAGGTACCTGATTCAAGGAACCTGATTCAAGGAAAAAAGGATGAAAAATTGCAATCAGGTAATCGGGGATTTTTTTACATTTTTGATTTTACAAATTTGAAAATATATATTCGGCAATATACTTTCATGATAAATAGAATGAACAGAAGCATTCTCATAGTGCAGACAAATTATCCATATACTAAATTAGTATTTAAATAATTTGTCTAGACTACAAAAATGATTTTTAAAATGTCTGGAGGAAGCAATTAGAGACCTTCCGGCTTCGATCTGATGAGTTTTGTTTTGATTTTCCGTCATGGAAGAAAGAAACTGTTGCAAACTCAATACAAAAGAATCTCTTAAATGTCTGTCTGGGGTAAAGGCGTTTTTCCAATACAGACATTGCAAATATTGTAACTAAATTTCAAAAGTCATATTTCGGGTCGTGATTTCTTATACAACAACAGAGCAATCCCTTCGCACCGTGGTAGAATAGTACCCTTATCTATATTGTGTCTGAATTTGTAAAATTATGGTAATATCTATATCACCCGCTTGCAGCCAGACAGAAATTTAAAGAGATATATTTGTATTGACCTTGCCACAGCTTGTCTACAAAACAATATCAAGACAATGTGAACAAATTCGCTGAGGGACTGGCAAATTTTCTGCCCTTGTTGAATAAAGGAGAAAATGATAATATTAATATATAACTATTCAATCAGGCAAATGTCCCATTCTTTTAACAGGCTGAGTTTTGATGTCCGAACCGTACATTTCCCCATATCATTAAAGCCACGAGTGCCATCTGCAGTTGTGAATTCGCCACTATAACAAACCTCAACTTCATTGGGTGTTTCATCTCTGAATTCACAATCCCAGAATTTGTTTCCTCATGAATCTTCGACACAATCAGTTACGGGAGGCCCAACAATTTGTACTCTGCTGTTTCTCAACTCTTTCGACTGTGTTTCAACCATTCCTTTAAGATAAAGAAATAAAACGATCAACTTAACGTAAAAATTGATCAAATTATTTGACTTTTTTAGCTTCACTTCATATATAAATCACGGAATTAATTATTCAGTAACAATACTAGCGGCTGTCATCAATTGATAAACATGCCATTTACAAAATGCTGCAGCAAAAATAAATATTGGTTTACAACAAAAGTTTATGTTAGCTTTACTGCCTAGAAATGAATTGACAAAATAGATATTTTAACCATACTTCAAAAGCTCAATTCAGTGCTGCTAAGCTGTGTCTGCTGTGGTGCTGAGGACGATCTACATAGTTATCTCTTATTCATCAAAAAAGGAGACTTTTAAAATCAATTATCAGTGTAATCAAAGTATGAAAATATCAACCTTTTGTAATTTTTCGCTTTGTTAAAACAGATGAACGAATCATTACAGAGCAATCTCTCTTTTTCTTTGTCATACCTACAACAAATGTTTATCCAAAACATGATGAGTAATTAATGATTGAAGCAAAAGTGATTATGCACACTAAACAATGGGACAAAAGATGGCTTAGATGGCTGCTCATAATAATAATAATAATAATAAGAATATAAATATTTATACAGGTTAAAGCCTTTTCAATGCCAAAAGGCACTGTTATCAATAAGGGTCCTGTTTAAAAAAAAGTATATACATTGTTAAAAATGAAAGTAATTGCATATTGGGTTAAGTACAATGTTAAATTATCTAATCTTATCTTAAAATGTAAAACAAATAGTCAAAATCGTTTATCATGTACTCTGTAGTGAACTAGTTGTTCAAGAAATTTTGTTTTAAGTGATGTTTGAACTGAACCACCGACGTTAATTTCCGAATGTCAATTGGGATTTCATTAAAGCAAGAAAGACCTTGAAACCGAAATGATTTTCTTACAACCTCCGTTTTGACCTTGGGTAGGCGGAGCGTCGATCAATTTCCTCTTGTGTTCTATTTGTGATTCACTTTCTCGATATAAGCTGCAAGATTTGGGATGTCGTCATGGTCGTGACAGCTTGAGAGGTGGAAACAGAAGGCATAGTGAAACTAAGGTTTGGCAGGGTGGTTGCTGGATTGGCTTACTGAAGTTGCATGAGAGCAGTTGTTCCTGATGATGTCTCTTGTGTGGAAGCTGGAGTGCGGCTGTTGAACATTCGCAAAAGGTGAGCAATGTCCGAGTTGTCTTCTTGTGCAGGGATATTTTTCGTTTAGTGTAGTAGTGGGATGAGGTCATTGAGGTTTTCTGATGTTTTGAATTTTGTATCTGGATTTGGTGCAAGTGATAGCCTGTTGGCGTATTCATCTGGAGAAGTGACAAGGGCCTGAGCAACCTTGAAATTGATGCCCATGGAGAACAATACTGCTCAAAGCTCCACAGCAGCAGACATTTGGGGTTGAGTTCAGGTCTGGGATTAATAAGGGTTGTCAGCAGGTTGTGTTTGTCATCTTCTGTGTTCTCCCCTCATAATCCTTGTTAAACTTCTTCAGCAGCTTCAAGAAAGGTCCCAGATTGCGTATGAAGGCAGCTGCTTTCATTCCACCAAAGAATGTGGTATCCTCGGCTATGAAGTTTAAATTCTCATTGATTGTTGCAGACAACTCAGAGGATGCGACATGTGGTCAGCACAGCCACTCACAACCTTCTGGTCTGAGCTAGTCAAAGATCTTATATTTCGGTGGCAAAGGTTGAGCACAGTCATAGGGTGCCAAGAAGTTGTTGGGGAGGTGTGAAAAATTATGCATGCCTTTTGCTCTCTTGTCGTTGTATCTATTCATCTGAAAAGAAAGAGGCTTCTTGAGAAGAAGAGGAATGGAGAGGAGAAATATTATTCCAATTAGATAATACATTGATGCTGCTGCAATGTTGTATGCAAACATCCATGATAAAATATGTTCTGGTTGTTTTTTCCTGTAATATATGTATTTTTACATTATGTGTCATTTATCTATGGGTTTAGTTAATTGCTATTTATTTCATTCAATTGTCATTGACAATGGAGAAGTGCTGGTGGTTTAAGGAGGTCATGAAGAGCATGTCATCCAACGTTTTAGCTTGTGATAAAGCAGCATAAGCTGTACCAGGAGGTGTTGTGTCCTTATCAAACCAGACAATGTTTTTTCTTAATGTCTGCCCTTGCATTTTGCTGATAGTTGTTGCATAACCTGGAAGAAATGGATACCTAGTGACTGGTATATCACCCACAGTGTTGGTAACAGGGAAGATGTTGATAATATTTCCCATGGGATGAAGTGCTATTATCGTATTAGATAATACAGATTGGACAGTTACAAATTGTCCATTCACGAAACCAATAGATTTGTTGACAATTTGAGTGAGGAGAAGTTTCATACCATTGTAAATGGGTGAAAGAGTCCATTACCACTAGACCAAATGGTGGAGTAAGGAAAAGATTTTCAACAATAACATCATTGATGAACATAGCTGCTTTTCTGGTCACTGTAATTACAGGGGCGTCAGGGTGTTCTTTCAATTTCGTGTAGATGCTATCATCCATGTCACTGGTTGGACATAGGACTCTGGCAGCTGTCTATGACTCCAGCATTCCCTTTGTTGGAGGTTCATACATGATTTGATGAAAGAATTGGAGCAATTGGCTGTCCGTTTTCCTGAACTGAGTCCTTAGGGAGACCTTGGAAACGTATGACATGCAATGTGAGCAGGACATTATACCTGCACAGTACGATTTGCGATTATACACAGATGTTGCTTTTGGGCGAAGTCCCCACTCATCACAATGACAGGTCTTGTGAACAACATTGTAACGGTATGAAGAATATAATGGAAGACATCAACAGAGACTTGTGAAATCTCATGGATGAAAATAGCATCATACCTGCTTAGAATCCAGTTGATCTGAAGGTCACCGTTGTGTCTAGACTGTAGCTTGAAAAGACCATGAAGAGTATCACACGCAATATCGGTACCGAATTTGAGTCTATATGTGCAAGCCAATGTTCCAGTGGGAACAGCAACACATCAATTGAAATCGTTGTTCACGCAATACTAAATGCATGTTTTAATTGTGAAAGTTTTACCACTGCCAGGCTTTCCTTGGAGAAGAGGGAATTTCTTCCAATCATCCTGTGCATTGCCTATTCTGCCAGAATATTTTCTGTTGGAACTGTGAATAAGGATGTCTCCCTGGCGGTCATAATATTACGGAAGTAAGTGTAAAAAACCATCTGACTTCCTTACAATTGTACACTTTGGTGAAAAGAGAAAGCCTGTGATGTTGTTAAAGAAATTGGGAGAAGTTGTCTGCAGTACATATCATTCAAAGCAAGCAAGCTCTCCAAATAGGACAAGGCAGTCTCAATGATGTAGTGTTTTTGTCCCTCATTTTCTAGTGTGGATTTGAATTGGAATGGATCACCGAAGATATCAGGCATCAATTGTACAGCTTTATTGAAATAAAGAATTTGTGGTGGAATGTCAGTGGCATTAGGCAAAATTACATCCATTGCTCCATGTGGGAGAAAGGATAACATATATTGGAAGAAGTAGACAGGGTTGAAAAGGGAGACGTGTTTCAAACCCAAGAGAACGATCTTTTCTTGTGGATATTCAGATAAGATGGGACTGGTTTCATCTACCAAACGTAGCCACTGGAGCAAGGAGAGCTGATCATGCTGCGGTTTTCTGGCATAATACTTTTGGATTACAGAATTGTCTCACGCCTTCTCAACTGAATCAGGAAAGAGAAACTTTTTATTGGAGGCATTGGTCAAAGATACTTTTTTAGATGCTAAGAAAAGAGACATCTCTGGCTTGCACATGTCTAAAGACATTGCATACCTGATTGCCGCCGTTGAAGGTCTAATGGTCTTGCAATAGAATGCATCATTGTGGAAACATTCTTTCGCTTCGGAGACATAGGAGGAGACATATTTTAGTATCATACCTTTGCCATTAGTTGTTTTCAAATCCATAGAGCAATGAAGAGTTTGCAAAAGTGGGTCCATATAGCCCCGTACCCCCTGGCTATATGATTCAGGGGTGTGAGAAAGGTGCAAAAGCTGTGCACTGTTAGGAAGGTTGGACTTGTGAGACCGTTGATACTTGTTGACACAATAGAAAAGTGAAGGATAATTAGTGGGTAAATCGCCACGTATGTGCTGATAGTCAATATAAGCTATGTTGTTGAGCCACACAAGTTAGTGGATGTGTACTGTGCCCCTTTTTTGAAATTCGAAACGGTAGAAATAAGTTTTCACATTTTTCTTGTTGCGAATATGATTATAACTAAATATATGATTAGCCCAGTTAGTGCTGTTACTCCCACATAAATAACCTCGTACAATTTGTTCCAGAATGTGAACGAAGTGAATAGTTTCAAAGAATGGCACTCTGGTTGGGCCATATTCAGTGTTGTGGGCAAAAGATTCAAGCCACATAGGCAATAGAAATGATCATTTCGATGGACTAATTGTTATGAATAGGGAGGGAAGCCCAAATTGTCTAACTGCATCTACAAGATACCGATGTTGCCAGTCCCAGTAGCCGGTGGAGAATGGTTTGTCTTGTAAATAGAAAAAGGCTGTTGGCAAGTCAGTTAATGTGCAGTTCATGCCTGCAGAATCGATGGCACCAGTAATGGTCTTGTAAAGCCATCTGTCGAACACAAACTGTAAAAGGTGAAATTTCATGCCATAGTCAGCAATGGAAGAGAATCAATGAGATCTTTCCGATGATGTATATATTTATACAGTTTTAATAAGTTATCATTTGGACATTAGAGGAAAAAGATTGTTTTTTCGACACATCTTAATTTCAAAGTAACACTAACAGGGCCAATATGTCACGCCATTTCTAACTCCCCAATGGGATATGTTACAGCAAAGCACAATATCTCATATGAAAGCTTGTCGTCTACTGAGTTACATGATAAAAAAATTGAAATCGGACAATTAAGAGGGGAGTAACACAATTTTTAAATTACAAAATTTCTGATACTGGGCCTTATAAACTGGCTAAAAAACTGCCAATATTCAGGCAGGAATAAAAAAGACGCAGAAGAGATGTATCAAGCTGTGGAATATGTCATATGAAAGCTTATACTTACATGTATATTACAATATACATATAATAATATTGCTAATATTTATATGTTATTGATACACTACATTTGTGGAAATAGAATCATTCAATTGCTTTCATATTGAATTTTGGAAATGAAATCGGACAATTAGGGACAGAGCAACACCTGTTTTGAAATACAATATTTCCTATGCTGAGCCTTATAATTTGCAGGGAAAAGTGCCCTTATTCAGGCATGTATAAAGGGACGCTCAGGTAAATAGCGGTAAATCAGTGATGAAGAAATTGAAGAAGTATAATGCATAATGCACAAGTAGTTAATATAAGAATATGATGTTAAAAGTAAGAATGAATCCTCTTTCAAGTTAATTGAAGTCTAAGTAAACGCTAAATTATCTATATCTCATCTTCTGTAAATAACCTCTGGCTTTTTTGTTGTCTTTAATTTTCGTTTTTGTTGATTTCTTCTTTTTCTGCTTAGTTTTCTACTGTTCCTGTTTGCTTGTGGTAGAACGTTTTCTTTTTTTTTCTTGTCTTCTTTTTTTCTGGTTAGTTCTTCCTCATCTGGTGAAGTAGACTTTTGTCTTCTTTGATATTTTTGCATCTCTTTCTGGTCTCCTTTCGATTAGTGTTCCTCTGTCTTCGAATTGTGTTCGCTATCCGATGAAAGAATTCTTCTTTTCTTTGAAACTTTGCTGTTGTCTTTTTTATCTTTTCCTTCTTCATTGTCTGATTCGTCAGATTCCAGCATCTTCAGAAGTCTCTTAGTGTTGCTGTTGTCATCGTCAGTATCCGTGTCCCGTGACTTTTTAACGAATAGCAGCGCCTGAAGATCTTTGAGATTCTTCATTTTCTTGAATTTTGTGTCAGGCTGAGGTGCGAATGACATTGAATCAGCATATTGACCCAGTCTTTTAACCCTCTAGCAGCTGAAAGGATTTTTGCAGTTTTGCTGTACTTCCAAAAAGGAACTTATAAACAAACACAGCTGTTCAAATATAGCAAATCTATGTATCATTATAATCCTCAGAAGATTCTCTAAACAATCATTCCAAAAAATAAACAATTAGTTCCCATGGTAACGCATCAACTATTGCTATACTTACAAAGAATCACAAAAAGTAACAATGAAGCCAGGAAAAAATTGCTCTCTTCCTTGAAATAGCATCAAATCAATGAGAAAATTGCATCTAGATGTTTTCCACATCTCATTTTCTTATATTTTAAATAATTTGCGTGCTTTGTTTCCACTGACCCTGTCGTAATGAGAAATATAACAAAAGCAGTTGACTGCCTGATGGCTAGGCCAAACTTAGGCCCAACCCAAAATGAAAGTAAAATTTTAAAAAACGAATACAAATACAACTGAAAATCGAACGATGGTTAGTTTATTAGAGTAATAAAAGGTAATAAAAAAATACTTACTTCGATCTCTGGATACATTTTTCTTCTTCATTGCTCAAGAGTAAGGAGGGAAAAATCTGACCATCTTCTTCAATCAAAACCTTCTAAAAAAAAAACAACCTGATCTGCCCTAACCACCACATTTTACTTCTGAAATGTTTTTGAGAACATGTCCAAAGAGATCAGCAGCTATGTTTTACCCAAAAGGCAAGTTTTGTAGTGTTTTTTGGTGACTTCAGCTCATTTTTGCCAAAATGTCCTTGATCTTGGATTTTCAGGAAACAAGAACAGCTGCTTTCAGCTCCAGAGGAGCCAAAGACAGGCTCAAAGTAGCTAAAAACAAAGGTTTGTGTGTCCTTCTGTATACTACAAAAAAAGGGAAGGCTGGAAGTTTTTTTTGCCGAGTTATCAGTGGTTTATTTAGGGGCTCAACGACCCCCTTCGCTGCTAAAGGGTTAAAGAGCGAATATGCAACAAGCAAATTTATTCCAGTTAAATACAATGCTCCATCCACTTGGACTGTGTCATGTATCATCTTCATTTCAGAAGAGGTGAAGTGGAGGATCTTCTTGACGAACTTTTTTTGCATCCTGTGTCTCCATCTTACCAATGTAATTTCAAGGGAACTTTTCCAATACATTGACAATAGGTGTCAATGACTCTCTTAGCTCCTGTATTTCCTTCTTCTTTAGAAATGTGTTGTTGTTCTCCAATAGAGCAAGATTCTCATCCAATGTAAAGTAGAGCTCATACAATCATGGGAGTCGACACACTAGGACAGACCTTGAAGACCATTAAACAGAAAACATTGAATGTGAGGATTCAATAGAATTGGCCTACTTGCGTAAAAATCCTAATCTACATGGAAATATGGAAATACTATGGCACAAAAAGGGTAACTGTGGCGAGTTTTACTGTATCAAACTAGATTTGACACTTGTAAACTTAGACAAGCTAGAAAAGGCTCTTATCGAGAAAGGGCTACCTACAACATATTGCTTCTTTTTTGGAAATAATGCTGATGAAGAATATATCAAAGATGATCACGAGTTTGTTGTACATGCTCTTGCTGTAATTGACAAAGGATATACTGTAGTATACTACAGTTCATGGTAGAACAGATCACATTGTGCTGTAAAAATTACTCTTATAAGAGCACAAGAGAAATGTATGAATTGGAAAGTCTCTCGAGAATGTTCTAGAAGATTATAGAAGGTTCTAGAAGGCTCTAGAAGTTTCCAAAAGTTTCCAAAAGGTTCTAGAAGCGGGAAAGTCCCTTCAATGACGTAATAATCTTGCAATCTAATTGGTTAATTGATGTAATAATTCGAACGTCACATTCGATCAGTCTATACAAATGATGCACAAAACCAAATCAGTTCAGTTGTAACAAGTCGTCGGGAGTGCGGAGCTTAAAAAATCACTGAAGAGTCATGGCTGCAATTTACAAAGTTAGAGATGAAGAGGGCCTAATCAAGTCATCGTTTGCTGTTCAGTCTGGTTCTTACAAATGGTTTTTAGCGTTGAAAGATGCAGCAGCAGTTGCAAGATACAGTGGTTGTGCTGAAAGATACCTAAAAGGTGAATCTGTAAGGTCAATGGGTATTTCTCATGCAGCACTATCTTGTTTCCTGGAAATAGTTGATGAAAACATAAATGATCAATTCCAGTTCCGCGGAGAAGATGCTGAAAGTCTGTTTGAGAAGAACAAAGTACACATTCAGTCAAAGCAGTATAGTGGTAGGATCACACAATTTCTAACATTATACACTGAAGTTTTTAGTGAAGAAGAAACATATGAGGATAAGTTGGAAATCTATCTGCAGAAAAATTGTGATTTCCCTCTACAGCTTTGTCTTGGAATCCGAAGATGGAAGAATGAGAAACCATCAAAGACGGGAATAAATCTGAAAGAAGAAATTCTGAAAGCATAATATGGAAAGCTTGCTGAGCTGAAAATGCTGACACCTCCATCTCGCAAAAGACCAGCAAGTGACGATGAGCAGATCCAAAAGAAGAAAAAAAAACAAGAAGAAGATCCAGCAAACATCGATGTTCAAGTTCAAGATGCATATGCTGAAATTCTCCTGAAATACATTTTCAACAAGGCAAAAAAGTTTTGGAAAAGCTTGCAACTACAGAGCTGTGGACAAAACAAATTGATGCTACTGATCACAAGCAAGATTGTATGATTTATAATGCTTTCAGATCTCTAACATTTCACATTAGTTATGTCAACACCGACATACTGGCTGAAGGGAAAGAACCATTCAAGAAATGAATGTTTGATGAGCTGAAGAAGAAGAATGGCCGACTTAACCATAGAACCATGATGAATTATCTCATCCAAGTCTCTTCACAAAATATTGAGCAGAATAATAAACAATTTAATCACTGCATTTGCCTAGACTGAACGTTTTTATACAGTTGTTATTCATGAGATGTTCAAAATTAGATGTTATGAATATTAGTTTGACTTTATAACTAGATTTTAAGAATTTTTTATAAATAGATGTTACCTGTTGTATGAGATGTTTAAAACTTGATATAAATATGAGTTACAATTTGAGATTTAAAGCACCTTTTCTTCAATTTTACATGGAGTATGAGGAAGCGGCAAAATGACTTGGGTAGAAAATTTGTTGAATGACTATAACAATATAATTGATAATGGCAGACTATATCCCAATCTTATGTGGATCTCGGGAACAAATCAACCAGAATTGTTTGTGCACGTTAAAAAAAGATTTAATGGGAATTGTAGATTTATTACTGAGTTACCTGAAAACTTGTTCGAAGAAATTCAAAGATCGGACAAAAGATTAACTATTGTTGTCGATGAATCAATGCATGAAATTGACAACTTTAAAGATTTGGGAAAATTGTTCACAAAAGGAAGATCTAAACATCAACGTCATTGGTATGATGCAAAATCCTTTTCCAAGAAAAACAGAAATGAGAAATTTGGCTCTAAATACTCAGTATCAAGTATTTTTCAAGAATCCTCTTGATAGAAGTCAAATTAGATTTCTTGCGCGACAAATTATGCCCTCATCCCCAAAAACATAACTTGACATTTACAATGATGCAACAGCAAGAATGTATGGCTACTTACTTTGTGATTTCACACAATTGATTGGACTTCAACACGTGAAGAACGGAAAAGAAAATTATTGAAAGCAGCTGCAAAGAAAAAGCAGTGCAGCATCATTGATATGATGTCGAAAAAGAAAGAACACCTGCCATGTCAACTGCTGTTACCTTGGACGAGTTGGTTCTGTCAGACATAGAGTCTGAGTCCCGGTCCTCTTCTTCTTCCAACTCAGATGAAATGGACACTTGACACTAACTAACAAAAACATAGATACTGCATGCTAGAAATCTTGAATCTTCTAATGTGTGTGCTGAAATTCTTAATTGTGTGTTATTTGAGGACTTTTTTAATTTGAAGATTTGAGGATTTTAGCAAACAGTTTTGTAAATCTTTTAAGAATATTTCATGGCCCTTCCAGTTGGAAGACAAAAATTTCGTAGCCCATTTTGAAGGCTTGAATAAATTTCATGGCCCATACCAAATCACTCCGGCCCCCCCTAGTAGATAATTAAAGACCGGTCCCTAATGCAACAAGAAAAAAATTCTCGCACCACCATTTGAGAAGCCTCACACAAATTCCACTCTTGAAAAATGCTATGCAAGACCAGTCTCTGCAGAGTCCATGTCCATCATACAATGGCTTAGGGCATTCATTCGATGATAGTAAACAACATCCAACTATTTATAAACAGACATCATATGTTCTCATAGGCATACAACATTGTTCTTTCTTCAATCCAGAGTATTTCTTTCAATTTCTGTTAATACACCATCGATACACATAGACAACTCGATACTGTTGCCCCAAAGAATAGCAAAGACATTCCTCCAGCCATCACATTCTTCATCACTGCTGCATCTTTAATGCAACAAACTTTCTCTTCTGGTAAACGATTCCAGCAATTCCTCATGAATGAAGGTCACAAGAACTACTACACTGACAATGTTTTTGTTTACATACAAGGCCTCATTGACATGAACAATCTCTATCGTCATCAACTTCTGTCATTCACACATGACGATAATGTCATATCACCTTCATCGTGTGAAAAACTTTATGGTAACCAGCTACTTGTCTTCAATATGTTCTCAGATATGTTGTAGCAGTGAGACAACCTCTACCACAAATTCCTTACAAACCTTCAGATGTTGACTGGCGTAGGTTTCCACTTGTCCTTCGCAAACCAGGTACAAGAAAAACTTTCACCCTGGATAAGTGCATACAATACTGCATTGAAAATCACATTGCGTATGTGTTGCTTTGCCAACTGGTACACTTGCATGCACATACAGAAACAGATATGCTGATGCTGTTGTATGTGACATCGTACACAGTTTATTTCATTACCAACATGATCATGAACATGACAACAATTACAATTTCATGCTTGCAAACCTTGATGTCATTTTCATTGATGAGATATCTCAAATCAGCACAGAGATATTCCATCATATCATTGCTAATTTAGATAAACTCATGCAATGTCCTGTTCTCATGTTGTCAGGTGACTTTGCTCTAAAACACCCATTGGTACTGTAGATGGTATCACTTAGCAAGTGCCCAGCATTACAACATGTCCCCAATGCATGAGTTATGTCAATGTTGTATGGCAGACTCGACAATTGTGGACAATTGTCCTCAACTAATTTCCTTCCTTCATCATATAAGGTACCAAAAACCTACTTTTGACATGCTAAACAATATCTTTGAGGAAAGGATACTGTGTACTGAAGAATGCGTTCATGACACCATTTATGATTCTTTATCAAGATATCCTGATGCAACAGTACTCACAGTTTCACTCAGAGTAGCAAGACATATGAATGAAATAATAATCCAAAATACATTTCACGGACAACCTCTTGCTGCTATTATCATGAATGATGGCACGTTAACACCAGTGTACAAGGGAATGCGCTTAGTACTTAGTACTAAGTTTGTTAACGTTGTAACAACAAAAAACAACACTGTTCTTGTGAAACATCCACACGGACACATCATATCTTTGTTCCCAATTACTAGAAAGCAGGAATTTGACTATGTAACTAGTTTTCCATGTCTTCCTGGTTATGCAATCACAAAAGTTCAGGGAGAAATGTTGAAAAAAATTATTTTTTCGCTAGATACTCAAAAGACACCACAAGGCACTGCTTATGCAGAATTCACTCGTACCACATCTCTTCATAACATGTATCTCCTAACTGATTTCTATCCTGAACAATTTGCACCATCTCCTCTGATTCTATAGAATTTTTTGTTACATAACAAAAAACTACATCTTCCACAAATGCATTTAAAATCAAACAATACCGTATTATATAGCATTTCACGACAAACAAGTATAGGAAACAAATTTACAAGTAGCATAAATAGATAATCATATAAATTACCGTCACCAATGATTTGCATCTTTCTCCTTTCAGATGAGGAAACAATTTTATGCTTCAAAAGCAAAACGTGTGAGCTATTTCTCACATATTCCTAAAAACTTCCTCTCCCCATATCGAGGACAAAAAATATAGCAAATGACACAATATGGAAGAGAATCCGGCAAGAATCTTGTGAGTGGCTCAGAAGACCAGCAACTGCAATGTCGGAAATGCATTCCAAAAAAGAGGAAAACTTGCATATTCTAAAAAATGACCGTTCCTTCATGAAAGGAAAAAATGTTGAAAAGTTTGAAAAGATTTTGCAACCTTTGAAAGAAACATTAACAATGTTTCACAGAGATTGTGAAGGTTTTGTGGATAAGAAGGATACCAAAACATTTGTTAATGCAGTAATGTACTTAACAGAAGAGGAAATGCAACATTTCCGAGATGCTGTTGAGGTTGTTGGCGTCTTTTTTTCCATAGGCATCCATGTTCTTGTGGCAGAACAACTCCTCTCACAACCAGACCACTATGCAGATGTTCTTTCATTTGCGCCGAGAGCAGATCCCGGGTTTAAAAGAACGAAGAACCTGAAGGATCTACTGCCCCTTCTATACACCGAGAGAGGGGCAGCACCGGCGACAATGTCTGCATCTAAATCAAAATTAAAGGCAATGCTCGACTCCAATGCAAGTGAGGATGAAGCGCCAAAGTCCAGCAAAAAACGAAAACTATTATTCGACAAGATAAACATAGCAAGATACACCTGAGAAGGAAAAACAAATTAAAAAACAGAAAAAAGACAAAAAAGAGACTAAATAATTTTACATTTCTTAGATAATTTTTTTCATATGACTTCTCAAACATCCTTCATTACGTTTCTATACTGCTTACTGCTTCATCGTTTCCCTTGTCTATTACTGCTTTTTACTCTAGTTGCATCTTATACATTAGGTATAAAATTTCCATAAATTATCTATATAAATAAATAACATTGTTCTCTTATTTTGCAACATGATTTGAAAGTGTACACATTCTTCTCTCTTGACTAGTCTGCACCACAGAAGTTTCAGTTCACTGTAAAATAAATGAAAGCTATGTAAGTGGAATTGGATTAATTTGGGTCGGATGGTGGGAATGGGAAACTTGGATTATAAGGTGGGTGTTATTTACTGTGGCCAAACGTCAATAACCAGTCGAATGCATAACAACATATATCTTATACAAGAGACAACATACGTCTTATACTTGTCAGAAGTTACCTTCAGAAGTAAATGATAACTTTCTTGGTCAAAAATAAACTGTTACGCAGTATTGTACAAAAGTTACATACTATAGGCAATAGTGACAATGACACATTTTCAGTGAGTTGTCTCTTGTCGTTCAGGAGGTATGGGCTCCAAAAGGGTGTGTCTATAGGCTTGAGTATGGGAAAACTGGAAATCCTTCTCAGTTGGAGAGTATACAAGATAGGGACATGAGGTTTGATGTTACAGGTACCGAGTGTCTCATAGTACATCACACAGCTGGGCGTGAAATTGCTCCTCTGCAGCAACAGGGCTTTCTAGGAGTATTTAGGTCTGGTCACTGCCTCCCACCTTTACTATAGTGAAATTCCCAAATTGCAATTTTACACTCCTTTTTATAGAGCATACATGAATGTACTTATTCATGTAAGTTTATTTTTGACTTTAGTTTTTTGCTTATTGTAAGAAGAAAATTTTTCATATTATTAAAAAGTTTGTTTGTTATAGTACGTAGATCGAGAAGTAAATAAACTATTGTTAAGAAAGCTAAGGTCGAGTAAGGAGGATCAACGAAGCCAGATGATGGGCGTTTTTGAGTTCAACTCGAGAATTACAACGTTATTGAAAAAGTTTTCACATTTGACATGAAATCGAAGAATTATCACACATATCCTGAAAATGAAGCTCCAGATTTGGTTAATGATGAGAATGAGGAACATGACGTAGAAGGTAATGTTAACTTATTTTACTTCAAATTAAGTTCATGAATTGTTATAGAATATGTAGAAAACAGTTTTCTGATAAAATGTTTTATTTTTTTCTAGTAGTTGATGTTACGGAAATAGCAATGGAAGAGGGAGCAGACATGACAATCGCTGAAGAAATTGAAAATCCAGGGGAGCTCTGTAAGAGATAGAATTTAGTTTAATAAAAAACGCTATTTTATGCACAAATGTTTGTTTTGTAGGAATTTTTGTCCATGGAAAAAGGTATTGAAGAGTAATAGAACTAATCATTATTAATAGAAAATTTATTAATATAGGTTTTTTCTTTTATAGTCTAGATGCTTGCGAAAATGCTGGTGAAAGAGAAAAGGTAATGCTTGGATATTAAAGAATAAAGCAACCACCTCATTGTTATTTTTTATTTAAAAAGATTATGGCTAAAACCTTTCCTGTAGGTACTACAGCGACAGAGAAGACATATATGTTGAGTGACATTTGGGATGCAGTACCAGATTCAAAGAGAATTCCTTTTACAAATTATGCTAGACAGGTCAATGATTTACATAAAAAGCTATATCCTTTTTATATAAGAGGAGGAGCTGAAAATTATATAATAAAGGATAGTAAAAGAGACGATGGGGAATTTTGTGTTAGAGACGAGAAGTTAAAGGGTTATTATGATGGATGTACTGTTTTTGCAAAGGAACATTTTTATTCGATTGTGAAGACTTTGACTCTAAAGTCGGAAATTATCGAGCTGAGTCAGGAGATGAAAAAGGTGGTGATGGTTGTAAAAAGGAAACAGGCCAGAAGAATTAAAGTCCAGCAACAGAAGAAAAGTAATAGTGAAGATACGCCAGAAGAAGAATTGCTAACGATTCTATTTTTAGCTGCTGGACCAAATGATGAGAATAGAGAGATGTTAAAGGAAGATATTGCTACTAGCGATCCAAGTGATCAGATATGGGAAGAGATTTTTAATAATGCTGATATAGATGATATTACAATGTCTTCTATTTCTAAAGTTGAAGAAGAACTTTCGAGGGATTGTGCAACAAGAGGTGAAATCTTAGACAGACATCAAATGTGAAAGACATCAAATTCAATATTTATTGCGTCTTAAGTTGGCAGAGTATGGTTGTGTGGTGAGTTGCTGTCTTTACGATAAATTGGAAAGATTGTCGATTATGGAATATAAAAAACTGCAATTATTGCAAGAACAATGTTCTTTTCTAGCTGTAGAACCTCAATGGAGCAAGGTCCCGAATATTATGCAAGGAGTTAGCGACATGGTGGGAAGGAAGTTGATGTTGTTCATTGAAGAGAAATATTTTTCTAGATGTCAATTCAGAAAAAATATCCAGCTTATTTCGTTGATGAAAGAAGAAGAAATGACCAATCCTGATGTTAAAAATAGTATTGAAGATAGTGGCAAGAGCGAAGAATGGGTTTGTAAAGATTTTTTGAAGAGATATGGAAAAGACAAACATTTTGAAGAAGGTTTTAAGAACAGTATTCAAGCTGAAATAGATAGAATGCGAAACAATGGAGAAGATGAAAATGTTAACAACATTTTAGAGAGTATTAAAGACATTTTACAGAAATTGTTTGAAGATGTTTATTGTGTGGATGATGAACAAATGTTGTTATATTGCTCTAGATGCAAAGTGTAAAAAATTTATTGAAATAATACAACTTTTTTTAAATAAGTTTCTATTATTAATTAGTGAAATATATATATATATATATAGTTGCTTTATTCTGGTATCTTTAATCATTTTTCGAGGAATATAACAAAGCGCAGTTCATAATTCAAGATGTCTTATTCGCCATTAGCATCTGCCATGTTGAATAAAAGTTTATACAAGAAAATAATGCGCTTTAGGTTTGTGCCTTATAGATAACCTTTTGACAGTCAAAGATATTGTTTTAAAAATAAATTGTGTAAGGATTTGAGTGCAAACAAAAAAATTTATTTAAATCGAAATAAAAAAAGCATTAAAGAATTTTAAGCAGAAGGCTTTTGGACCAGTCTTGGTTGCAAGCAGCAGATCATTAGTTAAGCCAGCGATAATAAGAGTCTAATTTACATCATGTCAAGGAATGAAACAAGTGATAATGAAGAGAATGCAGAATCATTGTTAGTGAAAAATAAACAGAATGAAGCTGATGCAGAATATAATAGTGATGTTTATAATAGAAGAGTACTTATTCCTTTCAAGTATTATGAAATGTATAAAGAAATGAAAGCAAAACAGGTACCAAATCAATATGAACAAAAGATTGAAGATTTGAAAAAAAGAAAAAAGATTCAACAGACAATATAAATGATAAGATAAGAATAATGGATGAAATTAATCACTATGAAAGGTTGCTGCAGAAATTTTATATACAGGCTAATGAAAAAGGGGCGGATTATGATGTGGAAGAAAATATATCTACAGCAGTACAGAAAAATAAGATTCGAGAATTGAGAGAACAAATTAAAGCTGTGGCTAAGAATAAAAATTGAAGTAGTGAAGCAAAGAGTTTAAAAGTAAAGAAACTTTTAGAGGCTATTAAAAATTTAGAAACTAAGTTGAAGCAATTTATAATTCCAGATGGTGGAATAAGCACTGAGAGTCTTACATTGCTGCGTAAATCTAGCTGGCAAACTGGAGAATTTAGTTATAAATATTATTGTTTTAACTACAATATGGAATTTCAATATTTTTGTTATTGTTTTCAATGTTAACATTATTGATAACTTAACAAATTCTTGACATAGTTTTTTATTCAGGCATACAATTTTATAATAAACGGGATCATAAGAAGCTTCATATTGATAAGTTTAATGTTAAGAAGCTCCAAACAAAAACAAAGATTTGTTTTATTCTGCAAAATATGTTTTATATATGCTATTGTAATCCAACATACATGATTCTTGAACCAAAGTTATAGTTTCTTTTTTATAGTCCAAGTTTGTCACGGTTGTTACTGGAGCATCTTTATACTGAAAGAAATGGAGTTTGGGGTGAATTGCTACCACATGAAGGTGTTTGGTAAGGCTCCTGTCTGAGCCCTACTCAATTGTGTGGAGATGGCATTCTTGAGTGCATGCCAGTATTTCTCTGTTGATATTGATGTATTTGTGCAAACATGTGCTGTGCTCCTCCCCTATACTTTGTCTCCAATATCAGGTGTTGAATTTCCATCTTAGAAAAATCTTATCTTTCTCCTTCATTGATGGTTTCCAACATCTTTACAATCATATCGCACAAAACATTATCAGCTGACAGTGTTTTCTATTTTTTTATATTCTTTTGGTTTGCTCAAATAATTCGGGGCAAAACGGGTCAGGGGGTAAAATGGGTCATTTTTTGAACAATCGTAGCTAGAAGCTGCAAGGCATGATGGGATACCGAAATGAACCTCGTACCATGGTGGTGTATCATCAGCAAGACGAAAAACCGGCCTAAATGGTTTCTTTCGCGACTTTATGTTGTCTTACTCAAACGAAAGGTAAGTGGACTAAATTTTTCTGCCATTTTATTTGTACACAAATGATTTTCGTCAAGTTTACTTTTAAATTAGTTTGGGTCTTTTTCTAGTTGAGATGTAGGCCATAGGTAACTTTTCTTGTATAAGGATGTCTAGATTTCATTGGAAACATTTTGAAATCAAAATTTCTTAAATAATTTGCGAAAAATTAAGGTTTATCTTCAGCATGGCGATTGGGGTAAAACGAGTCAATCCAATTTTGATTTCGGGAAATAAGGCCTAACCAGTCCTTATAGCAAAGGACATCAAAATCTCTTGGATATAACAAGAAAAATGAATGCTCAGAGAATTTAATAGCTATAAAAATTGTTTCTTGTATATCTTCTGAATTTGATTTTATTCTGAACTTTTATCAGGTAAAGGCACACAGATATTCTAATCAAGATGAAAAATTCTAGACCAAAGCCGTGCAAACTGGCATGAAGATCAGATGAAACATTTCATTATTGATGCTGTAAGTACACAGGAGAAAGAAATTTCACTTGAGAAAGCAGTTGCAGCCTTTGGACTTCCTTTTGAGACTTTAAGTATGCTTTGAGGTGACGTGACGTGACACTGCAAAGCAGCGCCGTTTTGATACAATTCCAAAACAAGTATGGAAGCAAGCGAACAATTTTCAAGGAAAAGCAGGAGCAAGACCCTTCTGATTTCGTAATTATGATGAAATGGATTCCTTCTATGGGTTGACAGAAAATGGACCATGAAAAGATGTATTTTAGTTTTTGAAGAAGAATAAAATTCCCATCCATTATATTCTGACTAAAAATGGCCAGTCATCAAAGTTCCTAAGACTGCTACATCAGATAATGCTGTGAATGGTGTGAAAAGTCCTAGCCAGAGTCAAGTAGAAGACAATGTGCAGCAATATCATAACAAGCAAGGAATATTATGAATATGGTAGAAAGCAAATGCGATATATGCTAGAATGATAGCATGATTGATGCACAGCGTGGTGAGAAATTGGTAAAATGTACCAAGCACAACCTATGGCTACATGAATTATGCTATGCAGAAACTAAATACTCAATTTTGTTTGTGATTTGCCAGATCTTAACGCAGTTGCTGATTAATTTGCAATTTTCAGATACAATTTTATATATTAATAGCAATTTTCGAACATTTCATCTTTTGTGTTTGTATACTTCTCAGAGAGTGTCCACTCTTCACTAGTTAATTCATGATCTTTTCATCATATTTTTGAAAATTTTAATCACAGTTATTTAATTTCTTCATGCAAAAACAATATATTGAATAATCCCAGCCTTTGCTGTATTTTTTATAGACTTATTTTGCCCATATCTGGCTGACTCGTTTTACCCCAACTGTTGGGGTAAAATGGGTCGCTTGACTAATTTGTTTAAAATGGTCAAAATAACAAAAATATTTATTAATATTGCAAAATTCCATGATATTTCATAAAAAGTGATGCTATTCTGCTTGTTACATAAAGAAAACAATTTATTAATGTCATTTTCGAGATTTTATTAACAATTTTCTCTACTTGTGACTCGTTCTGCCCCGAAATACGCTAATTATGCCTAATTGAGACAATCAAAAAAGTTGCAATTTTTGAAATCTAATGACGTCAATATGTAGATCTTGACGCATTGAGTAAAATTGTATTTGATTGTATTTCAATACAACCTACCAGTTTCAAGAAAAACTCGTTTGAAATAATGATGACGTCATTGCCCTAAGGCTCAGTATGGGCTTTTGCCAACTCGCGTTACTTCACAAATTGTGACTAACAGCATGATAAGTTTTGTTCACCCAATAGGAATCCCAATTACGCTACTTCCGTTGAAAATTTTTCAAGGCCCATCTTGGATTCGTGTTCTCTGACCTTTTTTTAGTAGATTAAAACCCAAAAAAACCCAAGGTTACCCTCTTTGCTAGATTGTTGCAAAAAAAACCCTGTCTATTTGTGAGAAATTATCTTTTGCTGCTTTTCCTGTTGCTTTTCCCTTTATTTATTGTGTCACACCATTTTGTAAAGGGATATAAAAGAGTCCATAAAGCACACTCTATGCCTGTCCAAGAGTACACGGCAAAAGAATCAGTTTCCTTATTTTTATCGAGATATTCATCACGATTTAACAAGTACTACCGGTAAGATGAATTGTTGCATGCCATTAAATAATCATATGCATTTTGACATATGCGTTTTTTCTTCAGGGCTGGAGTTTGCTGCTGTAGTGATTCTTGTACCTCCTTTAGTGAATCCCAAGACTCAATCATAGTTTGATAAATACTAGAAACATACTCTGAAACAAGAATATCAATCATTAAAAAAATGTAACTTAGTTCCATATGTTGTATACAAGATAATTATTAATTCTTACCAAATTTTGATGGAGTTCGGATCTGTCTGAGAGTAGCTTCTCCATGTTTAAACTTTGGGTAACAAACTGCATACATTATGGATCCATCTTTCTTTTTCTCAACATTCTTGTGAAGGTTTTCATTGAAATGCAGGACAGCGAATATATGTCTAAAATTCAATTACAAATAGAGCATATGTATGCACCGCTGTTTTTCAGTAATTGTTTACATTTGTCTTATTCATAAATGTTCATTTGATTAAAGCACTGTTTTTTTAATCTGATAATTACCTGCACTTCATCCCAGTGTATGAAAAAGCAATCATTTTTGGTGAGAAGTGGTTCAATACTGAATGGAATCCCTCTATGCAGCTTGTCTGCGTCAAGGGTGATGCTTGTTTGATTCCATTTACTAGTCTAGCATTTGTCAGAACGGTCTTCAGTTTTTTGTATGCAACAGAATCTTAAAAAAGATATTCACACATCAAAACAAAATGTTATGCTAAAGCAAGAGAAAATGCAACTTAAACACTGAATCTTTCGAACCTTCATTTTCTTTGAGATATATTATCAGCATGTGCACATTTACTAAAGAGCTTGTTTGGAAGATTCTTGTGTGTATTGATAATATGGGATACAAATGATTGAAACTTTGCCCAGATTAAACTTCCATTGCCACTAGGTGTTGTAACAGCACTCCAGTGCAGGTGGTTCACACATGGCTTGACCCAATCAGATATTTCAGAGTAACTTGATTGCTTTGAAAGCTTTGTAAGGTCTTTGCCAACTTCTGAAAATAAAGGAGACAACTTAGAAAAATAATTATTTTAAGGGAGCAATCTTTGGTGGAAAGAAACTTTGGCAAATCAGAAAGAAACGCGAAAATTTTTCTGGAGTAAAGTTTCTGAACATTATTTTTTATCCGTGACAAAAATTTCTGAATTCTTAGTGAATTTTAGCCAGAATTAACTTTTGCAAATTTGATATTTTGGAAAATTTCATGCAATAAACTTTTTTGAATTCTGACAAAAAACGTGAAGGTGTCATGATCAAATGTCTTTGATGCTATATTCTGCAGAACTCTCTATTGTAGTCAAGGTATTTATTTTTGTTTTATAAATATATACTTACTTTTCTTAAGGTGCCATAAATCAAAAAAATGTTGTGTTTCTTTCTCATTCTCTCTCATGTGTTTGGCTATTGTTTGATGTCTGTCTGACACAAATTTGCTCACTTTGCGCTCCGATGATTTCAAATACTGGAAACACCTCTTAAAACCGGCTTACCTATAGAATACAGGGCCAGATGCTAGTATTCATTGTAGGCTACTTACAGCCAACAGGGTCATTTACTGTAAGGATCAACAACGTGCCTTTGTTCGATGAGAATGGTGTTCCGCGCAAGACAATATATACTTAGCGCAAAATCACCTATTGTTTGGATTTGAGTAGTTGAAGGGACGCAGCGGTCATACGAAATGGACGAGGCTTCGGTGGCGACTCGTTTTGTGCTGCAGTGTACAGAGGTGTGCTTCTAAGAGATGTGAAAGACCAGCGGTGTAAATGACAAGGAAAGTGTGTCAACTTGGAACGATGCTACGTTGTCTTGAACAGTAGTGAGGATAAGTTTGGACTTGGTTTTCTCAATGGTATAGGCCAGCGCCATGTTTGATGCAGGCTTTTTAGGCGTTCCCGCAGTTCAAGCCTCTTTGCTCATGGAGGTGGAAACGAGAATTTTAGGCGTGATAGATGGATGGCGGAGGTATACTGCTACAGATTGAGGGTATTTTCAACTTCAGGAAATTGAAAATGTGGGAGTACAAATTCTTCAACGCTCAACATGAAATTCTTGTCCGTTGTCCGATGTGGTTCCAACAAGGTGAGCACATTTCTCATTAGCCGTTCTTTGGGTTGGTCTCTGCAAAGCTGGTAATTTTCCGACAGGTCGGACATGTCCGCGATCGTAACAGAGTAGGCTAGAAGGGTAGGCCATTATTGTATTCTAATCTCTTGGTGGTGACTATTTGGGACATTTGGACAGGCCTATACCATAGGCTTGTGTTAGTAGGGTGAGGGGGTGGGCTGGGGCGCTGGGCCTCATTTTTGTGCGTACATGTTCAGGTTAATGCTTACTAGTTACATTGATAAGCCAATAAAAACTCAGAAAGCATTTTTTATTGGGGTCTGGGTTAAGTTTTAGGGGTTTTGAGGTATGTAGGACTCAACAGCATTATTTTTTTCAAGTGTCTGATGAATCCCATCTGTACCTGAGTGAATCACTTTCATGTCATGGGACCCAAATTCAGACTCAGTTTCAGAATCACATGGACATTAATAGTTTCATTGATAAACACAAACACACACGGAAAGCTACACTTTGACCATGTTTATACATTTTGCCTGCCAGGGGGTAGGAAAACACTGAGTATGTAATTATAGATTTGAGAAGAAAGCATGAAGTTTTTGGCTGCTTTATGTCTTAATGTTGTTAGGATTTATCAATAGGGGTTCCTGATGCAAGCACTATATAGTTTGTGTTTGAATTTGTGGAATTGTAGTTGTATTTCCTATGTTTCTCACAGGTTGGTCTTTGGTGGATTGTTCTTCATCTTATCTTAGTAGTGGAGTGATTCGAATGGCTTGATGTCTGTTTGATGTGACAGCATGCTTCCATAGGATATGAAAAGGTGTATCTTATTGTGTGCCATGGCATATGCAAATCCTGTCAACCAAATATACTGTATTGCTAAATAAAATATTTTGACTCTGTGAAAGTGTTGTTGACACTTGTATGAAGGAAATGAAGTGCGTATTTGTAGAAATATCATCCATTTTCATTTTATTGCCTATAGGAATGTGTAGTCAATGAAGATAATCTGCAACATTTGTCACCTCTGTGCCTCCTTCGGTAATAACTCGTAGCCCTTATAAATTTGTTTCTGCTTATAATGTATCTTTTAATTACACTGAAAAAGCTAGTGCTCCTGCAGATCAGTTTTACTAGGCTTATTCCCTGAGTCCCAGACATCACTCCTCAGAGCAATGCTACACCAAACTGAGATCACTTAAATGGTAGTTTCGGTATCTAAGTGATTCATTTCAGTTATCTTTTGTCTCTCTGCTATTCTGTCAAAAATGCACTGGGACTACTGGACTTTAAAATAACCCTTGCTTAAGCCTAAACATTGAATAAACTCCCAGCAAAAAATTCTTTTTTTCACTCAAGCTCCTGTGATGATATGTGTAGAGTGGTGGTGTATTGACAATAATCTGTTGCTAGTGTAGGTGGTGTTAAAAGGTCAATAATCAGTTGTGATGTTTGAAGTGCCTATATTTGAGTTGGTTTGTTTACCCTGTCATTATAATATCAAGTCCCAATGTCAGCTACAGGGTGGTCACTCAGTTTCATTTAAGGTGGCAATTTCAGGTCTTGTATTAGTGGTGTGTAAATCTTATATATTATCTTGTTCAGTTAGTGGAATCATGGTGAAGACAGTCGTTATCCCTCAATGAACATTGCCCGTTTATTAAAGGATCCAAACAAAGCCTTTGTCCCCAAAAAACATTTCCCGTTAATTACAATATGGATAAAAATTCCGTTGCCCTGCAACGACTATTGCCCGTTTATTAAAGGATGGAAACAAAGCCTGTACTTCCAACAAACTTTCCCCGTTTATTAAAAGATTGAATGGCACTTGTTACCCCTCAATGAATATTGCCCGTTTATCAAAGGGTGGAAACAAAGCCTTTACCCCCAAACAAACATTCCCCGTATTAGAAGATGGATAAAACTCCTGTTACCCATAGCGAATATTGCCCGTTTATCTAAAGCATGGACACAAAGCCTTTACCTCCAACAAACATTCCCCGTTGATTAATAGATTGAAAGACACTTGTTACCCCTCAAGGAATATTGCCCGTTTATCAAAGGGTGGAAACAAAGCCTTTACCCCCAAACAAACATTCCCCGTATTAGAAGATGGATAAAACTCCTGTTACCCCGCAACGAATATTGCCCGTTTATCTAAAGCATGGACACAAAGCCTTTACCTCCAACAAACATTCCCCGTTGATTAATAGATTTAAAGGCACTTGTTACCCCTCAAGGAATATTGCCTGTCTATTAACGGATGGCAACACAGCCTTTACCCCTAACAAGTATTCCCCGTTTATCAACAGATTGAAAGACACTTGTTGCCCCTCAACGAATATTTTCCGTTTATTAAAGGATTGAAACAGAGTCCACCCCCAACAGACTTTCCCTGTTTATCAAAGGATTGGAACACACTTGTTACCCCTCACAGAATATTGCCCGTTTTTTAAAGGATGGAAACAAAGCCTTTACTCCCACTAAACATTCCCCGTTTATTAAAAGATTTCAAGACCTTGTTACCCCTCAACCAATATTGCCCGTTTATTAAAGGATGGAAACACAGCCTTTAACCCTAACAAGCATTCCCCGTTTATCAAAAGATCGCAGGACACTTGTTACCCCTCAACGAATATTTTCCATTTATTAAAGGATTGAAACAGAGTCCACCCCCAACAGACTTTCCCTGTTTATCGAAGGATTGGAACACACTTGTTACCCCTCACAGAATATTGCCCGTTTTTTAAAGGATGGAAACAAAGCCTTTACTCCCACCAAACATTCCCCGTTTATTAAAAGATTTCAAGACACTTGTTACCCCTCAACCAATATTGCCCGTTTATTAAAGGATGGAAACACAGCCTTTAACCCTAACAAGCATTCCCCTTTTATCAAAAGATCGCAGGTCACTTGTTGCCCCTGAACGAATATTATCCGCTCATTAAAAGATGGAAACAAAGGCTTTACCCCCAACAGATAACACACCTACATAGTTATGCTGTAGATTCTGGGTTGTACGTCGTAGGTCGTCGGTTCACCGGAAAACATAGCTGCATACATATGCTCCAGCTTCTACATTGTAGGTCGTAGGTCGTAGGTTCGCCGAAAAACATAGGTACTTAGGTATGCTGTAGGTTGTAGGCTGTAGGTCGTAGGTGGTAGGTTGGCCGAAAAACATAGGTACATAGGTATGCTGCAGGTTGTAGCTTGTAGGTCGTAGGTGGTAGGTTGGCCGAAAAACATAGGTACATAGGTATGCTGCAGGTTGTAGCTTGTAGGTCGTAGGTGGTAGGTTGGCCGAAAAACATAGGTACATAGGTATGCTGCAGGTTGTAGCTTGTAGGTCGTAGGTGGTAGGCTGGCCGAAAACATAGGTACATAGGTATGCTGCAGGTTGTAGCTTGTAGGTCGTAGGTGGTAGGTTGGCCGAAAAACATAGGTACATAGGTATGCTGCAGGTTGTAGCTTGTAGGTCGTAGGTTATAGGTTCGCCAGAAAACATAGCTACATAGGTATGCTGTAGGTTGTAGGTCGTAGGTCATAGCATCCCTACAACATATACCTACCTATGATATAGGTCCCACGTCGCAGGTGACCCGTCGGGAACATGACATATCCACAGACCTATCGTCCGGACGCGTAAACCGTTACGACCTCCTACACAGACCTGTACGCTGCTACTTCACAGTTGCTAGTGCACAGTGACATATTACCTTCCTACAACTACTAGTGCAGTGCCGTAGGTTGTTGGCCCACTACTTACAGGGTACATCTTTGATGTGGACCTGCATTCTATAGCTACTCCTTAAAACCATCATACTCCATGGCGGGGCTACTTCCAACTTCATTTCGCTAGAGAAAATATGTAAGCCTGAATAATTAAATCAAACATAATAGCTACTCAGAATATTTTTAAAAACTTAATAAACGGATGTATTGTGGAATTGTAGAATACAAACTCGAACATACTTGTACAAGTTCAAAATGTATTATAGCTGGATTATTATAACACATCACTGAATAGGCTCCATATTTTGCACAATGCCCCATGCTATCATGTCTGCCGTCACCACCTATGATCAAAGGCTCTTCTGATTTTCTCAATGATTCAATTATCTTCATTTGATATTGTTTCCAATTCAAGATAATAGCAGGGAAGATTTTTTCCTATTTGAAAAAAATTGAAATTCAAGGATGTCAGTACATAATAATTTGTTTACAAACACTAAATGAATAATGATAAACCAAGATAAACACAATATATAGGTATTCCATGACAATTCTTCTGATCTGGGTGGGGGGCATTTATTTTAAAATTTGACAACCTGAGGAGAGTGCTTATTCCAAGGGCATTTCACTCCTCAAAAAGGTGTACAAGATTTTCATTTAAACAAAACAATTTCCAATGGATTTTGGAGAAAACAATAGGATTTCCCCAAGGGTGTATGAGATTTCAGTGGAGTTATTTTCCCCAAGGCTCATTCAAGGGAGGAGATTATTGAAGGAAATATGATATACCTTCTGATGCTGTAAAAATGTTGTCATTGTAAAACATGCCAGTCCCGTGTGATTGAAAAATCGCAAAACTTTTGTGCCAGTCAATCCAGCTGTCAATGTTGCAAATGAAAGTAGTAGATTACCAGCAGGCATCCTTGTATTTTCAAAATAAGGTTGACTCCTCCAGACATTTTCTCGTTTACCACAGGCATCTCTAGCACAAACAGTTTTTATTTCTACCATTGTACCTGTTTGTCGTGTTTCAACAAGGGGATTGCTTGTCTTGCATTCTGGGCAAGTATTGAAAAGCAGTAACAGCTGGGTCAAAAATATGATGAACTTTGGCTGTTCTCTGAGGTTGCCTCCCGGGTTGCCTCTCCTATCAAAGTTGTCTTCAGAGCTACAAAAGAAATGCTTAATTCATTGATTATGTTTCACACATATGATTAACATTTCTTACAATTAAAGAATCATCGCATGAAAAAATGCTAAGAAAATTAGCTATTAAATACATATTCAAATACATATTCTGCATCAGTTTCATCTTCATTCTGAAAGTAATATTCCTTATCATCTAAATCACCATCCATTTGTTCCTCTTCGGTTTGCTCATTGAATTCATTGATTACTGGCTCTGCTTGTTTAGCAGCTGATGCTCGAGATTTCTGGTACCTTATTTTCCAATTTAACAATCTCCATTTTCTCTTATAAAGAATTAATTTCTGATCCAAGGACTTGACTTTCAATTTCAATTGCATACATGTTGTGCAAGGTGAGTCTGTCTGACATCCAACATCATGAAAATATGGAGAAATTATAAAAGCACAAGTCAGATGTACATAAGCTAACAATGGAGCTATCAAACTGATAAGCCCACTTAGCTTCAAGCATCAAGTTGTGAAACATAAACAATTACCTTTAAATTGCATGATTCATCCGGAAAATAACTCTGTTGTTCACACTCTTCACTTGGACAGCTTGAAAATTCTTCATCTTGCTCCTTTTCACCTTCCTTGGAATGAGTAGCGGCCTTGACTAACTGCAGAAAAAATATGCCCTGTGTCAGTATAGCCACATACAGTCTAATTACTATTCATGAAGTGGAATAATGAATATAATAAAATTAAATTTAGTGCAGCGCGAATGTTTATAAAGATTTAAGGCCTATAGACCTGAAACCATTCTACTTACCATTCTGTGATCCCTCTTTGAAAGTGTGGTACATTCTTCCTTTGGATAAACAGAGGGAGCTGGAAGAATTCCAATTTCATCCTCTATTAATCTTCGCTTGTGTCGATCTCCTAATGCTGTCAAAGATGTAAATCTACTCACAAAATCTTCTGGTTGAAAGTGTGCTGAACAAATGACAGAAGATTTTGATGCTACCCATTTTACAAGCCTTTGTTCAACGAATTTTATCCACTTTCGTCTCCTCCTCTTCGCCTCTGGTCGATCATCGTCATAAAATGGTATGCGATGAAGAGAGATTCATTTTCTAAATTTTTGAGATTCAAGCATCCTCCTACAACACACCTTTCAGGCATTTTTTAACAAAACTCAGACGTCAAGAGATTTGAGAATGCAAGAAGAGCAAGTTGCCAGAGAAGGAAAAAGAAGTGTGGTTTCTACGTGTTTTGGTTTCTACGTCACAGCTTATTAGTCACCAGACCCCTAAATGGCGCAGATTTGTGAAAAATAATCTCAAAATTCGCAACTTTGAGGGAGGAATCCAAGGAAGTGCCAAAGAAAAACCAAAAATAAACTTCATATTCGCATTCAGCATATTCCAAATATTAAGTTCTAATTATATTAGAATTATACTTTTATTGCACTTTAAAGAGCTTATCTCTAATTTTCATCATTTTTTGAGTTTCAAAGTTGATCCAGGGTTTGTGAATAAGATTATTGAGATTAAGTAAAAAAGTGTCAAATTTTGCATTCAAATCAGTACTTTCTTTACTAAGATAGGAGGTATCAACTTCTGAATATTCTGACAGAAAGCTAGATTCATCAAACTTTTTATAATCATGAGAGAAATAGGATGTATTTTCATACTCAGGTGCATTGTCCTTAAAAATAGCAAACTGATGAAGATGGTCAGAGATCAAAGATAATAAATTACCACTTAGAATATTACAGTCATTGATATTACTTAGGAAAATGTTATCAATAAGCCTAGAGCTGGTGTCTGTGATACCAGATGGAAGGTATACAGTGAGAGGAAAACATAAAGTTAATAAAGTCATCTGTAAGGGTATGGCTGCCATAGTTGAGTAAATCAATATTGAAGTCACCCATGATATGGATAATTTTATCTTCGTCGGAAAATAAAGAAAGAGATTCCTGAAGGTGTTGCGTGAACTTTACAACATCTGAGCTGGGATGTCGATATGCACAACAACAGATGATACTTTTAGCTCTAGTATTTTAAATTTCAATCCAGATAGTTTCAAAGTCAGCCATGCTAACAGAAAGATCATCTCGTCTATTTTTTATAAGATCTGATTTGACATAAATACCTACACCACCTGCAGCATTTTGAGAGACAGTAATAAAAATTATAGCCTGGTAGATTGATATTTGATTTTATAGATGCATTGACAGAGGCCTTGATTTCAGAGAGACCAATAACTTGGAAATCAATCTTAAAGGAGCAAAGAAGAGCATGAAATTCTTCATAATGAAGTGAAAGACTACGAATATTCATGTGGAAGAGGGCAAAATCCTTACTAGAAGCTTCTAAATTAGTCAGTTCTTTTAAGGAATAATATTCAGAGCTCAAGTTTATGTTGATATTTTTATCAATGTCAGAATGAGATAGATTTGGCAAATTAGTTAACCTGGACGCGATTTCAAAGGTGGATTAGACAATTGATAGTTGGAAAAAATGCCCAAATCATTTTCACCTTGAAAGACCCTGTCAGGTACCAGGGTAAAGGGAAAGATGGTGATTTTTTTTAATATGGAACAATACAAAAAAATCCATTGTTTATTATCGGGCTCTTTTTAGAGTTCTTTAAATTCAGAAATTGAAATATCATTGCATTCTATGTGAATCCAGTTATTTCAATGGTCACAGAAAATTGATGTATGGTTATGCTTGAGACTATTTTTGCAAATGCCACAGGGAAATGTTGAATTGGCTGCATCTAATTCTACCTCAGAAGTTATTCTAGCTTCTATTTCATTAGTCAGTTTGGATAAGGTCAACGTTTTGTTGTTTGAAAAAATGGAAAAATAAATAAGATATAAATATCAAAAGTTCAAAATGAAGGAAAAAAAGTTGACAATAGTTCCCAATTTATTAAGCACAATATGTCTTGGTAACACAATTCGGTGGACAAGACGGTGACGGTCAAAAGTAGGAATTAATCATCCACAGAGTCAAAATATTCTGTAGCTTGGTCAAGGTCCTCTTCCTTGTAGTTATTTTTCTTGATGCCTGAGCCATCATCAATTGATAGGGATGCAGGGTAAGAAAGCTTCACTTTCCAAGTCTCATTGTGAATTGAAAAGTATCTGCAGATCTTAAGAAGTTTTTTTCTCTTCACCATTGTTTGCGCAGAGAAAAGCTGTTCCACTTTAATTGACATGTTGATGTTGCAATTTGATTGGAACTTTGTATTCATGATCTCTTTGGACTGAGAAAGAACTGTGGTGGAATCTTGCCAAGATAGGTATTCAGCATAAATAGGTCTAGGGGCAAATGCTGATGAATTTTTTCGATTAACTCAGTCAATTGTGATTTCATTTATTCCAAATTTCTCAAGATGTTGCCAAATTAATTCCTAAGACTGTTCCCAGCTTTCATGGGATTTGGGTTCTGGAAAGCCTTGGAAGATGCAGGAATAAAACTGTCTTATTTTAAGACAGATACCAACCAATATTTCTTATAGTTTTTCTTTGTGTTTCAATGCGCAAACCTAATTGAGGCTTGCGTTGTCAAATGGCCTTGAATGGGCCTAGTCACTTGCTAGCTAATGGCAGTTGCTGTGGGCAATCAGTATATATGATTGTAGTTATATTCACATTAATGATATTTTTGAATCTTGTTTTGTAATAATTGTGCATATTATGAGCACTAGCAGTGAATATTCTGATACGCCTCTTGTTGATCCGGCCACTGGATTACCTGTACTTTTACTTGGATCAAAGCAGCCCATTCCAAAGCGTACGCATACCGGCACCACAAAGATCGATTCTTCAAGGAGAAGACCAAAGGCCTATAATCAGAAGAAGAAATGTTCAATGAAAAACGCCAGCACCACAAATGATTTACATGTTCCAGGAGCTGACAAAAGACTGCCGCCAATGGTTCTGGATGATGATGTTTCACCATCAACTGCTAGTCCTTATGGATTTGTTAAGTTTTCTTTCTTATTCATTGCAGTTCATGTTTGCACGTTTCTCATACTTACTTTTATCTGATATTTTTGTCTAGCAGTGCAGTTTGTATAGTTGTTATCTTTTAAAATTGCAGATGCTTCAGCTGGCATTGTCTCTGAAGACAACATGGATACAGAATCTGAATCAGCAAATTCAAGGGAAAAAGTGGTTTGTATCACCGCAAATGCAGTCCAGGATAGAATCCATGTAGCCTACGCCAGGCGTAGTTTCAAAAATTGTTATTTGTGCTAGCAAGCATTGCCTATTTCCCTGGGAGCCAATGAATCAATTGTTTCTTGGAGACAGACAAAGTTTTCATTTTCATAATCTCTTGCTTCAAGATTGCATGTATTCTACCCTGGAATTGTTGCTAGAATGCAGTGCACTCATTTTTGGTAACTTCTTATATTACAAACCACACAAGCAACAGACTGCTTATCTATTAAGTATGTCATGTGTATGGCCTCCATACTTACTATTGTAATTAAATTTGCTATGAATGTTTTACTATGATAAAAGGTCAAACTGAACAGAATTCGCTATAAGTTGGGGTCAAAATTTACAATAAATGAGTGTATGTGTGTCTTGATAGTGCAACCATCATGTCATTGTATTCTGTCCTATGATTCCACAGAAATCATTTAATCTTTTGGTTTTATATTGAATCAGGGAATCGTTATATTATATTCCTTGGAAAATACCTTACAAGAAATGAACTGTAGTCACTAGGATCGGATAGAAGTAAGAGTAACAAACAAGAAGACCTAAACCTTGCTGTAATGCAACCATAGCTGGAATCCAAAGCCCCCTCCTGTTGAGCTATTGACACTATGAGCAAGCTATTATAAGACCATGATGCCACATCACTTTAAAATTTTGCCAAGATGTAAAAAACCACAGAATATGTAATGGTGCACTTAAAAACCTTAAACTGAATATTTTAGGTTAGTGAGGATATAAAGGATATCTACTTGGTCAATATTTTGCAGGAGAAAGCTTTTATGGTTATTGGTGAGAGGGCAAATACGTTTCTTATTAAAGACTTGGACGTAGAGCGCAAGCATCTTAAGGTAATTTTACTGCATTTTTTGGTTACCAAACATAAAGGGCAAAATGAATCATCTGTGACATGCATAATAATCAATTTTTCCAGCAAGTTTATCACTCTTTGCAATATTTCTAATTGTAGATTCATAGCTTTCAAATCATTGAAAGGAAAGTAGTTTCTTTCAAAAACGGAAAAGAGTGGCTGTTGAGCTGTTCTTGCAATGTAAATTTAACAAAGTACATCAGTGCCTTAGGAGACAAAGTTGATATTGATTCTGAAGGTAAGTGCTTCACAGTACTAGAGTTTATTTTTGTCATAGAGGCAAGCCTATTGTCTTTTTTTTTTCAAAAGATTTGCCCCTCTCACCCCCTTCCCCACTTCTCTTAAAACATGTCATAATTCTTATTGGTACATATCCTTTTAGAACTGAAGAAAATTATGAAATCAAAGTTTCATGAATGCTTGCATCTTACAGTCTGTTATCAACTAGTGGCTGCCTTCGATTCAGTTAATAATGTGGACCCTTTTCTTGGTGCAAAAGGTTTGAATTACTACTTTGAAATACACAATTGCTATGGGGAACTGGCAAGGGAATGACAACAAACTAAAGATTACATTATCTTTTGTCATAACCTTACAATATATTACAAGCATGTGCTGCAACAAGTGGTTCTTTGTTGATTAGCTCTAATAAAACTTTTATTTTAGGTATAACAAAACATTTAAAAGACATCTTTGTGTGCCCCACCTGTAATTTCTGATTTGCCAATGATTTCACGTTTTTCAAACAATGCTTTGTTGTTAAGTCTTCTTTTTACCAACATTTTGTTCAGCTGGCCCAATCAAAACATCCACTATCATTACTGAGTATCTTTATCAACTCTTTTTACAAAAATGCAGGAAACTTTGACATATGCAGAGATATATCAACAGGGGATGGAAATGTTGTTTACGATAGAGAAGTTCGAGATTCAGAACTAAAATAAGTTGGGAGGCATTATGAATTGCCAGTCGAAGTAGACTTCATTCTGGGATAGTGGTTAGCCGAAATAGAAAGAGTTGACTGTATAGGTATGAAGTTGAGGTAAACTCGACAGTCTCATTTATATTTATCTTGCTTTTTTTTACAGAATCCAGTTATGAACATGGTTATGGTCAGGTAAGGAAAATTTTCTAAAAACCACTCAAATCTCCCTTTAAGGATCAAGGTAAAACTTCTATGTACTTAAATTTTTGCAGTGACCTCCTCCCCCCTTCATGATTGAGATACCTTAGTTTCATTGAAAATTGCACTGCTTACCATACCCTTACCATACTTCTGGAAGTCTGTTTCTTTTCAAAAAATGCATGATAACTTTTGTGTTTGTTTGCGTTGGTTAAGGCTGTCTTAGAGTTACCGGAGATACTTAGTTGTTTTTTAGATATATGTCCGTGTACATGGTTGTTCTTTGTTTGATTTACAATGAAGTTGATTTAAAAGATTCGAAATTCATAATATGCAAGTGTCTGTGGCTACCATATACCTAAGCCTTATATTGGTTTTATAACCACCAGCTTTTTCAGATTACGAGATTTTCTTTCAGAATCTTCCTGAAATTCAGGAGGTAGCATCTTCAGAGCAAAAACTGATCGTGATAAAACCACCTGATGGAACTTACGCAGTTGTTGGGTTTGATCGGAAAGGTTTCATCTGTCACAGATGCGAATTTGCAAGGCATTCCTGCAGTCATATCAACTCTCTAGCGATATACATAAAGGAGAAAGAAGAAAGCCTTCCAGATTTCATTGTCGATATGATGGCTGCAAAGGCAGAATTACAGCAATCAGAGATAAGCAGTAGATTCCCTAGGACAATGTCAACACAGAAGATATCATGGGTTACGACTCCTAAACAGAGGAAAATTTACGAGTTGACGAAACGAACCCTGGAAAATGTTTTACCTGATGGTACGATGGCACTGATCCCTAATAATGATCCTTGTTCCCAATGTGGTGGAGAAATGTCAGATTTAGTGCAAAGTGGATCCGGTGGTAAACGACTTTTTTTGTGGGCAAGCGTTGTTTTCGTTACAGGTAAACATAACCAGAGCATATATTTGCAAATTTTCTCTTCTTCCATAATCTTTGCTGTGTTTTTCCTGTTTTCTTTTGCAGAGATTTTGCTGTCAAATCAATCATAAGGAAAGTCACTACACTCTATTCAAAAGAATCATAGTAGTAGTATTTTGTAACTTTCTGCCCAGGTGTCTGTTGGTGATTTGCTAGAAAGCAGGAGCACAACTGAACGCGAAATATGTAAAATATGTGAAATAATTTCTTATTGCCTTTTTTTCAGTATTTACAAGACAGTGTTCAAGTTGTCGATTCGAAAGGACTTACTGTGGGACTGAAGATGGAATACTAAACATGGGCGTTTTTCTTGTTGGTCACGATGCGTTGAGAGATTATTTGAATCTCTTTTTGACTGGTAACAGGTGATTACTTTAATTTGTCTTTTATATTGTTTGTGTTGTTTGGTAGGGATTGAATTTGTAATAATTATTGCTGAAAGCCGCAGGATTGAGATGATTATGTAATCACGTTGTTTCTTAACTGATTCAGTTGCAGTCTTGCTGGGTTTCATGAGAAATGGAAGTTGAACTACGCAGCCACTGGGTTTACACAAGAATTGATGATGAATTACCAACAGTTTAGATTTGCCTGGTATTCGTACTTGAGCTTGCTCGACATCGATTATGAAGATGGTTTTAAATGTGATATCTGCGGCAATTTTCCTGATGTGCTTACCTGTGATGCAACAACTCTTGGATTCAAAAGAGTATTTGCACCAACTGAATTAAATATCACTGGAGAGCCAACAGAGGATATGCTTTCTGGAAGATAAGTAGCCACCATAGTTTTTAGATAGATCATTCTGCGTTGAAACCCGTGGTTGTGTAGGAATGAGAATCTTTATTGTTTTTTTCTGTATCCGTTTACTCTTGTGTGTTGTGTTTATTTTTCAGGGCAATCCTGTTATCCATAAAATAAGTTTATGATGCTTTTTCTTCACTAGCTTTAAATCAAGGACGCTGCTGACCAAGAAAGAACTTCGGAATCTTTTACAACAATTTGCTGATCGTATAAAATTGGATAACATAGCGAAACTGAAAATCCTGCTAGAACAAGACTGTCCACCGCTTGCAAAATTTTTAGACTTGTGTTATGTGATTTTTGAGAGGGCCGATTTGTTTCCACCATCCGTTATGAAATTTCTCAAATGCATGAGCTCAGTATCCCCAGTATCATCCTACTTCCCCTCTTCTGATTTAATACAACATGTAATGGAAGAAATGGAAATTGGATACAATATCCAGAAAAATCCCGAAACGCTGCATTGTTTGCAAAATGAGGCACCGATTTTGTTTGCCGTTCTTAGAGATCTCCCTGTTGAGGAACCTTTGCTAAGACTTTTTAAGTGTCTCAAAACAAAAGTAAAAGATACCTTTCGCCAAGATGCACATGCACTCAAAACAGTATCTCGAAGCACCTCGGGTAACCGTTTCTCTTACCTGCCGAATTGGCCAGTCATTAATGAGCGAGGCGCTTACAAGCAGGACCTAATCAAGTCCAACAAGAAAAAAGATTTGGAATGTACCAAGGATTATCGCGGACACCCAACTTTGATGCCTGGTATATTTACGTTATATTGTAAACACGGTGAGAAATGAACCAATGTATGCATAATTTCCATTTCTTTACAAAGTGTTGCGAGCATGGTGAACAATGAAGCATGCATCATTTCCTTCCCAATGCTGTTAGAAGTCACTAGTGTCATTAGCTGGATGATACTCAAAATTTATGATACAGTAGTTTCGTTACACTGATTCTTCTATTCTGTATTTTTTAGTCGTTACAATTTGTCAGGTGTCTTTCATTTTTTAGAAAAATTACTGAACAGTGAATGGTGTGATTGTATTTAATCAAGTTCTGCCGTTTAAGCACGGTGTACTTAAATGTCCATATCTGTTTCTTTCATTGACAGATATTTGCTATGGCTTCGATGTATTGGATTCCCAAGAATCTCCAAATGTGCTGTTTACTATATTTCGAACAAGATTCCCGAGAGGTGTGTTATTTTACAATTCTACTTATTATGTTTGTCTTACTCATTTTAACCCCATTACCTGTTAACGATTTCCCAATGCCTCTCTGCGAATGTATTCTGTTCTCTTCACTCTATTATGGTGATTGTTCTAGAAGCTTAATAAATGTTTTTTTTTCAGCTCCAGTCACAATCATTTATGACAATTCCTGCAACCTTCACGCCTACTGTCTCAATCGTGACCCTGGTTTTTTTAAACAAACAACTTTCCTCGTCGATCGTTTCCACTGGAAGAATCATAAAGGTTAGTAGAATGGCTTATGAAGTACCAGTGTGTGGCAAGAAAAGTCAGCAGCTATTCTTTGCGAGGTAGATGTGAAGGTTCTATGTGTCCCTTTTGCAGAACAAATCCATATACTGCAACCGTGGTTTACCAGCTGCTCTTTCTCTAGATAAAGCATGTTTCTTTGCATGCTTCCATCCTCTATACGGTGGACGCAGCCTAGCGAGTGCAATCTCCGTTGCCTGAGCAGAACGAACATGTTGGGAAAGCAAGTGCGAGATAGGAACTCTGACTTGCAATGTTGCAATGTTACTTGTAAAATTTCAACTAAGTATTTTATTTGGTATTTTCGAGTTAGGCTTTATTACACAGCCAAAGGAATGTTATTTCCATTTTTTCATTCTCTACAAAAATATTGAAATTAATATTCTGCAGCAAGACAGAACAACTGTATGTATAACAGTGTTTTCCTCTTTACTTCTGTCGTATTTTTGTGTACGATGAATGATCCGGGGCAGGAAATTAGCTTATAACTATCTTTATTAGATTAGCCATAGATAAGAAATTCATAGTCAACAGATGCATAGGTCAACTTTTTCTTTCAGCTTGTGCAGATAGTTACCATCTTTCTCTCTATCCACAATACGCGGGGCTGAATAGCCAGATAAATGAGCAGAGAAATGCAAGATTGAAGCGTGTTAAAGCACAACTGAGCTACATGAATCCAACGAATTTCGTGAATTCAGCTAAGCTCATACTATGGTACTGCAACGTGAAAGCAAAAGCAAAGAAAGCATCATCGTAGAACTTTATTACAGGACAGCATTGACAAATTAAAACTTTACTTTTTGCATTCAGTCTAAATATCCTGTCTTCTTTTTTGCAACGCTGCTATTGCTATTATCGGTGATATCCAATAATGCTTCTCTAATGGTATTTAATGGCAAGAATGGATACGACGAGCTTCCTAATGTGTGCAAGGTAGGTTCTGTGTGATTTGAGGTTGAACATTCTTCACCTCTCCGTGGCACTTGGGTAAATACCTCTCGATATGTATGCATAAAGGATATTTTTATATTGACATGCAGTACTTAACCTTTAGCTGAAAAATGTGCACGTAAAGCAGTCCATGATATGTTGATTGCTATTAGTTGATTAGTTAGTAGTTATATCTTTTGCTCATTACTCTACATGATATTGAGGTTGAAAAAGAGTTGTCTTCTTTGTGTCACTCTTCATGTTCATAAATCTGAGCAACTGGGAGTTCGTTTGAAGGGAAATTATCCTAAAACACGTGAAGGTAAGTGTATGCATTGGAAACTAGAAGTACCCCCGTGCTTCACGTATCTTATGTCAATGCTTCTATGGCACAGTAGTGGAAACAAAATCTTTTAAAATCACTTTTGAATTTGTAAAGCCCAAGAGAGTTCAGATAGAAAATGTTATACGTTGTTGTTTTCATCAGGTAGATGGGACCACCTGCACCCTAATTTTTAGAATAATATGGCTCCGTTTTTCTCAATATTTGGCTGTTAGCTCTTATAGAAAGCTAACATTGACAGAAGAAATGACTACTTATGTTGTGTTCTACTTCTATGATGGTTCTTTTTACGTTTTACTAACAAAGTTAAAAGGTATTTGGATGAGTCAAAGAGCAGGTAACGTACTTAGTACCTAGGCTTAATATACTAAGATGAAAGAATTTTCTCCGACAAACTGGAAATACATTCTATAAGTGTCAGTTTGCTTTTATAATCAAATTGGAAATTTGCAAGTTTGCTTTGGGAATGGCGCGAAATAACACGTTTCCAGGGGAGAATGGCAAATTAAGGCCTTTCAACTTACATATTCTTTCGCTTGCACCCCCTCCTCAAAGATAAGATGGTTGTCTAAATAGTCTTACGAAGCAAGTAATCTTACCGTATGTCCTACAATATGCCCTACAACAGATAAGAGAATGTGACATGAGGTTTGAGGTAGCTCATTGTCAAGCATGATGTCTTTTTAGTCTTTCAAACCCAGTGAATTGGAGAAAATCTCATATACCTATATAAAGCAAAAGTGTGTATTGATATCCCCAATAAGTCCACTTCAATCCCTGAATGGTATTTGACCCAGAAATTGCAGGGGTGCGCCCCCGAGTTTTTACAAATTTACCCACCTCTAAGGTACCGTTTTTCACATTTATCATTTTCATACTAAATCGTAAGAAAATGTTATTCTACAAACACTTCTAAGGTGTTTTTAGGCATAAATTGGACCCTGTTGTAGGGAATTTAGGAAGAGAAATCCAACCATAAGAGGGTTACATACCCGTTCGCCTACATAAGAGAGTACCCCCCCCCCGGAATTCAATATGCATAAATTAGGTCAATATCACTAAAACCCCGAAAAAGTTCCCTATTTCAACACTCTGGTCTGTCAACCCAGTGAATAAGTGAAAATCTGCGACTTCTAATGGAAAAGTGTGTTCATAGTCAACAAAAACTACGACAATCCGCATGCAATCAGTAAATCCCCGAATATTTACCGTTTTTCTCGGGAGGGGGAGGGTACATAATACAATTTTGGTACGGGTATGTGCCGCCCATTTGGGTGGGTTTTTTGAATCTGAATTTCTCTTGACATGTGTATGAGTTCAACCAAAACCTCATAAGAGGGTGGGAATATGAGGAAGACTCGAAAATATTACTTTATTTTTGTCAGATATGCCAAAACCGCGTCGAATGCGTTCGCAGTACGTTTTCAAGTAATCATATGGCTTGGAAAGTCTTATTCCGCTTATTATTACTCATGATCTGTGTTCTAAATTATATACATCTTAAGTAGATGGATCTGCAAAATTTGGGCATCCCATCAAACTATAGGTCATTCCCCCCCGGGCCGTTTTTTTAAATTTGTCAGTACCTCAGCAAAGTAAATAAGCGACATTCTTCAACTATAATGCTAAAGTCTGGGGATACCCTGATAAAAGCTACGTCAATTCAATCTAATTTGGTGGAAATCAGTAAAATTTATCTACGCTTAACTTCTTAGTCCCACATAAGAACATCGCTGACCATTATATGTAATTTAAATTCAAAAATTTCAGTAATTTTTCACAGTGCCTTTCCTTCAGATAATACCAAATATTCATTCTAGGTGAACGTAAGCTCAATATATATTGAATTTCCTGAAGTATTTGGTATTTGTACCCCAGGGGGGGTACTCATTAACTTTCAATACGGGTGGTCCATGCCACTATTTCCTTGCAGATCCCCAAATATTGAGTTTAATGTTTTGGAGACCCCAAATATTGATATCTATTTTTGGGCACCTAAAATGTTTTCTCGGGTTTAGCCATCAGTTTCATGACAATTTACAATTTATAAGCTCTTGGCAGTTGGATGGGTCATTGTAATGAATCGCACCAAGTCGCAACATTCTTCCTTCAGATTTGTGGACCCCAAATATTGAATTTTGTCCATGTTATAATTCACAGACCCCAAATATTGAATAAGCTTAAGATTCCGGACCCCAGATCTCAGACCACCTGTTGTTTTAACACTGCGCATGAGAACTTGCTCAATTATTAGATCTGTTGAGAGGCCAGCCCAATATCGCTCACTTCTTCTAACAACGTGAAGACCTCTGCAAAACTGCTGATGAACACCAGGCGAATCCTTGGAAAGTGATTGCATCATCTTCAAATATATCATCACAGACTTAGTGTAATGGTTATGACCTGAAGCAGCAAAAAAAGGCAACATTTCTGAAACTGAACTGAGGTGGAGCTGCCAATTTCCAGTCCTTTCTGCTTTGATGAATCGACGTAGGATGTCCAGCATTTGCAAGTATATGAACCAAAGCTTCGCAGTTCTGCCTTCCTGCCTTTCTTTGAAAATCTCCAATTTATTCGACACTTTCTCTAAGTCCTCACATATGGAAATATCTTGGATTCCAATATCAGATGTGAACAGCTTATCAAATATGTCTCCTGCTTTCAACAAATCGCTGTCTATTTTTCAACTGCACTGCCTTCATTTTCTGAACTAACGATCTCGCTTAGCTGGTGATTATCTCCGGCTATCATTTCGCGATCATTGTACTCTTCTCCTTTAGTGCACCCACTTTCAACATCAGTGTCTCCAGGTACAGGCAAAGGCACATGAAATACTTCATCACATATTAACCCAAACAGGGCCGTTTCAACAAGGAAATGTCCACGTATCGCTCTTGCAATTGCTTTTCCTGAGAGCATGTGAACTACAACGTTACTAGCATAAACTTGCTCTAGTACTTCGTACAATCCTGAATCGGACATGATATGCCCGATGCTTCCCAGAAAGCTCATAATAACGTGCAGCCCACCCAATCTCAAAATGACTTCTTTTAAGTCGCCATCATCAATTTTTTCCAATTTAATTAATGTAGCTTTCCACCATAATGGCTGGTCAAATGTAATTACGGGCACAAAGCCATGTTCATTTCCAAGTTTACAAGCAAACTTCAATGTGGAATAGACACATGGAAGGTCTGAGGGGTCCATATCTATCATTGGAAGAAAAATTACTGAAGATTTTCCGGGATGATTTCCAACATGAAGCATCTGCATCATTCCCGACCATAAAGGTCGAGGGGACTTCAAAGGCCACGTAATTTTCCACAAGAGATCGATGTGTGATGTGGCATCTTCGACAATAAAATCTTTTATCAGTTCATACTTTAAACTATTCTTCTTCCCATTATTCTTGTAAAAATTTATATCTATCTTACCAACAGCAGCAATTTCTGCAGCAGTAACATTCTTTTTGGGAACATACTTCTTACATATTACTTCTGGTGTTATGGTGGCAATTATTCCCATTCCATGAAAAGTATTTTTACCGTCAAGTGTTACTAAGTTATGGTCAACATTGTCTGCAACAAGTTGTATCATGCCTCCTTCCACCCCTAGTGGTAGGTCTACTCCATTTGAAACTGCTGCACTCCGCTCAAATCTTTGCACCTCAGCATAAGAACTTGAAAAGCCTAGACTATGTAAGGTATCTATCAAAATCTCGAACCAAAATGGTGATGAAGCTGCACTCTAAGCCAATTTGCAGTGGAGCTGTCAGAATACGTGGTCTTACAGCTTGCATAAGGGCTTGTCCCAATGATGCTGATTTTACTTGGGCATTCTTTGCACATAGCAAAATTCCTAAGAATGATTTTAAACTGTCTGGCAGGTAATCCAACATAGCAGTTAATGAACATAAATCGTCAACAGGATAATATTGATTGTCTGGTAATATTGATTTTATGTCGCTCTTAATAAGCTCTGCAGCTGTAGAAATAATAATATTTTCTCTGTTTCCGGATCTTGCGTAGACTGCATGTGGTATTCGTGTAATATTATTGCGGCAGTTCTTTTAAAAGTGACAACATTTGTTTTACCATTAATCTCCGTAATTGTTATTTTGTCGCCAAAATGTTTCTCTAGCTTGCTTTTCATCCACTTATATGTGTATGCACTATGTCCTGAACCTTCAAGAAAATTCTCCATCTTATCGATCAAATCATAAACTGTGATTTGTTCATCATCGTTATTTGTTAAATGCTCTACTACTTTCAAAATGCCTCACTTTGTACATCAGATTCAGGCCTTCCAACCTTTTTCCCTTCAGTTTGGTCAATGTTTGGACTGTTTCTTCCAGTCCTGAAGTTAATACTGCACACTTGATGGTAGATTGCATCAGAAGCATGTAGATCAGCAGGTGCAGACATGATTCTTGCCATGACCTCCTCCGACCACTGATCATCTCTTTTTTTACACACAAATTTAATACTGGCGTCAAAATCCTTAGTCCTCACAGGATAGGTATCAAAACCTCTCTTGTTGCATTTTTGACCCAAGCTGGCAGGTTTCCCACAAAATAAACAATGCTCTCTAACGTTAAACTTTGACTCCGAAGATCTTAGCTTTGGCTTACAATCATCAGCGCCGTTTAAAAAGTCATTTCTTTTGGCGGCTTTCTGAATTTCTTTTGGGTGACAATAAATGCGACGACATTCAACGTGAGCATGTTGGCCAGGTTGTACATCAAAACATTCACCTCTTTCCTTACTTGCTTTTAAAATACCTATACAGCCCTTTTCTCTTAGTGTAACTGCAGCAGTTTCATCAGTTATCAAATCTTTGCAAATTACACATTTTTCCATGTTAAGGTCTTTGGCCTAGGCAAAATGAGCCAAGGCCATCAGGACAATGTAGTTGTTAGGCGACAATTTAGAAAACGAGGTTTCTTGAGTTAATTTGCTCCTCCTCAGAGGCTCAGTTTTTGTCACCAGAATACTGTTTTTGTTTACGCCAATTTTCAAAGTTTAAAGACGCGCATCGTGGGGGACTTTTTATATGATGTTTCTGGGACCTTCCTTAGTACTTTGACCAAAAAAAATTCTTCTGTTGCAATTTGTCCGAGGTGAACTACCTATAATGACTAGACTAAAAGTTAATTACAAATCTGCATTGCTTTTGATCTGTTTGAATATAATACATAAAAATCATAATTCTGAACCACACAAAAAATAATACATATAATACAATAATATAATACATAATATAATACATAATACATAGAATATAATACATAAAAATCATAATTCTGAACGACAGCTTTGTAAGGGTACTGATAAAAGAAGAGTTACACCACTAATGCCATACTCTTAAGCTCCTAATTTCTTTGTGATGAGAATTAAGATAATAATGGCAGGGTGGTTGAATCAAAAGATGAGACGTGTTTGAAAACGAACTTCTCTCTTGCATAAATTATTAACTAGAAATCCTAGAAGCCAGTTTATAAATTCTGCCTTTACCTTGACTATTGTATTGAAGGCTGCTGGAATCAGATAAAAAGCAAAGTATTTCATTAAATGCAAACCTGAATATTTAATACATAATTGCCCATCCTTGATTTTCTGCAATGTTAATGCAACGGTTGGCGTTCCAGTTTTTTTGTACCAGTCATTCAACTATAAAATATAATAAGCACATAAGGTCGCACACCACTTCAACAAAGCACAAACCAAATGCATGCTTTACAGCTAGAAAATTTCAATAAACACAGTCCTACAATCAATAGACATTCCAGAAATTTGGTACATTCTGTTGGCACTATTGGTAGCTAATACCTGACTCAATGTGCTATCTGAAGAACTATTCATGCATCAATCTATATTTGAAATGAAGAAGTTTATTTTGATAGTTGCAGGTTTCATGCACTGTTAGATAAAATGCTACAATGGAAAAAAACAGAGCTAATGAAAATGTATGATTCCCAAAGGCAAGGAAGGGTGGCATGGCACAGAAGCTAGAAATAAAGGGTAAGGAAAACAAACATTCTATTATTCTGGTTACGGCAAGGGAGGGACCAACTGTCTCTGTGCTTCAGCTGCCCTTGTGAAAATGCTTTCATACAAAAATTGAGGTACTAGCCTTGAATAGGAAAATACACAAAATATAAAGTTAAAATTTATTGATTTGCTCTTCCATTAGTATCTACTTGTTGAGAATTGAACAGAAAGTGCAGAATGTTTAAATTACTCACCAAAGTATCCAATGAAACTTACTTAGCCTTATCAATTTTCCTTCTTTTAGAAGAGCTCGTTTCAAATTCATCAGCAGGTTTTCGTTGCTGCAAGAAGAATGGTGTTGTGTATACAGACATGCACTGCAGATTTGTAGAAGAGGGGATCCAAGTAGCTGAGGTTGCAGGCAGCTTTCCCTGGCAGGAGGTAATTCCTATAAGCTGAGGGGTTTATAAGTTGATGGGTGTATGCCCACATATGAGTGGCTTTTTTCTTCAGATTTTCTCTGAGACAACATACTGTAGTCCAATTTTTACCAAAAACATCTTAACTGTGTCTAAAATCGAATTTCCGCAAGATTGGGTATACTATATTACCTTGAATACGTGGACCCATTAAGGTTGAACTGCCCATAAGGAAAATTGGAATTTATGCCCTGTCCGGGTAAAGGTGGATAGGCATGAATTATGCAATAGAAAATACAGGAAAATAATGGCAAATGGCAAATGGCAAATACATATTCCATCATGACTCATCTGGTTTACCCACAGCACCCTGTTACTATGGAAATGAAAAGTGGATGGGTTTGAAAGAGCTCAGGGACATACCCCCTGATATGTGGAGATGGTGTGGCTGGTGGTCCAGGTTCCATCTCAAAATCACAACATTGTGGATTTGTATCCTGTTGGGGCAACTTTCCACGCAAACACAAGCTTCCATCCATTCAGGATTCAGCTGTCCATCCTTCTCAATCTCACATTGGTAGTGTACCCACTTTACCCATTACCAGTGGCATAGCCAGGCATCCAACATTGGAGTGGCAAAAGGGCATGGTCAAAGAAATTTAGGTTGTGGTTTTAAAAAAAAATTACCACGTCGTACACCTGCAACATTTTTACATCATATTTGGCCTATATAAAAAACCCATCTCGCAGTGATTGGGGGGCAACCCCCCGTGTCCCCCTTGGCTACACCACACCCACGGCCCATACCCAGGGTATTCCTTCTTGAATAAATCACGGGGCCCAAAAGGCCCACACTCCACATCTGCAACGAGCAAAAGAGCTGTGTACTGCCGAAAAAACCCAAATATGTGTACACCAAATAAACATGCTTATATTATATTTGCTTTTTTTAAGGATCTCAAGTAACCCATCGCCATCCAGCCGGTTTTCAGAAACTATTAACCGTCCGAAAAACCAACTTCATCCAACTTGAACTCACCCTTTTTGACAACAGCTTCAGCTTCGTGATGAGAATCAATTTCTTCGCCATGATCCCCCATATTTCATTCACCAGCGTAAATTCTTGCTAAACACCTGTTATTGTTTTGTGAAGATTCTCTAAATATAGTAGAATTTAACTTTCGAAACGAACACACGATCAAGTCCTAAATTTCCCGCCAGATTTTAGCGCCAAATGCGATGGACACCATCTGCGCAAGATTACCCGGTCTGCGCATCCTGCATATGTATAAGGAAAGATTGGTTGGTACATGCCTTATTATAAGACAGGTTCTTAGCTCGGAAGATGAGGGTTTTACGCATAGTTCTGTTTCTGAGATCTCAATTTCATCTTGCAAGCCTCTGATTTGTCAATCTTTAAATAGTAAGTCTTCTTGCAACTTTTCGACTCTATTTGAGTTCGCCTGAATCAATGCTTCTGTACTTTAAGCTTATCTAAAGTGATGCTTTAATTTTTGTGTATCTTTGAGATATTTTGTTCAGCAACGATATTTTGTTTACGGCCTTTTAAACAACTTTTCTTGTAGTTCATTAAAACAAGCATCAATCTTGCTTTCAATGGCGTTAGTTAGATCTAGACGAAGTTGACTTACCCAAGCAGCCTGTTCCAGTTGTGCTTGAAGGTCAGCCACCTTGGAAAAATTTGGCCTAGGCATGCTAAACCTAGTCTCCGAAGGCGAAGCATCTGGCCTAGGCATGTTGGGCCTAGGCGAAGCTTCAGAATTATCATTTAAATTTTTATTAGTAGCTGTTCTGGCTCTCTGTGGTCTCCGCGAGGTTGATTTACTCATATTAGTCTATAATCTGTTTGCTTTTTGACTCATGGATGTTAATTGTTGTTCTACATGTAGCCTATCGTCACCGAGTCGAAAAAGCCACCTCAGGCCATGATGTAAAAGCCCAGTCCGCTAATCCCTTCTCCAAAATGATCTTGTACCTGTGCTGCCAGTAATTAATTCCTGCGTACATGGATGTGTTTGAATTTCTCAAAGAATCTAAAAAAACAAATATGAGAAGGAAGTTCTAAATTTTCTGAGGGATGATTTTCAATTCTGGAAGGATGTAAATTTTAAAAAGCATGTACAACAAATATTGGGAATACACAAAATCATTAATTCATTTAATTTTAATAGTGAGAAGTATTTATGATAAATATATTTACAATTATAAATTAGAGAAGGCCAGAAGGATAGAAATTGTAATGTTGAATGATTGTTGAAGTGAATAGGCCTATAGAATTTTGTAGTTGTCTATTTATATACAAAAATTGGTTATAAACATAGAGATTATGTAGCAATATATAAAAGGAAGAATGTAAGTATAATAAATTAGATAAGAATTATAGAAAAGAGGTACTTGTGAATACTGAGCACTTTGGCCTAATTGATTTCGTCTGGCGGTAGTAAATAACTAGACATCGAATAAATCCAATGAATACCACTGCTTTCAACAATTATTAACTTTAGAAAACAAACCAATGACGATATAATGACTGATATTGAACTTCGACTTCTCATTTAAAGAGCACTTGAAGACACGTCCTACTGCAATGACTGCTAGCAAGAAATGAGGACAATTTCAAGCTGTTGCTGCTATTCAAAGAATATATTTTAAAAAGAAGAGTTACCACAGGGATAACGCTCGCCTTATAATCCAAGTTTCCCATTCCCACTCTCCCACCCAAATTACCCCAAATCCACTTACATAGCATGCATTTACTTTACAGTGAACTGAAACTTCTGTGGTGCAGACTATTGAAGAGAGAAGAAGGTGTACACTTTCATAACATGTTGCAACATAAGAAAACAATGTCATTTATAGAGATAAAATCTGGAAATTTTATACATAATGTATAAGATGCAACTAGATTAAAAAGTAGTAATAGAAAAGGAAAACGATGAAGCAGTAAGCAGTAGATATAAAGATAAATGTAATTGTAAGATACAGCAGTAAGCAGTATAGAAACAAAATAAACGATGTATGAGAAGTCATTTGAAAAAAAATCTAAGAAATATAAAGTTATTTAGTGTTTTTTTTTCTTTCTTCTTTTTTTTAATTTGCTTTTCCTTCACAGGTGTGTCTTGCTCGATTTTTATTTCTTTCTTTTTTTTCTTTTTCTTTGTTGTCTTCATGCTATTTTCTTTCTTTAATTTGTCTACTTCATTACTATCATCGAATAATAGTTTTCGTTTTTCGCTGGACTTTGTAGATTTGGATGTTTCATCCTTACTTGCATCGGAGTCGAGCATTACCTTCAATTTTGATTGTCCCCGGTGCTGCCCCTCTCTCTGTGTAAAGAAGGGGCAGTAGATCCTTCAGGTTCTTCGTTCTTTTAAACCCGGGATCTGCTCTCGGCGCAAATGAAAGAACATCTGCATAGTGGTCTGGTTGTGAGAGGAGTTGTTCTGCCACAAGAACATGGATGCCTATGGAAAAAAGGGCGCCAACAACCTCGACAGCATCTCGGAAATGTTGCATTTCCTCTTCTGTTAAGTACATTACTGCATTAACAAATGTTTTGGTATCCTTCTTATCCACAAAACCTTCACAATCTCTGTGAAACATTGTTAATGTTTCTTTCAAAGGTTGCAAAATCTTTTCAAACTTTTCAACATTTTTTCCTTTCACGAAGGAAGTGTCATTTTTTAGAATATGCAAGTTTTCCTCTATTGTGGAATGTATTTCCGACATTGCAGTTGCTGGCCTTCTGAGCCACTCACAACATTCTGGCCTTTTTTGTCCTCCATATGGGGAGAGGAAGTTTTTAAGAATGGGTGAGAAATAGCTCACACATTTTGCTTTTGAAGCGGAAATTACTTTGCTCATCTGAAAGGAGAAAGATGCAAATCATTGGTGACAGTAATTTATATTATTATCTATTTATGCTACTTGTAAATTTGTTTCCTATACTTGTTTCTCGTGAAATGCTATATAATATGGTATTGTTTGATTTAATTGCATTTGTGGAAGATGTAGTTATTTTGTTATGTAACAAAAAATTATATAGAATATGTAGAGATGGTGCAAATTGTCCAGGATAGACATCAGTTATGAGATGGATGTTATCAAGAGATGTGGTGTGAGACAATGCTACGTAAGCAGTGCCTGGTGGAGTCTTTTGAGTGTCTAGCGAAACAATAATTTTTCAACGTTTGTCCCTGAACTTTTGTGACTGTAGTTGCATAACCAGGAAGACATGGAAAACTAGTTAGTTACTCAAATTCCTGCTTTCTAGTAATTGGGAACAAAGATATGATGTGTCCATGTGGATGGTTCACAAGAACAGTGTTTTTTTTGTATTGTTACAATGGTAACAAACTGACCATTTACAAAGCCTATCTGCTTGTTGACATTATACGTAAGTATTAAGCGCATTCCCTTGTACACTGGTGTTAATGTGCCATCATCCATGATAATAACAGCAAGCAGTTGTCCATGAAATGTATTTTGGATTATTATTTCATTTATTTGTCTTGCTGCTCTGCGTGAAGCTGTGAGTACTGTTGCATCAGGATGGCTCGATAAAGAATCATAAATGGTGTCATCAACGCATTCTTCAGTACATAGTATCCTTTCCTAAGAGATATTGTTTAGCATGTCAAAAGTAGGTTTTTGGTACCTTATATGATGAAGGAAGGAAATTAGTTGAGGACAATTGTCCACAATTGTTGAGTCAGCCATACAACATTGACATAACTCATGCAGTGGGAGCATGTTGTAATGCTGGGCACTTGCTTAGTGATACCATCTACAGTACCTATAGGTTGCTGTTGAGCAAAGTCACCTGACAATATGAGAACAGGATGTTCCATGAGTTTGTCTAAAGTAACAATGATATGATGGGATATATCTGTGCTGATTTGAGATACCTCATCAATAAAAATGACATCAAAGTTTGCAAGCATGAAGTTGTAATTGTTGTCATGTTCATGATCATGTTGGTAATGAAATAAACTGTGTACTATGTCACATACAACAGCATCAGCATATCTGTTTCTGTATGTGCATGCAAGTGTACCAGTTGGCAAAGCAACACATACGGCAATGTGATTTTCAATGCAGTATTGTATGCACTTATGCAGGGTAAAAGTTTTTCCTGTATCCGGTTTGCCAAGGACAATCGGAAACCTATGCCAGTCAACATCTGAAGGTTTGCAAAGAATTTTGTGGTAGAAGTTGTCTCGCTACCTCAACATGTCTGAGAACATATTTAAGACAAGTAGCTGGTTACCATTAAGTTTTTCACATGATGAAGGTGATATGACATTATTGTCATGTGTGAATAGGAGAAGTTGACGAGGATAGAGATTGTTCATGTCAATGAGCCTTTGGATATAAGCAACAACAGTGTCAATGTAGTAGCTTTTGTGACCTTCATTCATGAGGAATTGCTGGAATTGTTTACCAGAAGAGAAAGTTTGTTGCATTAAAGATGCAGCAGTGTTGAAGAATGTGATGGCTGGAGGAATGTCTTTGCTGCTATTTGGGGCAACAGTATCGAGTTGTCTATGCGGATAGTGTATTGACAGAAATTGAAAGAATTACTCTGGAATTGAAGAAAGGACAATGTTTTATGCCTATGAGAACAGGTGATGTATGTTTATAAATATTTGGTGGTTTTTTACTATCATCCAATGCCCTAAGCCATTGTATGAGGGACATGGACTCTGCAGAGACTGGTCTTGCATAGTATTATTCAAGAGAAGAACTTGTGTGAGCCTTTTCAAATGGTGGTGCAGAGAATTTTTTTCTTGTTGCATTAGACAAGATATTTTTTTAGAGGATAAATTAACCCACATTTCAGGCTCCACACATTCAATGAAGGTGCATATTTTATAGCTGCCGTCAAAGGAGCAATATCAGGGGTGTAGAACATGTCAGTGTGATATGCCTCCCTGGATTGTGAAACATAGGCAGAGACATATTTTAAAAGCATCCCATGGCCATCGCTAGATTGTACATCCACATGACATCGAAGTGAAGGGAGAATTGTATCAATATATGCCCGAAGACATTCAGCGTGTGAATCTACAGGATGGCAAAAGCGTATTGTTTGATAATTTCATTAATGTTAACAGTTGTGGGTCCAGCAATTTCATTAGTGTTAACAGTTTATTGGTAGGGACGATTTGGTTGACTCTGTAATGTCTCAACAAAATATCACAGCTCACCATTGTGAAGGGGAAGGTCACCTTGAAAATGGGGTAATTGAATGTATTAGGCATTGTCTAACCAAACTAACAAGTGTAAATGAAGAGTACCTGTCTTTTGGAACTCAGAACGATAGAAATATGTTTGAATATTACTTCGGTTAGGAAGACTGTTTTAGTTAAATAAATAGTTCTTCCAATGGCTATCAGAGCCACAGAGGTAGCCACGAACAATCTGTTCAAAAACATGGAGACAAGTGGGACCATAACCTGTATTTTTCGATATATCAGCAAGCCAAAGTGGTAAAGGAAAGACCATTCAGACGGCCTAATGGTAATAAACATGGATGGGTAATCATACTGGTTTACTGTATTAATTAGGTAACAATGCTGCGATTTCCAGTATCCAGAACTAAACGGTTTATTGTCAAGTTACTGAAAAGCAGATATGATATGAATTGAAGAAGTTCAAAATTATTACTGTAGTCAATTATTTTTGAGAAACACTTTGTGAGAAATGATATTTTGCTGCTTTTCCTGTTGCTTTACCCTTGATTTATTGTGTCACACCATTTTGTAAAGGGATATAAATGAGGCCATAAAGCACACTCTATGCTTGTCCAAGAGTACACGGAAGAAGGATCGGGTTCCTTACTTTTATCGAGATATTCATCGCGTTTTAACAAATACTCCCAGTAAGATCAATTGTTCCATGCCATTAAATAATCATATGCATTTTGACGTATGCGTCAGTCCTTTTCATTGTCCAGCAAGCAATTTTTTCTTCAGGGCTTTTTTTAGAGCATCACACTTTTAGAACAGCTGTTTTTTTTCTATATCCGTGTTTCATGCGCTCATATTTTCCATAATCAATATCAAATGGCCTAAGCACAAGAATATGTTTCAAGGAGCGTAAAGGTATAGGATGTAAGGTATTGTTTTACATATTTAGCCATCCAGTTTTATGACCTTGGTATGCACCAAAGTTGGTCAATTGTTAAGAAAATGTGAATCTGTGGGGTGCCATCCAAAATGTAGAGTGGACTGTTTGGGGTCAGGGGGTTTGCCGTGAGAAAAATTTCCAGGGACCATGCCCTTCACAATGCTTTAAAATTCCCTTCATAATGTGGGGGAAATGTCTTTCCTTGATACAATGAAAGATAGTTTTGTAATTTCAACAGAGACAAAATGGTCTATAAATAGCCAAAAATGTAACGAGAAAGAAATTATCAACTCAAGACATAACTTGAAGCTACAAGAATATTAAGAGTACTTTGTTGTTAAAGAAACTGGTCCCATCTTTTGCTAAGCCTTTTAATGTTGTGTCTGCTTTTCTTCAAGTGTCTAGTAATATCATATACTGTCATAATATATAAATTTTCACAATAAAAACAAACCAAAAAGACCAATTTGCACTTGAACAACAATTTCTCTGTAGGAGGATACAAGGTGAACTCTCTCAAAAAGGACAATTACTTATCCCCCCCCCCCCAATTTCTCGTTGAACTTCAGTGAATTAGAAAATTTATCTTGCTTGAGAAAATTGGGGTGCACACATTCTCCCTGTCCACTTTGTGGGTGCATACTTATCGACCAATCTACACCCACCTTTACAATCTCTTCAGTTTTGGTGTAAAACTGGACCCTCCTGTAGGGAATTGTCGAATAAAACCCACTTATTGGATGGGCTCCTAGCTGCCTGTTGGCCTAAATCAGGAAGTACCTCCTGCAAGACTTCTAATCTGATTTTCATACCATTTCTTTCAGATTTTGAATTGGACGGTGCAAGTGCTATCAAAGACGCCCTTTCATCCTACTTCAAGCCCACATGAGATGCAACAATGGAACACAACAGAAGAACGGTCATAAAAGTTGCTTCTTGATGGCAAAACAGTTAAATTTAAAAAGCAAATGATCGGGAAAATGGACAGCTAATAACAATCAATCACTTTACGTTCTATTCTTCACGACTACAACATAATTGAAATCAACCTACCTAGACCTACCTCCTGTATCCTTCCTTTGTTTTCCATCTTTCATATTTTGCCTAGAAATAGAGCAATATTACAACAAAAATCTAGCTTCAGGGAAGTGGGAAGTCAACAACAGGAACCATCATCTCGTTCATCATCATCATCATCATCATCATCATCATCATCATCATCATCATCATCATCATCATCATCATCATCATCATCATCATCATAACAAAATTTACTGATACACCCAGTATGGTTTGGGTATCATACAGAATTAAAAATAAGTTAAAGTATTTAATTGTTTAAACTCTACATCACAAAAGTGAAAAAAAAGTTTAAAGATATCCATATAATAAACATAACAACTAAAGAAAGAACAGTAGGAGCTAAAATGTAAATGCAACACCCAATATAAATGTAACATCACAGCAACAGCAACAACAGAAACTGCAACAATGAAATATCTTAAGTTTCGTTTTACAGGAGGTCAACCTTGCCATCCACCACGGCAAGTATTTAATTTCAAATAAAAAACTCTCTCTTACTCTCTTATTCAAGAACTTAAAAATACTCTCTAAAATAAAATACTTTGCATGCCAAAAACGTAATGTCAACTTTCTGCGAAAATCTGTGCGCAGCCAATTAAATGGCTGCATTTCATTTGCTGCGTATAATTGGCTATTTTCCTTCCTCTCACTTTAATCATAGTTTTTGATCATTGGAATAAAATGCTACACAATAAATGTGGGTGACAGTTCCCCGGTACGCCGGTACGGAGCACCCATTACATGGTACGGCACGGCAGAAAAAAAATCGAGCCCACAGAAACGGTATAGATGCAATCTGGAACATGCCGTAATTGCTCTATTAAGATTAGCCATACCAAAGCATTTCACGCAACACAGAGGAATTTAGATTCAAATACTCATGTGCAAAATTTCTCGTTTCACCAAATCACACATGAAAAATGGTCTAATAACACATCATGCAGAAATGCTTGAGGGGCCTCGCGCATGGTTACATTGATCACAGCTGTTACATACACAGGTCACATTGGTCACCCACTGTAATTAATCGCGCCACTGTAATTACAGTGACCAGAAAAGCAGCTATGTTCATCAATGATGTTATCGTTGAAAATCTTGTCCTTACTCCACCATTAGGCCTAGTCGTAATGGACTCTTTCACCAATTTACAATGGTATGAAACTTCTCCTCACTCAAAATGTCAACAAATCTATTGGTTTCGTGAATGGACAATTTGTAACTGTCCAATCTGTATAATCTAATACGATAATAACACTTCACCCCATGGGAAATACCATGTGTAATATTGCAACACTTTACAAACAGGTTTTTGTACAAAAATATATGCCCAATATTAATGTTTGACCAAGTTTAAGTGGGCTGGTCTCCCCCGGATGATGTGGCACTGAGTCCGTGTCTTCAGGCATGAATTAAATGCGTTGTCATCATTTTGCACACATTGTGTACTGTATCAGCTTGATATAGGGTATATTCCATGCATTTTCAAAAACTAGTGCTCAAGATGAAGGTGCTCTTATTAAAGGCCAACCAGGACATAACTCCCCATTCGAGTATCTGCGCAAATAGTGATATCAATGACATGGCTCATCTTAATTTCTCGATCCAGAGTGACAAGGTCAGGTTTTTGCAGTCCTGCTTTGGTAGGGATCGGGCGTTCTCTCATTAGTAACCAGCTGTGGATGTTTACATGTAGTTGTGTAGCACGTCCTCTACCATCATTTGATGTAATCAGGCTTGCTCTCAATTCAGGATGTTTTTTATGTGACTTCTTCCTTGTTCCAAAGCTTCAGTGGTTTTAAGATTTGATTGTATGTTTGTCGAATTGTCTTGTTTTTATGGCTGCTCTAAGAGCAGGATCGGAGGTTGACCATATTTCTCAATTCTAATCCTTTTTGGAGGGGGACTGTACATGTCTTCAGGTTATTGGAGCCATTTGGGTATAGCAGATCTGCTGCATTTACCCATCCATTTGAGAGTGCTTCAAGTGACATCTGCATGAATCAGTTGGTGATGGAGCTTTGGCATGAGATGGGAATACAAGACGTAGAGCCTTTGTTGGGGTTTAAGTGGTGCTTGAGTTGAGTTCTGCAGGCCATTGTCCAAGAGTTTCTTGACAATTGTTTGTGATGAGATTTGTATACTAAGGTATTTGTACGACATTTAGGTTGCCAGAGAGGGAACCTCTTGGCCACTGATCTTCAGATAAGGATGGGCGTTTACAATGAACTTTTTCTTCTCTTCTTCAAGAACTATCCTTAGGCTAGCTGATTTACTGCCACCTCCAGCACATATGTCTAGTCCGCTGTTGTTGAGGTGGTTGCAGAAGGCTGTAAGCTGTTGTTGGATAGCCTGCGTGCAGACTCAACTCTCTCTCATCAAAAGTGTAGAGTCTGCGCAACAAAGTCAAAAAGCTTGTTCCTGCCTCGTTTTGAGGAAAATTTTGCCGAGATTCTATTTCTTTCTCTTTGTCTTAGAACCAATCAATTTTATCTCCCAACTTTTTGGGAGGCAGCTCAGAATATGATTGGCCATAAAACAATTTCTTACTTTTGGCATGTCCACGGTCAACGCATTATTTGACGCGCGGCTTGCGGCTGTATGATAGGTGCTCAAGATGGCTATTCTTACAAAGTTATGGGGATCTTTCGGGCAGGTAAAAGCCCAGTGAAGTAAGGAGCTCAAGATCTTCAGTCTTGTTAAGGCAAAAACAAATCATATCAGTTATCAAGGAATGGCCCCCATATCGCTTCTACAAGGCCAGAGTTGTCTGCTAGTAGTGCAAGATTGAACCTGGTGGAAATTCTGCAGAATTTTACTGCAGAATTTGCCTTTCTGTTAATTTGTACTGCCGATGCAAAGGCAACAGCTTCCCAGATCACCTGAACCTGATTAATTTGGGCAATGCTCGATTAATGCCTTGATGGGTAACTTCTCCACATGTTGCTGAAATGAGAATGCAGTTACAAACTGATATATATCAATGATTATGATTCAGATATATTTGGCCTAGAAGTTCAATTGAACACTTTATGGATTAAATGGTTTTGTACATACAGTAGGTGCCTATAAGCCTATTGTGAGGTGAATACCCTTTAGTAAACGCAAAATACATACTCTTTATTAAACATCTCTTCATTATGGGCACTGAACGTTTGCATGTGTGAAGGGGCAAAATCAACTTCATAATTTAGCGATAATGTATTGAAACAAGAGCTCCCAGACATACCATAAAAGCTCTTTAAAGTCTTGGTGAGCGTATTTCATTTTAATTTTTCTAAGGGGGCCCTATTACCATAGATCTATCCACATTTGTGGAGCTATTAGAATATAAAATTCAACACAAAGTTCATATCAATTTCTAAAAGTAATGTTTTGTAAATGTATATGTTAACTAAACTTCACATACAGTTATAAACAGCATTAAGTGGGTATTGTCCAAAGTTGTGTAAAACTATTCAGTGCTGCTCTCTCATAGATGGCTCAAATTTTGGATCCCTGAACACAAAACAAAAATACAATTTTTTTAATTCAAGGCATAACTTTCATACATTAACGTTAGTTCTTTTTGTCTATGGTAGCCCTAGTTGCTCAGTTTCAATTACTCAAAATGACTTTTCTATGACATTTTGTATTTAATTGTGACCACAAAAGCCTGTTGTTTAAATTGTCCTTGTTATAGACTCAGAAAACCAGCACTCAAAAAATTTAAAAGGCAGAAAAGTCTTAGCGAGGTCCTCACATCTGATATAGAACCAAAATTTTTTTAATAAGTCAGAGCCTTATCACAATTTATCTGTAGAATTGAAAGCATTCTTCATTGTCAATCTATGCAATCTATGCATTATTCAATATTATTTCAATTTGTAATTTTGTGATTGTCTTACTGAATTAATCTTACTTGGCAAATTTGATAATAATAGGCAGTAAAAAGTATAAAATGGGATGGAAATCTCGTCATATCAGTCTCACATCAAGACAATTCTACTGTATGGCCTATATTGAATGAAAAATAAAAACATAATCAAAAGCAAAAATCAAAAGCTAATCATCATTCACATAAGGGAAATTTTGAATACTATTAGGAACCAGGCAAAAAGACACACAGTAATAGGCACCAACATCTTTAGGAATGAAGACAAGTAAATACTAAAGAACCCCTGGTTCCTGGCTCCTCGACGATGTTGAGTTGAACAAAGAGGAGGCAATAAGCATCGATGAAGGACACTGCCTAAGAAAGAATGTCAGTCTTAGAGGTGGATGCATAGCTTCCCTGAAATATTTCCATCAATGAGATCAAAATATGACTTTTCCGTAAGTGATATTTCAAATAAAACACAGCGCATTTTCTCTCCAAAGTGCAAACTCAATGTGATCGTGATCAATGTGATCAACAATTCTATAAGACAGTAAAAATGGATTCTTTTGAAAAGATAGTCATGGGGCAAAGCAAATCTGACAATGAACCAGTGAAGAAAAAGCCTAAAAAGATCATAAATAAAGGAAGAAAGTGCAAGAAAAGAAAGCAACGAAGAAAAAAGTGTACAAATGTTAAATCGTTAGAATTGTTAATTGATTTATTATGAGTTTAGAAAAGTTATATTCTGATCCTTCTGTTCCAGGTTCTCTCGGGTGTTTGGATAAAGCGTATAAAGAAGTCAAAAAAGTAATTCCTAATTTGAAAAGGAAAGATGTTGAAGAATGGAGTAAAACTAGTCTTGCCTATTCACTGCACAAACCAAGTAGGAAGAACTTTAAAAGGGAGCGGATACTAACCAATAACATTGATTATTTGTGGGAATGTGATCTTGTTGATATGATGCATTTGAAAAAAGAAAACGACAACATTACATTCCTCTTATGCTGTATTGATACTTTTAGCAAGTATGCATGGGTAAAGCCTCCAAAAAGAAAAACTGCAAAAGAAATTGTCAATGCGTTTAAAGAAATTTTATCCAAAAGAAAACCTTAAAAGGTAAGCTTTGTTGAAGAAAAACAATGTTGGGTTTTACACTGCAAATAATGAAGTAAAGGCAGCAATTGTTGAACGATTTAACAGAACATTATAAGGACGAATGTATAGATACTTTACAGCTCGAAATAGGTTGAGATACATTGATAATTTGTCAACTCATACAATAATACATACTGTTATGAAGTGAAGTACGCTGAAGTGTAGTTATGTACTTTGACCTTTTTAGCTGTATGAACTTTGAACTTTACTGCGTGATCATTTTATTATTACTGTTTATTTTGTTTTTTTTTATTGCTGAGCAACCATACAGCAATTATAACCAGGAAGAATTTACTTTCATTTTGTGTTTGTAAATACTTGTGTGTGGTTGGTTGAGGTAATTCTGCACTTTCCTTATTTAGTTAATTTTAGCACTTTCTTATTGTCTTGCTAATATTTACCTTAGTTACATAATGTTTAAATATTTACCTGAGTAGTGAGTTGAGGCAGTGGCAGTAGGAGCACGGCTCGCTCAGTCGGAGTAAGAGCGCCGCTCGCTCAGTCGGAGTAAGAGCGCCGCGCGCTCAGTCGAAAGTAAAAGTAAGAGGGCCGTGCGCTCAGCCGATCAAATAAGTTTGAAGCTGTAGTAATAAGATTGATATTATAGCTGTGTGACGAAGCTTGTTGTTTTTGGAGTTATCCCTGCCGAATCCTGCCGATATTTTGTACGTTCTGCCGCGCATATGATATCAGTTGCCCTCGCAGTCGCTGTTGCCGACCCAAGTGTTTTAAAATTTTTCAAGAGTCTTCAAGTCAAGTCTTGAGGTTGTAAGTTTCTGTTCTTTATTCATTCGTATATATAAAATTATCCTCAGAGTCCTAAAGAACTCAAAAACGTTAGGCCAACTAAGTTGTGGCGTAACAAGTGGTGCCCCATGTGAGGAACTCTGAGTAAATCTAAGTGTATATATCAGGAAAAGGCCGTCATAGTTTTTATATAAACGTTTCATCGCTTTGCTTGGATTATTTTACTTTTTATACGTTTTTTCGCTTATTCTACGTCTTTCTTTTTAAAAATATATTTGGAAATTGAAACTGTTCAGTGATATCGATGTTTATTCATGCTCAAGACCGTTCACAGTTTTTCATATTTGAACGTTTACGCCTTGAAGAAAGGAAATTAACAGTTTTGCCTCGCAACATTTGTTTGTCGTACTTTCTCAAATTTTGTATTCCAATCAAGAACAAAATCAAAACAGATTTTTGATTTATTTTCGCCTAATTTTCTACGTTTGTATTAACTGCAACAATGAATGAAGCTAACCAAGCTGCCGCTCAACAGTTGCAAACTAAGATTATATCTGCCGTTCAAGCAGACATGGAAGGCAATTTACAATCTAATTTGTTTAAACCTCACCCATATAGTGGTTTTGTTATGAAACATGAGCGTACTTTGAATTCATTAACACTTTTATAACTATACTTGCCTTTGTTTATTGTTTTATCTTTAATTATGTTTACTTGTATTTTCGTTGTTGCTATAGGTAACTATAGCCAACAAGAATTTGTTTTTAGGACTTCTAGAGTCAGTCGCAAAGATGATGTTAAAGAGATCAGCCGTTTCGATAAGTTGCATTTGACGTTTTGCCGAATTTTGAAGATTTGCCGTAGATGATATAATTAGCCGAGCCGAGCCTAAGCATTACGTGGATCCGAGACTGATCTCTAGCCGAAGTTTTTTTATAAAGAAAGTATTTGTTGTTTTTGGAATTTATCTTTATTTTGGCTTTAACTCTAAAAGAACGAACTCACAACTAAAACGCCCTTGTAAGTCGTTTTACATTGGTGCCCTGTGTGAGGATCAAAATCGAAAGAGAATCATGCAGTTTGTTTCAAGTCTTCAAAACAGAATATCAGATTTTACCTACAATAGTTTTCGTACGATGGATGGCTTGCCAATTTGTTTCTACTGTAAACGCCGTGGCCATGTCAAGAAACATTGTTGGTACTGGCTGGAGAATTGTGATGTCAACAGTCAATTTTTTGGGCAGAATAATGCGAGTAATAGTTTTTCTCTTGAAAATAACCAGAACTTGAAAGAATATCCAGTGCCTTAAGAACAACATCATCTTGTGAGTGATTCAAATGAAGACATTTTTCTTATTATCAGTAAGCTTTTCCAGAAGCTTAGTAGTATATATGGGAGGGTGATCAGATAACAAATAGAATAGTTAAAGTTAAGGTTTGCGTTTAATCGAGTTCTCGTTTAAAGGAGATGGGGATTAAATAAAGCCGGAAGTTGCTTTATTCGAAATGGTACTGATATTACAGGGAAAGTGTGTGATTGACATGTTCGTTAAATCGAACTCATATTACAGTGAAGCTTGAAAGGAATTTCGTTAAAGGAACATGTAAATCAAAAGGGATTAAACATGTGATTGACATGTTTGTTTATTCGAAATGGTACTCATATTACAGTGAAGCGTGTTTGATTGACATGATCGTTTATTCGATATGGAGCTCATATTACACAGTGAAGCTTGAAACGAGACGAGTGAATAAAGAGCAAGAAAGAGTTTAATCCAGACATGGAGAAAACAACGGAAGCTGAATGATTTGCAGGATAAAAGGAGAGGTTAAATATTTGTCGTTAATTGTAAAGATGTTTGGTTTGAAATCAGAGGAGGAGAGTATTGAAGTCAACGACGAAGCGTTCTGTTTTGAAGGTGAAGATGTCAATAGTAAAAGACGGATATATTCAGAAAACAAGTAGACATTTCACTAGAAGAAAGAAAGATTTTGCTATATTGGATTATAGAAGTAGCATACTTAATAAAATATGAAGACGAGTCCATGTTTTTAGCGTTAGAATATATTGATATAGTGTTAAAGAATCGAAAAGTACTGAAAGATAAGTTTCAAGAAGTTGGTGCAACGTCTTTACATATTGCTGGAAGATTTGAAGAATCATTACCTTATAAAGTGAAAGATTTTGCCTGGCTAACTGATGGAGCTTGCACCAAAGAAAGGATAAAAGAACGTGAAATAGAAATTCTTGAGAAGGACCTTGAATGGAGAAGCTAAAACAGTGTTAGCTTTGGCTGAAAGATTGGTGTTTGTATACTGCGATCAGAATCTTAAAAACTCTGAGACTAGTAAGAAAGCGTATAAGCTTTTGAAATATTATTTAACGTTATCACAGGTATATATAGAAAGACTAGAGAAGTTTTCCAAGATCGTTATAGTTCTATCAATAATAACTCTCGTAAATGACTGGCACGGGAATGATTTTAAAATAGATAATTTGATTAGAAAAGTAAAATCACATAGGCCTAGATTTATCGAAGAAAGTGATGAATGTAGATCGTGTTTAATAATTACAATAAACAAAAATATTAAAAAACAGGATGATTATATCAGAAAGAAGTACCACATATCTAATAGAAAGTAAAGTTTTTATTCGAAAATCAATATTGTTTATATCAAATCATTGTTCTTGATAGTTTGGAAAGAAAAGTCTTTTAACACATCGAGAGTAAAATTGGATTTCATCTTCGAACATGTGTTTCCGCTTTTGGAACACCAAGTTGTTCCAAATTAAAACACGGCATGTTTAACTCAGCGCCTTTGTAGAGAACTAAGTTTATACCATTCCAGTTTAGTATCTCGTTTATAAGTTCTTTGGCATCAACACACTTTCTATGAGTAGGGCAAGTATAATTTAGTCTATGAATTCGGTGTTTACAATAGTTGAATTTCTTTTGAAGGAATTGTCCAAATCTTTCCAGGACAAGCACGGACGGAACTCAAAGACAAATAGTTCTGAGATAGCGAGTTGAAGTGCAAGTTTCCTAATACAACGATGCTTTTTTGTAGTTTGAATATATTCTATATCCATAACAGAATAATTCGAGTTCTTGATTGAGCTGTAAACATTATACGGAAGTGGCATGATAGCTTATAGTAAGACAGTACTAAGGAGCTAACAAGCGAGACTAGAGCTAAAAATAAGAGAAAATAACTATTTGATGTTTTGCAAAAATAAGTAAAAAAGTACATCTAGGCCGCGGATAAATACTGCCAATGGACAAAACAGTTAAAGTGAAAATGGAGGAAATAGATTACGAGACTTTAGTAGTAGATCAATATGTGTTATATAAAACAGGAAAGCTTGAATATAAATGATTAAACAGCTACGCAAAAACCATGCTAAAACTGTCGAGTGAATTAGAACAAAAACATGGCGAGTTTTTTTGAACAAGCACCGAATAAAATAAAGAACGGTTCGTATACAAGCACATTAGAAAGCCTACATCAAGAAGTGGTAAAGGACGGTGTAATTAATTGGGGGAGAATAGCTGCGATGTTCACAGTCTGTTCAAAATGTATTGAAAATGAAGGTGAGAATAATGCAAACGTGTACGAAATAAAGGACTGGTTAAAAAATTACATGAAAAAACAGCGAACGTGGATAAAGCAAAAGGCAATAGTTGGAAGTGTTTTAATGATTGTTTTGGGAGAAAAGACACATATATAGAAAAAGGCTTTAATATTTTGAAAGTTTTTTGTTAATGAAATGTTAAAGGTATGGAAACACAAATGAAGACCACTGTAACATCAGTATAACATCATATCAATATTCAGATCAGAGAAGATAATAAAAACTTTAGGCACGAAGCAACAAAACAAGAACGGAAGTATGGATATAGATCAAGTTTCATCATGTGATATGTAATAACGCTGTTTTTCTAAATTGTACTTGTTTTAATCGAGGTTATATTAAGAGTAGCAAAAGAAAGAAAGAAGTTAGTTACATAGTGCAGTCGTTGGCGTACTTTACTGATCAGAATGGAGACTATTCTCGAGTGTCGTTGTTTTATTGATTGTACAGCCGATGTGCACAAGTTGACTGACGAGCTGTTGAGCGCTTTTCCAAAATGTAAGGTTGTAAAATATGCACAAGGAATATTAAAAACCGACAGATCTTCAGCGGAAGCCTGTATTCGTGTTGTTGTGAAGAACACGCCTAAAGACAAATACGCCTGGCAAAGTGAGCTAGTTTCATATTTCAAAGAAGCTGTTCAGAAATATGAAGGAATCTATTTTAACAGTATAAGTGAAGTACTGTTTGAAGGTGAATCTGAGACGCTTGGTATTGCTCAACGAAACGCATTGCTGAAAAACTGCCCAAACTGTAACTAACACGAGAAGAGGCTGATAATGGTAACACTAGTAGGAAAAAACGAAAACTCGATTTTGTCGACGGGCAAGATCTCACACCGGAGTTAAAAATCGATTCTGGTGTTGCAGAAATGCACGAAGATAAAGAAAACGTGTTTTTTAACTGATCATAGTATAATATTCTATTCTTGAAATCAAATTCTTAACGAAAGGTTATCAGCTATTATAATTAATTTCTTTAAATTTTCTTCTTCTTTATTTATAATTTTAAGATCGTCATCCCAATCACCAGTACCGATAGTTGTAAGACGTCTAGAAAAGAGAAGGTATATATTAAACTTTGGGATTAAATGTGAAGTGAAAAAAAAGTATATTAAATGTTATTAGTATAATACCTTATTCGACTTTTACATATCGCTATTCTTCGCTCAACTATAATTATCATTGCAAAATCTTTGTTGTTGTATCTAGCTTCGTACTCCGCTAGATCATCTTTTTCTATAAAGAAGTATTTATCTTTATAGAGTTGTTGTTGATTAAAAATAGCGTTTAATATAGTAAAGAATTATCGTTTCATTCTACTCTTTACTTACCATAAGTGAATTGTTTGATTTGGTCCATTTTTGCTAATAAACAGCAGGAGCAGTTTGATTAAAAGCTGAATAGGAATACTCTGGTCAAAGATGCGACATGTCTTATATAGTACTATATCTGCAAATAAAACTCCCACTTTAGACTATCCAAACCATTGTTAGAAGCCCAAGTCGTTTATTCGAAAGGCAAGGACTTTGCTCTATCCACACCATCGTGAGAAACCCAAGTCGTTTAATCGAAAGGCAAGTACTTTGCTCTATCCAAACCATCGCGAGAAAACCATGTGGTTTAATCGAAAAGCAAGGACTTTGCTCTATCCACAACATCGTGAGAAACCCAAGTTGTTTAATCGAAAGGCAAGGACTTTGCTCTATCCAAACCATTGTTAGAAACCCAAGTCGTTTAATCGAAAGGCAAGGAATTTGCTCTATCAATGAGAGTTATAAGCTAGAAGTATATTGAATTCGATCATAAGCAAAACGTTTCAGCGAACGAAAGAAGCAAAGATCATGCCTCGCGTTAAAAAAAGTAGTCAGGCTGCGAGAGCTTTTCAAACGGAAGGCATGCTGAACATAAGTGATTATTCAGCTCATCAGAAACAAACTATATGCCTGCTTCTACTTAAACGTACATGGAAGGAAGCCGAAATTTTGTTACAGAACATTGTTAAACCAAAGAGGTTTTCACCTAAAATCGATGTGGCGAAGTTGAAGATTCAATTTGGGTTTGAGACATATATTGAGGAGTTTCAACTTGTTATGTTTGATTTAACGTTAACGGAAATTTATAATCAGGTCAAGATCTCGAATGTTCAAGAAATGTTAACTGGTTTTGAACGTTGGCTCAAGATAGCATTGAGAAATAGAGACATTGCAGAAAATTATGTGAAATGTGTTAAGGCTATGTTCCGTTAAATGCACAGCTTTCGAAGTTGCAGTATTTCTTTATGAATACAGACTTTAAACTCGTCACAAAAGACGAAAAGTGTCAACAAAAGCCTGTAGTAGTAGATGAACAAACAGCTGATGAAATTGAAATAATCGACGAGAAAGAACAAGAAAAGCAAACTGTTGATGATAAACTGAAGTCTACCCTGCATGATATGAGAGTTATTAGAAACGCAAATATCGCCAGTGCATCAGAACAGTCGGCGAGTGAAAGCAACACGAAAAAACAAGAAATCTTGTTAGAAGCAGCCGCGTCTAATGCATTTGGACTACTTAAAAAGAAACAATGTACACTGAAAAAAAAAGTGATATTGAGAGGGCAATTTTTGATATCGCAACACAGCCGTTAGAACATCCTACTATTGCGGAAAAAGATAATGTGGAGACTTTACTCGGACATTCAAAACCACTGGAAAGATTCGCAGATCAAACAGCTATAGCTGAAGACATGGAAAATTTCCCTCTAATTCCAGACATGGATTTTGAATGTCTTTCACCCGTCAACGAAATGGATTTCAATTTTATGATTCCATCGTATCAACAAAGCATGCCAGACACAAGAAGCAGGTGATTATTACACCTCTGTCACACCCTTTGAGGTGCAAGTAGAAGAAGGAGCAGATATGAACGTTTTCGATGTCATATCCAGTACGATTGAACAAGAAACAATAAAAAATACCGTTGCTAAAGAACAAAGCAAGACGGATAACGAACCAGTAGAACATCAGTCGCCCTTAAACACTGCTCTAAAACGTGTGGGAGGAAGACCGAGTAGTATGCATGAACTCGCCAAAAAACTAAACAAACGAGATGTGTTTTCCGATTATGAGCAGTCAGATACACCCGCGTCATCATCATCAGCTGCTTCATCATCATCATCAGGCTCATCGTCAACAGACGAGGCAACTGCTGAAGAAAGAAAAAAGTTGCAAGAATAAGCTAAAAGAAAAAAAAAAAATGAAGATGATAAAAAAAAGGAAGGATGCTCTTAAGAACGATAAAAAAGGAAAAAAAATTAATTGGAAAGGACTAGCAAAAGGACAATGACAAACTTTATGTAATCTTACAATAGTTTTAGTAGTAGTTTTGATCAGTTTTTATAAATTTGCTAAAACTTTTCCTATATTAAAAGGAGTAGTAGTTGCTAATAAAAACATAAGAAAGACTGATATAACTACTTTTATAGTATTTGAGTTATCCTCTGTCTGTCTTTTTTACGTGCAATAATTGATTTACTGTCAAGCCGGGAAATGGATTTAACAGAAGTCAAATCAGAACAGTATTCTGTTACAATTAAGGACTGTAACAGAAAGCTGATCAAAAGCAGGAAAAATATTGTGATGAACACTGCTATATTGCTTGCGGCTGTATGTTCTTTTTTCTTGGCAATATTTGTCTGGTTAACTTCCAGGTCTGTTTTACTCGGGTTTACGCAGTAATCTAATATATCTGGAGGAAAAGTAGGATTGGTCTTCCAGGTGGAAACGAAATTATGGTTTTACGGGTAGAACAGCCTAAAGAATTTGATAAATTAAAAACGGAATTTGGCAGTTCGCATATTGAGTTTATTGATCTAATATATGTTACTGTAGAAAGTATATACCTTTCTAATATTCTTATTAAATCTCAGTTATAAATACAACATGAGGAAGTGTATCAGACAAAAACACTCGCGTAGAAATAAAGGAAATCAACGTTTAAAAGGAAGAGGGCTGTTTAAAAATATACAGCACTGGTTTCTTAAAACAGGAGCAGCAATAACACCTATACCAGGTCTTCAAAAAGCGCTAAAACCAAAAGTTAGAATAAAAGGCAAAAAGAAATTTAGACCGTTAAAATTTGTTCCTAGAGAGTTTTGGAGAGCAGCCGGTGCTTCGAAGCAAAATTTAGATAAATTTGTATACGCTAACGATCTTATAAAAAAAGGCCTTATAAAGAAATAAGGTGTCGGAAAGAGCGTAAATTTTATTAATGGCTACTTTAGCAGCAAGCGTGATTGCTTCTATGGTTATAGATGATATGTTAAAAGATGACGGCGGCAACAAAGTGGATGAATTGATGAGGGATGGTTATAAAGGTGTGAAACAAAAATTTGCACAACATTTAGCTAAAATGGGAAGTGTGCTAGCTCGTTCGGCAGCAAAAGTCGCGTTAAAACAAGGCGGGAAGTTAGTAACAAAACAAGCGTTAAAACGACTAGCTTTGAAAGGAGCAAAGGTTGCTGCAAAAAGTGCGCTACAAGCTGGCGCAGGTTTAGCAGCTGATGCTGCATTAAGAAAAATGTCTGGCAACGGAATGAGGAAAAAACGGCGAACTGGTTATAGTTCGCGCAAAAGAAACATACGAAAATGCAGGACAAGACGAAGATAAGCAAATTTGAATCTAAATAAAAATTACACGTACATTATTAAAAGGATAACAAGTGAAATAAAAGTCGTTGTTGTTGTTAAAAATTAGTTTGTATCATTATAACACAGAGTTTGAACACGAAAGCTGAAGTGAGACGTAGTAATGAGGTTCTTTAAATCGAGTAAATTATTTGGAAAGCATTCCTCTTATAATAGCAAGTGAATAAAAGCTATGGCGCAAACAAATAAAAAACTAAAAGGTTATGGCAGGCAAATATTGAACCCGTTTTCAAAAGCTGCAAAAAGACTTTCATACAGAGCTAGGGGTATACCTAATCCCAGTTTGGCTACTATTCAACATTTGGACGGAAGAATTATAGTAACTCTCTAAAGAAAGCAGTTTTGTAAAAAGACCGAAAAAAAGCGATATTAAAGCACGCCAAAGCGTTAAAAAATCATTACTCACTTCCAGCAAATCAGAGGTAAATAGCTAATATGGAGTCTTATAGATGTTTTAATATTACAACCGATGCTGGTGAACATGCGAGATTAATAAGAAACGAAATTCTTAGGCATGCCTCGTATAAAATAAAACTAAATGTAGACCTGATAGAAAGCTCGTTTTGTCTTGGACAGAAAGCTGTTTTAGAAATAACAACAGACGATAAACATTTTCTGAATGGGGAATGTGGTGACCTTTTTCGATGGCTCGACGATGCGTTAATACATAATGAAGAATTAAAGCTATACATTCTGGAAGTTGTCGATGTTCTGCAAAAACGGCCTGCTTTGAAACAGATAAAACACATGTAGCTGAACCTACCAAGTTTCTATGCGTGAATAAACAGCGAACACAAACTAGTTATACGTAAAAATTTAAAAATAATAATAGAAAGTAGAGTATATAAAACATATGTATAAAATTGATTTCAATATAAAGATAGAGAAAAGGTATATTATCTAACACTGTGTCTGTACTTCTCGTTACAAAATGAGTTTTATGGGTATTACGCCTTTGACAGCCGAGGATATGAACGAGCATGGGCCGAGCGTATCAAAGACTGCTCGTATAAAGCGCAAAAGTTTAAGAAAAGGATGTTTAACAAGCCGGTTAAAGTCGCAAAGAGACGAGAGGAGCGAAGAGAGAAACTTGCAATAATGCTTTTAAAAGAAGATATGCTGCTAATAGATTTCATACCCCATATGGTATTTGTCATGACAGAATCGTAAAGTTCCTGGCACGATATAACAAGGCTAAGTCAAAACCGGCTAGAAAACGGAGGCGTGCAAAACGAGTTAAGCTGATTTAGTTGATTTTATTAAACAGAAAACCAGAACCTGAAACCTGAAATTTCGTTTTCTTTGACATTCGATTAAATAAAACCCGATATTTGAGAGCTTGTTAAACTGTAAAAAGACCTAAATCGAATATGTAAATAAAAAGGTCACGGGGCCGCAAACGTGAATTACAAAAGCAAACTAGGATTAAAAGAAACTGGTTAAACAAAGAAAAAGACGACTTCGTTTAATTCATTTTGATTAAAGCATTGAGGTTTCATAGAAAATCTCCAAAACGAATAAACGTTCATGTCAATCAAACAGTTTTGTGAAGGAAAGTATAAAAACCGAGATACTAGCAAGTGAAAACATCACATCAGCAACTTGACATTCAAAGTCAACACTGAAAAACTAGAAGCAACAGCACTATAGCTAAAATCTATCAACATAGATGGCTGATAATCAAGAAACTGTCATAACGAAGTTATTTAGCAAGGTGATTTCTGTACAAGTCGGTGAAAAGAAAAATTCATTGCATGTAGTAAAGGCGTTAGTGGTGAGAAAGAAAGGCAAATTTCACGATGGAAAGACCAGCGAATTCGTTCTGTCCAAGCAAGAGTTGTTTTTCAACAAGTCAATCGAGCCGAAGAAATACAATGAAGATATGGATGAAGAATATTTAAAAGACAGAGGGCAACTGCAAGAATTTTCGTTTACAAAGTTTAAACTACAGAAGCTCATAAACGAAATAAACGAGAATCGCTGCGAGCTGGTCTGCTATAATCTCGATTATAGCGATATAAATAAGTTGGAGCATAGTTTGCAAATCATGTCCCAGCGTGACTGGAACATTGGCGATGAGGTGTCTAAATTTAGTATGACGCGGGAATTTAAACTGCCTGATGGAGGAAAGTATGTGGACGAGGGGGTGATTACAGTCACCCAGAACCCGGTGAATATGAAAGTGGATTTTGAAGTTTTGCTAAGACGACGCAACACTGCAACAAACCTGAACGTTGGAACGCGAACTGTGCATCTTTCCTGTCAAGATGTGAAAGGACTGTACAAAATTCTATTCGAAGACGGATTTATTCCAAAATATTTCCCCAGTTTGGAGGGTGAAATCGCGCCTATTATGTTAGACGAGGAAGGTAAAGTCATTAAAATAGAAGATGCTGGAAATAAAGAAGAGCGACGTATGAAAGCCAATCAACAACGCTTTCAAAAGTGATCAATTAAAGACCTTGCCAAGATGTTTATGGTACCAAACAGACCGGCCATTGCTGAAAAACCAGCGACAGCAAGAAAACGAAAAGCGACGCCTGCTATCCAAGGGAAAAACAGCAGCAACGACATCGGCAGCAACAGTCCAGTAAAAGCGAAAAGAAAAAACAAGAAAGCAGCAAAACGAATAATCGAAGATAGCGACGAGGAAGAGGAAACAGAAAAACGACCCGCTAGTCCTGTACAAATTCCACTCTCCCATGATGATGATGATGATGATTTTGAACTTTAATTGAACTCTATTTCATTTAACTATATCATATTTAGTTTAGTTTATTATTTTGTACTGTTTCATTTAAAGCGATTGATAGAGCAAAAGCATATCAAAACTGTTTTATTGTGTGAAAAATACTTCTGTGTATAAGCGCTTTTATTTTTTTGGTTTTGTGTATTGCACCCTTTCTATAACATAAACACGACAAGGCTATAGAGAGGGAATAATGCTTAAACGAAGGTGAAGATGAGTGCATAAAGGCAGGGGAAAACGCATGGTAAAGCGAAATAAAAGAAAGAGAAGACGCGAACAACGTAACAGGACATGCAGAAAAGAATTGTCTGATTATATAAGAATCTTGGTTATAATTGATAAGTACTTAGCATACCAAGAATTTGACAAAGCACGAAGAGCTTGTTTTGAGTATATGTGCAAACAGTTGTTGTTTATAGACGGAGTTAGGACGGGCGTGAGGATTATTATGACTATGATTATCCAAACAGTGAAAACGATTTAGCGTATACGTCTGATGAATATGATTATTATGATGATGATGATAAAGACGGAATAACTATTTTTGATGAATATTAGAAAGATTGACTTTTGGGATAGAATAAGTCCGTGTGCTAGAATAAACTTTAAATAAAAACACAGCCACTAGCAAGCAGCAAACGAGATAAGTCGCGGTTAAAGAAGTGAAGAGACATAGCTAGTAATGCGAAAGAAGTACAGACGTAATAGGAGAATGCGGCGAAACAATACTCAACTGCTAGTTCAAATTAAAGGGAAAGGTAGGCCTATGCCGTTATTAAATTTCTTATCTCCAAGAAGTGACGGAATTTGGTCGGACATGACACCGTTGTATATTACCAAGACCGACAGGCGTATAACAAGGAAAAAGCGATGGTAAACAGCCGTATAGATAAAGAAGAGCAAAAACAATTAATGTTATTCGTATTTTGTGCGCAGTCAGAGCAAGAACGCAAGTTTTCAGCTTAATAAACGAGAAAAGAAGTATGAGTTTTAAAGGTGTAAAGAAAGTGTATCTACAGAGACGAAAGAAAGTATTAACAACGAACAAGCAAATAAAGTCGACGTTGGCTAGAATCCGTAAAACACTTATTCAGAAAGCTGCTATATTTCGAGCCATGCACTATGTCATTCTACACAACAAGAAAAATATGCAAGTATGCGAACACTACGAAAAAATAAATGACATTCAACTACAGCTATTAGCTATATTCGAACAAATAAACTCAAATCTGCAAGCGATTGACTTGAAAATATTATTCGGCAATGTGTTACAAAATGAAAAATTAATTTGGAAAGAATTGCGTCAGTTTTGTAAAAAAAGTGTACGCCAATGTTAAAAGGTTGTTAATGATAATAATAATAGAAAGTTTGTAAATGTGTGTGCTTTATTAGTAACTTTGTTAATCTCTCCAGTAGTTAAAACCGTTTCAGTTATGTAATAAGTCTATTTCGTTTATTGAGATCTGCAGTTTTTATAATCACCTTCTCCTTTTAACACAGAATTTGATTAAACGAAAGGAACAAAGGTCACGAGTTTGGTTAAGTAAGATTGACAGCTAGCTAAATTGTTCGTTAAAGTATAAAAAGTCTACGTTGTTTGATTTAGAGTCATCAGATAGCTTTTTAAGTTTGAGTAAGCAATCGCCAGCACAACGAAATGTTTGGGAGTACAGGCGTGAGTAGAACAAATTATATCTGTCTGCACTGTGGAAACAGATTTAAAACCAAAGCGATTTTAATCAAGCATAAGCAAACGGAGCATGATGATTTCAAACATGGCTGTGATAAATGTCCATATGCTTGTGGAGAAATCACTAAACTACAGCATCATATCGATCATGTACATAAGGACGAAAAACACTGTCGTTTCTGCAAACGGATATGTAACGGTGAGCTACGGCTAGCAAAGCATGAGGAGAAATGCAGTAAACAAACGCACGAGTTTCATTGTCGTTATTGTAAGAAAGAATATAAGCGGAAACATTGCCTTGAAAAACATTAAAAGGAAACATGTTTATCAAGCAGAAATACAATGCAGCAACAACAACAACAGCAATAAATCAAAAAGTTATGGAGGTAAAACGCAAAAACAAAGAAAACAGTTTAAATGTGATGATTGTAACCGTATATTTTTCAGTCAAAGAATCCTGGAAAATCGTCGTTTTGTCTACCATGATAGATTTGACTGTATGCGTTGTGGGGAAGTATTTCATACAATCAACGATTTAGACAGTCATTTAAAAGAACAAAATAGAAATCCAGTGAAAACTGAAGGTATTGTAGGAGATGGAAAGGCGAAGAGACGATTACACTTTAGTTGCAAACAGTGTGGAAAAAATGACTTTTTAACAACGACCCAACTTCAAAGTCATAGAGTAGCTGTACATCGAGTTTTAAATGTTACTAATTATCCTCATCCTTCAACGCAGCACGTGAGAACGTTTTGGAATGACTGTTGATATGCTTACTGTCCTTGGGATAGTGATTTGGATATCAACAAGCTGCCGTTTATCAATCGTGGGAAGGCTGATTTATGTCTTCTGTATAAAAAGAATGCTCATTATATCGCGACGCATTGTCATTCACAATTAAATTATGCGATTATGAAATTAAATTTTCACTTGCAGGCAAGTAAACCATTGACAGAACAAAAAAGCGAGCAACTATGGAAAGTATATGACGAAATACAAGATATGCTCCCTACGAGATTTATTATTTCGTTTGGTTTTATACTGCAAAATAGAAACACTGAGGAACTTCACTATTTTTACGTGTCTGACTACAATCTTAATCGAACAACCAACGACAGGGAAGCAGATTGCGAAGGAAATACAAGTTCTACAGCGCGCTTTACAGAAACTGTCATACATAATAGACACGATATTAAAGAGTTAATACGCGAGTTAACCAGTACACTGTTAATCGATGTCATAAAATCTGACTTCAAGGACAGCTCATGGAAATTGATTCGAATTACAAATATGCATGTCGCTTTAATCATTGTGGGAAATGACGAACTTCAAATTGGACGCGCTGGTTAGGAAGAGTTTGAGAGTGACGACGACGACGAGGACGATGAGGCTAACCAATCAACTAGTCCTGACAGAATTAAGAAAAGCAAGAGTATCGATGTCAATTGGAATAAAGATAAAGCAAGAATAGAGGAAGATAACAAATGCTTTTTTAGAGCTTTGTACAAGATTTTGCAAGAGTGTGGAAAAATCGACAGTGATCAAATAATGACTATGGATGAAATGATTGAGGATTATTGCACTTTTACTGAAGCGTCAGAGTTTTACGATTTGAATCTAATGCATGTCGCGTATATAGAGTATAAATACAGGATAAAAATCAATATATACCGAGGTGAATTTGATTGTAAAGACCCGACACTGCCTAAACATCGGATCAATAAAAGCGGTAATATTACTGGTTTAAGAGGAGTGTCAGTTGTCTATTTTTTGCAGCTCTAGTTCAAAGGGCAACGGGTGTATATCAAGATTTGTTTAAAGGTGTTGAACTAGCTTGTGGAGAAAAAGGCTCCTTTTTTACTCTTGGTGTACCGATTACAACTGACTCTGCTTGCGGTTGGTACTTGTTTTCAACTGTTTCTGTTTTGAGTTTTTTTTTCTTTTCGCTTGATAAAGTGCGTTGTAACTCTCTTGGGAATAAAGCAGGATCAAAACCGTCAGCGATCATTTTCATAGCTATTGTTGTAAGACCTACTGGAATTACATTATACTTATGCGGATTATTAAGATAATCTAGCATTTTCGGTACCTTGCTTGTGTTAGTAATAGGTCCCTTGCTACCGACCTCGATCATATCTTCATTTTTATCAAAGCGAATTGATTTGTTCTTTCTCAAAAACTTAATCGCTTCGATAGTACCAGGTTTCAAATTCCCCAAAGAATGTATATTTACTCTGTTAACTTCTTCGCAGTTCAAAATTTCTTTTAAATGTGCTTCTTTTTTATTGTTTTCCAGCTCGGTTAAACGTCGTATTTGCGACATTGAACTGTTAATTTTTGCATTCTTTTCTTCCGCACTAGCTTTGCTAGCACTGACTTGTTTTATTTCATTTTTTATTAAACCTATTCTCACTTTCACAGCGTTAGCACTAAGCAGATCTTTCTTCAATTTTTTCGAATCTTCCGTCTCTAACTGTGCCTCTTCATTTATTTTGTTAAGCAATTCACAATATCTTGCTATTTGATTTAATATTTCTATTCTATGAGAATAATCAGGCGCGCTAACTGCTTCTTCCTGCAATTCTTTGATTTTATGTTCATACGCGTTTGGTATATCTTTAGCTTTCATTTCCAAATACACTTTTTTATTATACGCACTCCTCTCCTCTAACACTTTATTTTCAACTTCATTTTCTTTGTACAAGGATACTAAGGGCAGGGCTTGACTTGCGCTGTCTGCAGCTGCCATTTCTTTTTAATTACATACACTAGACAAAGATCGTAGTTGCCAAATTTCTATGATTTGTAAGAATTACAAGCTTTTTATTTGTGCCATATCTTTGTTTAAATTTTTTTATTCTGCTTAAATTATTTTTAATAACATGAGCTCCATTACCTTTCGTTGAAATAGAGCTTTTATTAAACAAAAATCTTTGTGTTGCAATATCCTGTCTACCATATGAGTAATGTCTATCTGCAAGGCTTTTGTATAACGCCTTATTTGAAAATGCAACCCACTTTGCGCTGTCTGCGAGAGCTAACGCCATCTTCTTTTACACTTCTAATCTCTCTCAAAGGCAATTTCCTTATTTATAACTATTATTTTTCTATTATAAATAATTAATTTTCACAGTTAAAATCGCGTAAATATTTTATAAACTCGCTTTGATCGCACCATACTTTAAACTCGCCTGTTAGAAAATAATATAGCAGCTTAGCTAATCTACTATTATGATCTGAAAATGGATGTATCCATAGAAATTCTTTAACAAAGTCTATAGGCGATATTCTACCTTGCTTCCTTAGCAATTTATTTAGTGACTCCCCTATTATCTCTGGTTGACTGTACCAAATGTCTTACGGTCAATTTGTGCAAATCTTGGTAATTGCGCAAATTCCGAGGCTTCATTTATATCCACTATATATCCATGCACTTCTTTTAACATGTTTTTATCAATAATAGCGCTATAAGTTTTGCAGGTTTTGAGAAATAAATAAGCAGGTTTTAAATCACACTTTTCATCTTCAGTAATGCATATACTTTCTAACATGCCATTCTCATCTTTAGAAAGAAACAAGTCCATCTAGGTTAATAACTTTGAACTACAGCAACTACTTAATGATATAAGTTATTTACGTAAAAAGGAAATTTCAGTTCTTGTAATTGTTGTATGTATCTTGCTCTATCGAAATCATTATCCCACTTATTCGCACCTCCACCTTTCGGTCTTGCAGCCTCTGCCTCTTCGGAATCGTAATCAACGGTTAGGTCGATAAACGGCCTATTCCTCATATTTCTTATGATCAGATCCATACAACCAGGGATTCCTGCAGAATTTTCAGGCATCAACTGCAGGTGACTGGCGAGACTGAGTGCTTCTTTTGCTGAATAGCCGTGAAACCTGAACTTGTAACATGGATAATTGTCATTCAAATAGAATTCGTCAAGGTGCTTTTGCGAATACAGCATATGTTCAAAACTTATATAGTCACCAGTCAGCAATCGAAACCAACTTCAATATATTTCCAAAGTGTCCTTATCTGAACGGCTTACATGCGGAAATGGATTATCCTCCAATCGAACCAGCCAGTCTGGCGCTTTACGATCTTCTGGAACGACATCCAGTTTCTTTTCTCTGTTTACAAAAGCGAAACAGTCCTGAAAACCATACACATCTGTCACGCGCATTGTTTCATCGATCCTCATCTTCACTCGCCTCAGCTTTTCCCGTTATTTCCTTCAGTGCCTTCTTAAATTCGTCTGTATGCTTCTCTTCAACAAAATTCGCGAGTCGAATCGCCTGTCTTGTTTCTCTTATTAACGTCTGAGCTTTTCTTTCAAAACAACCGAGACCACTTGCCAGCATCCCTGCGTTCACCTTTTCAGCTTTTGCAGTTACAGACATATATAAGCCATAAATATAGTCCTTCATATTGACCGCATAATTTTGAAAAGACCCATCTGAATACGCCAACTTTCCCATTAGCTTATCGAACTTTATCGACTGTCTCATAAACTCCCAATATCTTGGAGCTAAACCAATCTCGCTATTGCGATACCGACCTTCATTATAGATCGGTTTTCCCAAAAGCCAGTTGGTATCGGCATTGTAGTGACCTATATCACGCCAGTCAACAGGAGTCCATTTCTTTGCGTGAGCGAGCTGTCTTAATTCGCTTGAATCTGTAACATCATCGATGAGACGATAAGTACAATTTGAACTAGTTTCACTCGACCTCATCATGTCCTACTCAGTCAAATGAAAACTGAAACTGAGACTGTCTAATAGCTTTCAGTCTAGCCATAGTCAATAGAAGTGAGGACTGGTCTGACAAATAACCAAATCCTTTATATGAAACCTATTGTCATAATTTCTTTTGTTCTATTGAATTCAATAGAAGTGAGGACTGGTCGCACAACTTGAACGCGCTAATTATTTTGGTCATGTGATCAAACTGAGGGGACAGCGTTCGAGAATCTACTGCAGAAAACACCAGGAAAGATCAGGAACGACAAGAAATGTTCAATTTATCATTCAAATTCTTGGATGAAGATAAGTGCAACATCACGTATGATAAGCATTTCAACTCGGCTGCAGATATAAGCTAATTTCTCCTGAATGAGATCGTTCTTCTGTACTAAAGACGTCTCTCCCGATACCAAGAAATAAGAATTAGAGCAAAATTTCCGCCAGGAGAGTTCCGCTATTTCTTTTTAAGCAGGAAAATAGTCAGTCTTACTAGCTCTATTGTAGCTACAATTAATAACTTGAATAAAAAAAAGCAGCAAAGCCATCCAAAAACTAAAATTAGACTTTTTAGAGGAAAAATCATTCAGCTGTGAGTGTTGGCATATCGTTTACTCGTTCCTATTTTTCGCTCGCTTTTCTCTTTGCGAAAGCCCTCTCTCTACCCGAATAGATCACCACACCCTTTTAAAACTCAGCAAAACTTAGTAAAAAATCTTCAGAGCTTCCTCCTTGCGAAAAATAATAGAATTCGAAGACTCTTGATCGGAAGAAAACACAGAAAGGGAGAAGAAAGGGGAGAAAGAATTGCTCTCAATTGACAGAGAAAAGGAGAAAGCACTGGCTGAAATTCCTCATGTTAGTTTCTCCCACATCGAGAACAACTTTACCTGCTTGAAGTCTCAAGCGAGGGAAATTTTACTCTTCAAAAAGATGTACGCGATTCAAGGGAGTGAACGGCCCCTGGCTGGAGCTCAAAGTTTGAGGCTCACCTCAAACGCCTCAGATTCTTCTCACAGAATCTTCTCATTTCTGTAATCTCTACTCTGTCGGTTGCACGCAGGAAAGAAAAAGTTTTCCGGCTGAAAATATTCAATGGATAGAAATCCCTAGAAATCCTTTAACGAGAGAGTGACGTCCGCCGATGCGAGAACGTTCTGGAAATACACTCTTTTTTTTATAAGAATAAAGTTTATAAGAATATTGAGGCTCAGAATCATCCAATTTTTAAGAATATTGTAAGAATATGCTCAGCCTCATCTCGCATATTTGTGCCTTATTTTTCAGCAGTTGCCTGTTTTGCAAAGTTAAAACGAAACTTCATGATTGTTAAACAACATTCTTATTGTTATAATAGTTGAATTTTCTTTCGCTCCGTCATTTACTCGTAATTTTTCTTTTAACTATGTTCCCCTGAAACCATATCATGTTTGAAAAAATAAGAATACTTTAAGAATATTTTCAGGCTCAAAACGAAAATTTCTTAAGAATATCGAGGCAGGGCAAAATTTATAGTATTCTTATAAAAAAAAGAGTGTATTAGCGAAATTCTCCCGATCAGGAATAAATTACTTAGGTCTATTTTTTTTCCAAACCAAGATTTATTTCCGCATTTCTCTGTACGAAAAATAACAGTGAATTTGGAAAGACAAATTTGAAATGTTGAAATGAAATGAAAGGTACCTTATCACTGTAACATTCCTCAATTTTCTTTAAATCTGTAATTTGTTTTTCCCTTGCAATTATTATTGTCTTAGATTAGTATAAATTAAGTTGAAAATTCTTATTTAATTTGACTGATGATGGACCTTTGATAGGCCCGAAACGTTTCAAAAAATGGACTTGTCTAATTGATTTGTTGAATATTAACATGGATTTGTCGTAATTTAAAATGAATTTCTTCGTCGTGTACTTCTTCGTACTTAAATTCGAGAGAAATGAAATTGCTCAATACTAGTCACCGCGCGCTTTCCCGAAAGCCAGCAATCTAAACCATCATGTATTATGTTTATGTACAGTGAGTAAACTAAAGCAAAGTTGAATGGGCATAATATTTAAATCAAAAACGCCAAGTTTCGCAGAAAAATCAAGGATAGTACAGTACATAACGCAAACAGACAAACAACGCACTCGCGTCCCCGTCCCCTCAGTTTGGTCACGTGAATCGTTAAAATCGAGACAAAGAGTTAAGACAATAGGCTTCCAGACCAGTCCTCACTTCTATTGACTATGACCATAAAAGCATCCAGCTTTTCATGCGAGTTCCATTCTTGAACGTCTTCAATTCGACGCCACTCATAGTAATTATTCTCTCTTTCTTGGTAGCTAAAGCAGTGATTTCGAAATTCAACGAAATCAATTCTATACATCGGCTCTATTCTCGCATCTGCTACTTGCTGAAACAACATGACGATTGAAGTAAAACCTGAAAAACGCCTTTTTATAAACAGCTGCTGTTCACATCAAAACTCGTCTATACACAAGAAAGTATACAAACTCTTAGAGACGTATTTTTTAATGAGATGTAATGGATACATTTCTAACATACAACATGGTTCTTTTGCTGGGCGTGAATTTTGGACTGATAAATTGGATCAAGAAACTAAAGAGCTTTTTGTACAAGAATTGAAGAACTAAAACAACTGCTGTTATTATAATAATTATCATTTTGTAATCTTAAATGAACTTGCACAGTTGAATGACAAACATTCAAGTTAAATTATTTGAAAGATAATTTCCTTGCTTAATAAACCGCTTGCTATATCCGTTTTCTCTACGTCTAACTGTAACATGAGAATCAAATCGAATAAACAATCATGTCAATGAAACTACTTGCTTTATTCACTTGTCTCGTTTCAAGCTTCACTGTGTAATATGAGCTCCATATCGAATAAACGATCATGTCAATCAAACACGCTTCACTGTAATATGAGTACCATTTCGAATAAACAAACATGTCAATCACATGTTTAATCCCTTTTGATTTACATGTTCCTTTAACGAAATTCCTTTCAGGCTTCACTGTAATATGAGTTCGATTAAACGAACATGTCAATCACACACTTTCCCTGTAATATCAGTACCATTTCGAATAAAGCAACTTCCGGCTTTATTTAATCCCCATCTCCTTTAAACGAGAACTCGATTAAATGCAAACCTATTTGTTATCTGATCACCCTCCCATATATACTACTTATAGCCAACAAGAGTTTGTTTTTAGGACTTCTAGAGTCAGTCGCGAAGATGATGTTAAAGAGATCAGCCGTTTCGATAAGTTGCATTTGACGTTTTGCCGAATTTTGAAGATTTGCCATAGACGATATAATTAGCCGAGCTGAGCCGAAGCATTACGTGTATCCGAGACTGATCTGTAGCCGAAGTTTTTTTATAAAGAAAGTATTTGGTGTTTTTGGAATTTATCTTTATTTTGGCTTTAACTCTAAAAGAACAAACTCACAAGTAAAACGCCCTTGTAAGTCGTTTTACAGTTTGCCTCACGAAAACATCAACGACTGGCTTGATAAATTTGATCTGTGTGCGAGATTCCATAATTGGAGTGACAATCGTTTAAAATTGCATTACGACCCATCTGATCGTCCAATAGAGCCACCATCGACACCTGACAATTTGCCAGATCTTAGTGACAATGATCTTCCCGCCGACAATGCTTTGATCAACGTGATGTTACCGAGCTATCTTTACCATCCTCAAAATCGAATGCAGATGCTGAGCCTGAGCCTGTATAACTCTTCCCAAGGACACGCATGTTCCTGAAGAGGTCCTTCCCGTTTGATGCTAAACAGCCAGAGGCTTTTTCTTAAAGGAGGGGGTAATGTTATGAAGTGAAGTACCCTGAAGTGTAGTTATGTACTTTGACCTTTTTAGCTGTATGAACTTTGAACTTTACTGCGTGATCATTTTATTATTACTGTTTATTTTGTTTGTTTTGATTGCTGAGCAACCATACAGTATATATAACCAGGACGAATTTACTTTCATTTTGTGTTTGTAAATACTTGTGTGTGATTGGTTGAGGTAATTCTGCACTTTCCTTATTTAGTTAATTTTAGCACTTTCTTATAGTCTTGCTAATATTTACCTTAGTTACATAATGTTTAAATATTTACCTGAGTAGTGAGTTGAGGCAGTGGCAGTAGGAGCGCCGCGCACTCAGTCGGAGTAAGAGCGCCGCGGGCTCAGTCAAAAGTAAAAGTAAGAGCCCAGCGTGCTCAGCCGATCTAATAAGTTTGAAGGTGTAGTAATAACATTGATTTTGTAGCTGCGTGACGAAGCTTGTTGATTTTGGAGTTATCCCTGCCGAATCATGCCGATATTTTGTACGTTCTGCGGCGCAGATGATATCAGTTGCCCTCGCAGTTGCTGTTGCCGACCCAAGTGTTTTAAAGTTTTTTCAAGAGTCTTCAAGTCAAGTCTTGAGGTCGTAAGTTTCTGTTCTTTATTCATTTGTATATATAAAATTATCCTGGCAGTCCTAAAGAACTCAAAAATGTTAGGCCAATTAAGTCGTGGCGTAACAAGTGGTGCCCCGTGTGAGGAACTCTGAGTAAATCTAAGTGTATATATCAGGAAAAGGCCGTCATAGTTTTGTATATAAACGTTTCATCGCTTTGCTTGGATTATTTGACTTTTGATACATTTTTTCGCTTATTCTACGTCGTTCTTTTTGTAAATGTATTTGGAAATTGAAACTGTTCGGTGATATCGATGTTTATTCATGCTCAAGACCGTTCACAGTCTTTCATAGAACTTTCGCGATAATCTCTTTGAACGTTTACGCCTTGAAGAAAGGAAATGAACAGTTTTGCCTCGCAACATTTGTTTGTCGTACTTTCTCACATTTTGTATTCCAATCAAGAACAAAATCAAAACAGATTTTTGATTTATTTTCGCCTAATTTTCTACGTTTGTATTAACTGCAACAATGAATGAAGCTAGCGAAGCTGCCGCTCAACAGTTGCAAACTCAGATTACAACTGTCGTTCAAGCAGCCATGGAAGGCAATTTACAATCTAATTTGTTTAAACCTCACCCATATAGTGGTTTTGTTATGAAACATGAGCGTACTTTGAATTCATTAACACTTTTATAACTATACTTGCCTTTGTTTATTGTCTTATCTTTAATTATGTTTACTTGTATTTTAGTTGTTGCTATAGGTAAGTATAGCCAACAAGAGTTTGTTTTAGGACTTTTAGAGTCAGTCGCGAAGATGATGTTAAAGAGATCAGCCGTTTTGATAAGTTGCATTTGACGTTTTGCCGAATTTTGAAGATTTGCCGTAGACCATATAATTAGCCGAGCCGAGCCGAAGCATTACGTGTATCCGAGACTGATCTGTAGCCGAAGTTTTTTTATAAAGAAAGTATTTGTTGTTTTTCGAATTTATCTTTATTTTGGCTTTAACTCTAAAAGAACGAACTCACAAGTAAAACGCCCTTGTAAGTTGTTTTACATTGGTGCCCCGTGTGAGGATCAAACCATAGACTTTGCTTGAATTCGATGATTTCATGAACTTTTGTCAGCTTCAAACCCAATTCCAAACACTGCTTCAAATTTCTTTCATGCAGGAGGTATTCTTCTTTGTTGAATAGATTTGGTATTAGCTTTGGTGTTGACTTAAACTTTTTTCCATCGAAAAGTTCTTCGTGAGCGTTCTTTTGATGTTCTGATGGCATGTCTTCTTGAACTTGTAATCTTTGCGGCGCCAATGGTAGATCTGCATGATGATCGTGTAATTCGGCTGGATATTCCAAATCGACTTTGAGAATATAACCAACATCTTCATTCGATCTTGTCAGCAAAGCCTGGATGTCTGTATTCCTGATTTCTTCTTGTGTAAACTGCTTGAAACCACCATACGGCATTGGTTGCGACATTGCCCATCCATAGAGATTGTTTGCATCCAGATACATCAGCGTGTTGTTTTCTGTTGATTTAGCATGCCGTTTCACTGCTATCGAGACACCACCACGAATACCATCTTCAATCATAAGTAGAATGTCCTTCTTTTCTTCAGATAACAATTACAGCTTCACACCCGTCATCTTCAACATCGCATCCCAGGCCAGTGAAGGAGCGGTTAGATAATGTGCAGGATCGAGTCCGTAGAATTCCAGACTTTGGGTTCTGAACGATTCGAATATATCAGCCAACAGCAACACATCGGTTTTCAAGTACAGTTCATGATAATCTTGAAAAGTCTGACAGTTGAAGTATCGCCAAACCTGCTGAGCATGTTCATAATCTTCATTGCTGATGTCAGAATCACAGAGTTTGTTGTAAAAGGCTTCTTTCGGTGGTAGAGATGTTTCTTCCATTTTCTCTGCACTATCCACCCAATCGTAGGGATAAACACCTTTTCTTGTCAGCAACTTAAATGCTCTCTCAACTTCTTCAGCTTCAGCATCTGTCAAATCTCTCCTTGATGGTATTTTCCAATTTCTATAATCTAGAACATCTTCATCTTTTAGCGGGTTTTTACATGCTACACCAGGCTCAAACATTCCTTGGCGGTCTCTTTTCAATTCTGCAACTCTTCCTGTTCATTTCTCGGTACACTAGGGTACTGCTGTTGAGTAATCTCATCATGTAGGTGACCTTTGATAGAGACAAATTGTTCTTTCGGTAGGTTGCCTGCTAGTGTTGCCAAACTTGTACTCAGAAATGCAAAGGAGTCAATGTATTTGATTCCATGAATATTTCTTTCCTTACCATCCTCATTCACATCAGTATGAGAACCAATCTGTGCAGTCATGATCTTTTCTTTCGAATTGGCGATGATCTTTGTATTTCTACCTTTAAAATTCTTCAGAACATGATGCATGTCATACCCTTTGAGATTTTGGAAGACGATCGGGATCGTGTGAGTGTTTGCTATTATATCTAGATGTTTGAAGTTGCAATACTTGCAAGCTGGTGCTCTGTATTTACCTGTACAAAAGAAAAGAAACAAAATTACTTCCACAAAGTAAACAAGGAAAAACTATAAAGCAATTTACAGTCCAACAAATAATTTCAGAATTTTCAGAAAACCTACCAGTTACATGGCAATGATCTTTGACTTTTCTTCTATTGTTACCATCAAATAGCTGCTTGCAGCAATAGCAGTGTGTAGCCATATGATGTCTTGCATTTTCTTCGGGTGTTAATATAATCATCGGCATGGTTTTCTTGAACACTGCTCGGATTTCCTCATTCAATTCATCTAGACAATTCATCAACACCTCCATGCAGTCTTCACCAGTATAGCATTCCAACGGTTGTTGCCATCTATCATCGATTGATTTGATATAAATGCAATAACTGATCGGCTTGGGTTCTTGATAAGCAGCTCTTTTGTTTGAGCTTTCCAGAATGGATTCAGTATCTGCATAGATGATAAATGGTAGCAAGCTCTGATGTTTGAAATGTTCAAACTTTAATTCTGTATCTTGAGGATATTCAACAGCTTGAGGAGTCTTACATAGCTTTTCATGCCTTTCCAAATTTTCTTGAGTTCTACATGACGATAAGCATAGAGGACAGTAAAAACGTTTTCCAGCACGTTTGTGACCATCTCGACCTGCTAAAAGACGACTCAAGTCCTTTATCCAGCAATAGTGGCTCTCACCATCGTCATTGAATACCAATAACAAATGCACATGTTTTTCACGTTTATTTTCAGTTATTCTTACTGGCACAATTTCGCCATCTTCATCCATATAGATATTGATTGAAATGTTGTTGTTTATTTCAAATGTATCAATCATCTTTTTATCGGATGCTTTTACTGGACATGACAATCCTTCACAGTTAAATTCATCTAAGTATCTTCTTGTTTTTTATGTATGTTGGCAGTTGCAAATACTTACCACCACGAATTGCATCATAATCAAATATCTTCACTTGTAGTTGGGTAAACTTTGTAAATATCCAACCACTTCCATTCTCCAAGAATTCATCAACCTTATCTCGCAGTATGTTGATAGCTTCAACTATCTGATCTTCAGCAACGTCATACTCTGACCATAGAAGCGTCTGCACGGTGGTTCTGAATGTGGGTGGTGGTTCTGTAACGATAAGCTTATCACCATACTTTTTAAATTCGGCATCGATAGTGACATAATACTTCATCCCTTGCTTGTGACCTGGCAATTCTTCTTTAATTTCTCGAATAGTATGCTGTGTGATTCTTGCCCAGTCTTTGATATCTTCTTCTTTGATATATATTCTGAATGCTTTCTTATCCATCTTGTTCATGTTCTTACCTTCGCCAACCAATTTCTTTTGTTCTGCTGCTGACGGGCGTATATCATGTGCTGTTCGCTTATGTGATGCGAGATTTAACATTCTGTCAAACAATTTCCCACATACATCACAAGCGATTTTTCTTCGCTTACTATTATTAGCAGCTGAGCTCTCTTCTACGTGTGACCTCTTCATGATTAATTTCTAACTGAACTGATTTCGTCTTACGCTTCGATTTTATAGATTGATCGATCGAACGCGACGTTCAAATTATTAACCAATCAGATTGCAGGATTTCTCGTTTCTAGAATCTTATGGAACTTTCTGGAAACTTCTAGAAAGTTCCAACAGAACAGATTGTAGGATTATTATGTTATTTTATTTCAGAAAGGATTCGAACGTTGCGTTGGAATTATTATTACGCCATCATAATTAATCAGATTGTAGGATTTCTAGAAAGTTCTCGAAAGTTCTGGAAAGTTCTAACCAATCAGATAAGTGGATTCTTAGGGACGTTCTGGAACATTCTGGAAACTTCTAGATTGTTAAATCGGAAACGAGGCTAGCGGTTTCATGCAAGGAACTCTTGAGGTTGGAGAAACTCGCTGCACTATAGCGCGATCTAATGATGTTATTGGTAGTATGAGCTGCGTGCGCTAGGATCTGGGACTCTTGAAAACGAGGTTGGAGAAACCAACATCCATAAAAACCGTCGCGCTATAGCGCGATCTGATGACGTCACTAATGACGTCACTGATAGTAGGAGCCACCTGATAGTAGAGCCACTCGTTTGCAACCTACTGATGTCTCTTGTGTGGAAGCTGGAGTGCGGCTGTTGAGCATTCGCAAAAGGTGAGCAATGTCCGAGTTGTCTTCTTGTGCAGGGATATTTTTCGTTTGGTGTAGTAGTGGGATAAGGTCATTGAGGTTTTCTGATGTTTTGAATTTTGGGTCTGTATTTGGTTCAAGTGATAGCCTGTTGGCGTATTCATCTGGAGAACTGACAAGGGCCTGAGCAACCTTGAAATTGATGCCCATGGAGAACAATGCTGCTCCAAGCTCCACGACAGCAGACATTTGGGAGTTGAGTTAAGGTCTGGGATTAATAAGGGTTGTCATCAGGTTGCGTTTGTCATCTTCTGTGTTCTCCCTCTCACAATCCTTGTTAATCTTCTTCAGCAGCTTCAAGAAAGGTCCCAGATTGCGTATGAAGGCAGCTGCTTTCATTCTACCAAGGAATGTGGTATCCTCGGCTATCAAGTTTAAATTCTCATTGATTGTTGCAGACAACTCAGAGGATGCGACATGTGGTCAGCACAGCCACTCACAACCTTCTGGTCTGAGCTAGTCAAAGATCTTATATTTGGGTGGCAAAGGTTGAGCACAGTCATAGGGTGCCAAGAAGTTGTTGGGGAGGTGTGAAAAATTATGCATGCCTTTTGCTTTCTTGTCGTTGTATCTATTCATCTGAAAGAAAGAGGCTACATGAGAAAAAGAGGAATGGAGAGGAGAAATATAATTTCAATTAGATAATACATTGACGCTGCTGCAATGGTGTATCCATGATATAATATGTTCTGGTTGTTTTTTCCTGTAATATATGTATTTTTACATGATGTGTCATTTATATATGGGTTTAATTAATTCCTATTTATTTCATTCAATTGTCATTGACAATTGAGAAGTGCTGCTGGTTTAAGGAGGTCATGAAGAGCATGTCATCCAACGTTTTAGCTTGTGATAAAGCAGCATCAGCTGTACCAGGAGGTGTTGTATCGTTATCAAACCAGACAATGTTTTTTCTTAATGTCTGCTCTTGCATTTTGCTGATAGTTGTTGCATAACCTGGAAGACATGGACACCTAGTGACTGGTATATCACCCACAGTGTTGGTAACAGGGAAGATGTTGATAATATTTCCCATGGGATGAAGTGCTATTATCGTATTAGATAATGCAGATTGGACAGTTACAAATTGTCCATTCACGAAACCAATAGATTTGTTGACATTTTGAGTGAGGAGAAGTTTCATACCATTGTAAATTGGTGAAAGAGTCCATTACCACTAGACCTTAAGGTGGAGTAAGGAAAAGATTTTCAACGATAACATCATTGATGAACATAGCTGCTTTTCTGGTCACTGTATTTACAGGGGCGTCAGGGTGTTCTTTCAATTTCTTGTAGATGCTATCATCCATGTCACTGGTTGGACAGAGGACTCTGGCAGCTGTCGATGACTCCAGCATTTACCACTGTTAAATGGTAAATGCTGGAGTCATAACTTTTACTTAAAGTTTTACCACTGCCAGGCTTTCCTTGGAGAAGAGGGAATTTCTTCCAATCATACTGTGCATTGCCTATTCTGCCAGAATATTTTCTGTTCGAACTGTGAATAAGGATGTCTCCCTGGCGGTCATAATATTACAGAAGTAAGTGTAAAAAACCATCTGACTTCCTTGCAATTGTACACTTTGGTGAAAAGAGAAAGCCTGTGATGTTGTTAAAGAAATTGGGAGAAGTTGTCTACGGTGCATATTATTCAAAGCAAGCAAGCTCTCCAAATAGGACAAGGCAGTTTCAATGATGTAGCGTTTATGTCCCTCATTTTCTGGTGTGGATTTGAATTGGAATGGATCACCGAAGATATCAGGCAGCAATTGTACAGCTTTATTGAAATAAAGAATTTGTGGTGGAATGTCAGTGGCATTAGGCAAAATTACATCCATTGCTCCATGTGGGAGAAAGGATAACATATATTGGAAGAAGTAGACAGGGTTGAAAAGGGAGACGTGTTTCAAACCCAAGAGAACGATCTTTTCTTGTGGATATTCAGATAAGATGGGACTGGTTTCATCTACCAAACATAGCCACTGGAGCAAGGAGAGCTGATCATGCTGCGGTTTTCTGGCATAATACTTCTGGATGACAGGATTGTCTCACGCCTTCTCAACTGAATCAGGAAAGAGAAACTTTTTATGGGAGGCATTGGTTAAAGATGCTAAGAAAAGAGACATCTCTGGCTTGCAGATGTCTAAAGACATTGCATACCTGATTGCCACAGTTGAAGGTCTAATGGTCTTGCAATAGAATGCATCATTGTGGAAACATTCTTTCGCTTAGGAGACATAGGAGGAGACATTTTTTAGTATCATACCTTTGCCATTAGTTGTTTTCACATCCATAGAGCAATGAAGAGTTTGCAAAAGCGGGTCCATATAGCCCTGTACTCCCTGGCTATATGATTCTAGGGTGTGAGAAAGGTGAAAGAGCTGTGCACTGTTAGGAAGGTTGGACTTGTGAGACTGTTGATACTTGTTGATACAATAGAAAAGTGAAGGATAATTAGTGGGTAAATCGCCACGCATGTGCTGATAGTCAATCTAAGCTATGTTGTTGAGCCACACAAGTAAGTGGATGTGTACTGTGCCCCTTTTTGAAATTCGAAACAGTAGAAATAAGTTTTCACATTTTTCTTGTTGCGAATATGATTATAACTAAATATATGATTAGTCCAGTCAGTGATGTTACTCCCACATAAATAACCTTGTACAATTTGTTCCAGAATGTGAAAGAAGTGCATAGTTTCAAAGAAGGGCACTCTGGTTGGGCCATATCCAGTGTTGTGGGCAAAAGATTCAAGCCACATAGGCAATAGAAATGATCATTTCGATGGACTAATTGTTATGAATAGCGAGGCAAGCACAAATTGTCTAACTGCATCTACAAGATACTGATGTTGCCAGTTCCAGTAGCCGGTGGAGAAAGGTTTGTCTTGTAAATAGAAAAAGGCTGTTGGCGAGTCAGTTAATGTGCTGTTCATGTCAGCAGAATTGATGGCACCTGTAATGGTCTTGTAAAGCCATGTGTCGAACACAAACTGTAAAAGGTGAAATTTCATGCCATAGTCAGCAATGGAAGAGAAGCACTTAGTGATGAAAAAGATTTTTTAACTTCTCCTGTCAGCTGTAGCTTCAACAGCTGATTCACACTAACTCTTATATGGACAGAGATTAGGCCACGAGGCACATTCAGTTCCCTCCAATTTTAAAACTTCAAAAACGTTTGGTTCTTCTTTACGACTGACAAGATCATTACGGATATCATAAAAGAATTTATACTATGACAAATTACTGCGCATCAGGTATTGAAATGCACTGTTAACTTGGAACATGTAAGTTTTAAGAGGCCTGTCTTTTGATGATATCTTTACTTTAATCACTGATACTTTCCATTATCCACATCAAAAGGTCTCAGTGCTTGGATATGTAAAGATTTTAAAGTCTGTAGCTCTGCAGGAATGTCTTCTATACGTAGAACAATGTACTTGTTCTCTTTGCACTGGCAAATAGCTTTGCCTTTCCTCTTCTTATTTAATTTTAAACCTGGCATGAGATTGTCAAACAACAAGAAGTTGCAATCAGGGCAATAGCTTCATGAAAGACTCTTCACCCACAGCCCTAAAGAATGGATAGTTCTTTCAGTTGCAACGTTTGCAACAGAATTAGGAAACTGGGTTCTTATGGTATTCATGGATCTTTAAAATTCATCCTCCTTTTTCGCAGAGATTGCAGGTGATTAAGCTTTCTTTCAGCCAAATTTGTCCTGTGTAAAGCGTGAAACATTGCCTATTCTGCCAGTATGTTTTTTGCAATATCTAAATTCCATGCAATGGGCATTTTTTAGTGAATACCTGGTGCTAATTATGAAGTTATACAACGAAATTTATTGACAAATACCTTGAATGAAGAAGTCAAGTGTATGAAGGCGAATGAACCACTGGGTTGACGATGAAACTACAAGTTACTACTATTTAGTTTCAGTATGACAATTTCCTGTAACAGTCTGGGAAACTTTGTGAATGCAGGAGAGATATGGACTTCTCTGCCTAACAGTGAACTACAATGATAAAGCAATGTAACAATTTTAGTGATATATACAGAAATCGAATAGAAAATAAATAAGGAAATAAATAGTATCTAACAAAAAAGGCAAAGAGAGACACAGGTTTGTCGAAAAATTCAATTTTCTTCAATAGATGAACTGGCAGGCGACTGCCTCACAGATTATTGCAATAATACAACTGTGTTCATATAACACAGTAACCGGCCGACACAAAGGCCCTGTCTGGAAAATAAATTGACAAGACCAATCTGCCTCAACCTGACACTGTCCCGCCTGACGAACAGGCGACTGCCTCACAGAGTATGCAATAATTCAACTGTGTTCAAATAACACAGTAACCGGCCGACACAAAGGCCCTGTCTGGAAAATCCATTCACATGATCAATCTGCCTCAACATCACACTGTCCCGCCTGACGAACAGGCGACTGCCTCTCGGAGTATGCAATATTACAACTGTGTTCAGATAACACAGTAACCGGCCGACACAAAGGCCCTGTCTGGAAAATAAATTGACAAGACCAATCTGCCTCAACCTGACACTGTCCCGCCTGACGAACAGGCGACTGCCTCACGGAGTATGCAATAATTCAACTGTGTTCAAATAACACAGTAACCGGCCGACACAAAGGCCCTGTCTGGAGATTGAATTTACAGGACCAATCTGCCTCAACCTCACACTGTCCCGCCTGACGAACAGGCGACTGCCTCTCGGAGTATGCAATAATACAACTGTGTTCAGATAACACAGTAACCGGCCGACACAAAGGCCCTGTCTGGAAAATAAATTGACAAGACCAATCTGCCTCAACCTGACACTGTCCCGCCTGACGAACAGGCGACTGCCTCGCGGAGTATGCAATAATACAACTGTGTTCAAATAGCACAGTAACCGGCCGACACAAAGGCCCTGTCTGGAAAATCAATTTACAAGATCAATCTGCTTCAATATCACACTGTCCATTACCGACAGGAGACTGCCTCACGGTGCAACTGAGTTCAGAAAGTAATGTAACTCACCCTGTGGGAAGTGAATCATAAATGTGCCTCTAAAAAGCTTGGAGCTTCGTATTCAATGGGCATATTTGTCTTACTTGTAAATTATGATTAAAAAGAAAGTCAGTACTTATCGTACATACACCCTTTTCCTACTACACATATTTTCATGAATAGGGTAAGAAGTGAAGGTTATAAATACTTTTAGAATACTTTCCTCAACTATAACTTACCGTCCGATGTTCATATCACACAATTTTATATGAAACGTTACCTGGATACACATTTATAGATAGATTATGATGATATTCTATTTTACTGTCTAAATTGTTGTTATTTTGTTATTGCAGGATTTGCAGAATGGAAACGAATTTTCTTCTACTTCTCTATTATAATCTACTGTTATTCATTATATACAACAATTTTTTGCTACATTTATAACCATTAAATTGAATCTCTGTCGATTATATAAAGTCTATTGTAAGTCAATATAGCATTTGCTGCATTGATAACCCCATGATTCGTCTACATTATTATGGAATCCAAATCCATTTGATTTTTATGCAACATTCGTCTTATAGACATATCGTTCATATACAGGATATGCCGAGAAGATTCCAGGAAAGAAATTTGTATGCGAGAAGGAATGAAGCAAGATGGATGACAATTCATCTGGGAAGAAGACAAGAAAAGGCAAGTAACAATATTATAAGGCATTGACAACTTCAACTTACCTAAAATAATAGAAATCATTAGCATTAGACAACAGCTCAGTAACAATTTATGAAATATCTTGCGATTTTCTAACTTCAGGAGCTGATTTGGGAAAGTGAAATGACCCTCAAACATTTTAAACGTGAAGCGGCGATAAAATTTAAAATCTCTCGCTCCGCAAAGTTTTACTTTGGGGATAAAGATGGTAAAAGATTGAGATATTTCAGGTGAAATATATACTATTATCTTTACAAAAACATATATGCGACATTAAGGCACTGATGGCAAAATGAAAATTGTTGTTAAATACGTTCTTTACAGAGATAACAGCCATATCTATATATATTTCGAACAAAGTTCGGAGAATATAATGAAGGAAGACACAAAAGATGAAAAGTCGGCTTGCAAAACGTGCCAGAAAAGACAAGCAGATGGAGAAGATGATAAAGCGAATGAAGCCTCCTGCCCCAGCGAAAAAACAGAAGAATGACAATAACGTTTATAAGTCTTTGCTAAAATAATTGAACAAATAGAACATTAACTTTTCTTTTCAATAAATTTTTTGAGATTTGAATTCAGTGTGTTGCGTTGGGTGATGAGCTTTATCACGGTTCTGATTTTATACCCATAAAATCGTTTGAGAATGTTTGATAAATTTCATATCTAAAATGAGAAACAATCAAATATTACAACCTTCTTACTTTTGAAATGGTGGTATACTTTAAAAACCCCTTTTAGATGATTTCATCGATAAAATCTTAATTGCCTAAAAACCTTACAAATGAAACCTTGACTAGCAATTTTAGTTGACTTAGTCTGCAAATTTCAAGCTAAAATATTCATGGAAAAGAATTTAGAAAAAATTACAATTAGGCCGCAGGTTAAAAGGTGTTATGTCTTCTTATAACCATATTGCTAAAAATATTTCAAATTATTAATTATTATAGTAGAATAGTTAAATTATTCAAATTTGTTGACATCACAGTATGAAATCCGTTTATCACTTATTCATTTATCGTAAAACATGATTGGAAATTTGAAATCTACTGTACGTTGTTAACTTCAGTTGCGTCCAACGTTTGCATAAATTGCTTCAAGTATATTGTAAGTGAATTTTCGAAAACGGCTTATTCTATAATCCAATAGATAAAGGGTGCGTTCTTTTCAAGCGAATCAGAAATTTGCTTCGCTTTTTTGATTCTACAAAGAAATCTAACCGAAGAAGAACAAAAAGAAATCCCAGAAGACATTGATTCAATCTTGCAAACAAAATTCATTTTGGCGCGAAAATCTGACTGGATCCAGTCTTAAATGGTGACGTGATCCAAGGAGACACTAAGAAACAGCAACGAACAACCGAAACAGTTTTGAACAGAACGCAGAAAATTTCTTTTGCTTCTCTAAGCAATAAAAGCGAATTGCTGCAAAAGCGAAGTAGCTTCACTAATACAATGAAAAACGGTACAACGTCGAATCAAATTTTGCTTCGCTCCAAAAGAACGCACCCAAAACATACAGTGAATCCTTACATGTGACTTCAAAGCAAATTATAGCATGATAGTGTAATTGTAAATTCTAAGTTATGTGGAAAATATCACTTTTCATTGAGTTGGATTAGAATTTAGAATTTAGAATTTAGAATTTAGAATTTAGAATATTTAGAATTTAGAAATCAGAAGTTAGAATGATGCAAAGTTAACAATTATGTGAGAAATTGTTGTTCCTCTGTGAATGTTAATCTTATAAAAAACATGCCACGATGGAGTATGCAACAACAACAACAGCAGCAACACCAACAGTAGCAACAACAACAACAATTGCCTGGAGACTTTTGAAACCGACGTGAAGGACATCTTTTCGAAGGAAAAATTCAAACAGATTGACTTTGAAATGTTCACCAATAAAAACGTCTCACTATCTGGGGGGTCAGTAGGGACAATCCCCATGGTTACTGATAGGGTAAAGACGTCTCCCCATAGCGCAAATATAATAACCGCCCCCCCCCCCGGCTTGGCCATATGTCTTGTTTTCAATGAAGATAATTTTACTGGTAAAGGAACCCACTGGGTAGCTGTCTATATTGCTGATGATCGTTGATTGGATTTCTATGATTCATTTGGTGACCTCCTATGTTGAAAGAATTTCTAGACTTTATTAGTTCCTTCAAGCTCGCTTATAATAAGGTTCAATTTCAATCCTATGAGACTGCTACATGTGGACAATATTGTATATTCTTTCTAATTAATAGGACAAAAAACGTTTCAATGAACTCAATGGTAAATAAATATTTCAACATTCAGATCAAGTTGAATAACAATTGATTTGTTTACAACTATGTTAAACGAAGATATAATCTAAAATAATGTTAAAACAGTTCGTTACAACAGTTTGTTAAAATGGTTTGTTAAACAGTTTAGAATAATGTTACAACAGTTTGTTAAAACAGTTTAGAATATTGTTACAACAGTTTAGTTTAGAATAATGTTAAAACAATTTGTTAAAATAGTTCAATCAATGTTTTCTTCTTCACGGCGTCTTTCTAGCGAATAATGCCCATATGGCAGCATGTTAAATCCATAATCGAGAATGTATCTTTTATCGTCAAAGGGATTCAGCGATGTCTTTTTTTCCTTCCGTAGTGTATATGGTGTGACAGTGTGATTCAATGTTGCGTTGAATGTGCGCATCTGCTCTCATTTCCATCAAACATTTCACATAATCTTCATGCTTCATTTGCTTCTTCACAACATACTTTTTGATTCCTTTCGCTTTTTTGATTGTATTTCCATCATTGATTTGACAGCTATACATCTTTGATCTCAATCCAACAAATTCTTTCATTCCCACACCACCAAGCTCGTTTTTCATTTTCAAAATAACTTTCTTGTTTCTTGTAGAGTAATTTGGATGTTCTTTATCTCAGTTGCTGAAATTGAATCCATCTCCGTGATCTTTCAATACTTTATCGACTTGATCTTTAGACATTATTATGTCATAGATGAAACTGTCAGTATCCATGTAGCATAGCTCAACATTTGGAAGGTTTGGCTTTGCAAAGTTATAGTGGAAATCATACATCAATGTTTTGCTAATATCCAATATGCTGAAACCAATATACATTGGTTTGTTGAGTGTAACTTTCCTCAACTTTTTCTCAACCAAAAGCGTGTCTTCATTGATTTCAATTACTCTGTAAAAGTTTGGATTTCTTACCCATTTTCTCAAGACTATTCCATCAGTACAGAATTCAAAACGTCCATGATTTTGAACATTTTCCATCGTCTTCCCAAACACGGAATTGTTCATCAACTTGAACAGATCTTTTTCAAAGTCGTTTCTTGCATGTGTTCTCTTCTGTGTATTAAAATCAGTGTTTTCTTTCAACCATAGACTTTGCTTGAATTCAATGATTTCATGAACTTTTGTCAGCTTCAAACCCAATTCCAAACACTGCTTCAAATTTCTTTCATGTATGAGGTATTCTTCTTTGTTGAATAGATTTGGTATTAGCTTTGGTGTCGATTTAAACTTTTCTCCATTGAAAAGTTCTTCGTGAGCGTTCTTTTGATGTTCTGATAGGATGTCTTCTTGAACTTGCAATCTTTGCGGCCCTAAGGGTAGATCTGCATGATGATCATGTAACTCAGCTGGATATTCCAAATCGACTTTGAGAATATAACCAACATCTTCATTCGATCTTCTCAGCAAAGCGTGGATGTCTGTATTTCTGATTTTTTCTTGTGTAAACTGCTCGAAAACCCCCATACAGCATTGGTTGCGACATTGCCCATCCATACAGATTGTTTGCATCCAGATACATCAGCGTGTTGTTTTCTGTTGATTTAGCATGACGTTTCACTGCTATCGAGACACCACCACGAATGCCATCTTCAATCATAAGTAGAATGTCCTTCTTTTCTTCAGATAACAATTCCAGCTTCATGCCAGTCATCTTCAGAATCGCATCCCAGGCCAGTGAGGGAGCGGTTAGATAATGTGCAGGATTGAGCCCGTAGAATTGCAGACTCCGTGCTCTGAACGACTCGAATATATCAGTCAACAGCAACACATCAGTTTTCAAGTACAGTTCATGATAATCTTGAAAAGTCTGACAGTCGAAGAATTGCCAAACCTGCTGAGCATGTTCATAATCTTCATCAGTGATGTTAGAATCACTGAGTTTGTTGTAAAATGCTTCTTTTTGGGGTAGAGATGTTTCTTCCATTTTCTCTGCACTATCCACCCAATCGTAGGGATAAACACCCTTTCTTGTCAGCAACTCAAATGCTCTCTCAACTTCTTCAGCTTCAGCATCTGTCAAATCTCTCCTTGATGGTATTTTTCAATTTCTATAATCTAGAACATTTTCATCTTTTAGCAGGTTTTTACATGCTACACCAGGTTCAAACATCCCTTGACGTTCCCTTTTCAATTCTACTACTCTTTCCTGCTCATTTCTTGGTACATCAGGATACTGTTGTGGAGTAATCTCATCATGTAGGTAGCCTTTCACAGAGACGAATTGTTCTTTTGGTAGTTTGCTTGTTAGTGTTGCTAAACTCGTTCTTAGAAATGCAAATGAGTCAATGTATTTGATCCCATGAATATTTCTTTCCTTATCATCTTCATTCACGTCAGTATGAGAACCAATCTGTGCAGTCATGATATTTTCTCTCGAATTAGGAATGACCTTTGTATTTCTACCTCTTAAGGTCTTCAGAACATGGTGCATGTCATACCCTTTCAGATTGTGGAAGAAGATCGGAATCGTGTGAGTGTTTGCTATTATATTCAGATGATTAAAGTTGCAATACTTACAAGCCGGTCCTCTGTATTTCCCAGTAATGTGACAATGATCTTTGACTTTCTGTCTATCCTTGTCATCAAATAACTGCTTGCAGCAATAGCAGTGTGTAGCCCCATCATGTCTTGCGTCTTCTTCGGGTGTCAATCTAATGATCAGCATGCTTTTCCTAAACACTGCTCGGATTTCTTTATTCAATTTATCTAGCCGATTCATCAACACCTCCATGCAGTCTTCACCAGTAAAGCATTCCAACGGTTGTTGCCATCTATTATCGCTACATTTGACATAGATGCAATAACTGATCGGCTTGTGTTCTTGATAAGCAGCTCTTCTGTTTGAGCTTTCCAGAATGGATTCAGTATCTGCATAGATGATAAATGGTAGCCAGCTCTGATGTTTCAAATGTTCAAACTTTAATTCTGTATCTTGGGGATATTCAACAGCTTGACATAGCTTTTCATGCTTTTCCAACCTTTCTTGAGTTGTACACCCTGAACAGCATAGAGGAGAGATAAAACGCTTTCCACCATGTTTATGACCATCTCGACCTGCAAAAACACGACTCAAGTCCTTTATCGAGCAATAGTGACTCTCACCATCGTCATTGAATATTAATAGCAAATGTACACGTTTTTCACGTTTAGCTTCAGTTATTCTTACTGGCACATTTGAGTCATCTTCATCCATATAGATGTTGATTTAATGTTGTTGTTTATTTCAAATGTATTAATCATCTTTTTATTGGTTGCTTTTACTGGATATGTCAATCCTTTGCAGTTAAGTTCATCCATGTATGGCTGATACTTTACAACTCTCTGTGGATGTCGAATGGCATTTTGTGTGATTCTTGCCCAGTCTTTGATATCTTCTTCTTCAGTATATATTCTAAATGCTTTCTTATCCATCTTGTTCATGTTCTTACCTTCACGGATTAATTTATTTTCTTCTGCTGTTGACGGGTGTATATCATGCGCTGTTCGCCTATGTGATGCGAGATTTAACATTCTGTCAAACAATTTCCCACACACATCCCAAGCGATTTTTCTTCGCTTACTATTATTAGCAGCTGAGCTCTCCTCTTCATGTGACCTCTTCATGACTAATTTCTAACAGAACACATCTAGCTTTACACTTTGATTTATATAGATGATTCGAACGTAACGTTTGAATTATTACACTATCATAATTAACCAATCAGATTCTAGGATTTCTCGTTTCTAGAATCTTCTGGAACATTCTATAACTTTCTAGAAACTTCTAGAAAGTTCTAGCCAATCAGATTGTAGGATTATTATTTAAACATACTGGAATGTTTCGGGGAAATTAAAAACGTGTCTTTTATTTACATAACTTTTTATGCTTTTCAACATTTTCTTGAGTTATACATGTTGTTAGACATAGAGGACAGTAAAAACATTTTCCATGATGTTTACGTCCATCCTGACCTGCTAAAAGACGACTCAAGTTCTTTATCCAACAATAGTGCCTCTCACCATCCCCGTTGGTTATCAATAGCAAATGCACCTGTTTTTCATGATGAACTTGAGTTGTTCTTAGTGGTACATTTTCACCATCTTCATCCATATAGATGTTGATTTAAATGTTGTTGTTGATTTCAAATGTATCAATCATCTTTTTATCGGATGCATTTACTGGATATGTCATTCCTTCACAATTAAGTTCATCTGAGTATGGGTAATACTTTACAACCCTCTCTGGGTGTTTTGCTGGTGGATGAAGAGCGGATAGAATTATTATTATCGTCTCTGTTATGTACATTGATAACAGCTTGCTTGTTTTTGATGTATGTAGGTAGTTGTAAATACTCTCCACAACGTATAATTTGAGAAGTTAATATAATTGATGGAGTTGAATATATAGACATCATGTGGCATCTCATTTTGATTCTTGCGCTGAAGTATTTCTGACAAACATCACAAGAAAATCGAATTGTCTTCTTCGATGAAGTTGATTGAAAACCTGCTTCTTGACTACTTCTCTTCATGATCAATTTCTAACTGAACTGATTTCACTTTACGCTTCGATTTATATATATATATAGACGATTCGAACGTGACATTCGAATTCTTAACCAGAGAGATTGTAGGATTTCTCATTTCTAGAATCTTGTGGAACATTCTGGAAACTTCTGGAAACTTCTAGAAAGTTCTAGCCAATCAGATGGTAGGATTATTAGGGACTCTTCCCTTTTTCTGGAACATTCTAGAAACTTCTAGAGTCAAACCAAATAATCTTAATGTTTTCTTTTACTAAATCTTTTTCTCTTATTAGTTACTTTTTTCTTAGGTCTTTTTCTATTTTTATACTTTTCTTTCCATTTACCAAAACCACTTATGTTTTGAAATACACTTGCTTTCCTTCCTTTTATGCGCATAGCATTTAATAAACGTTTTGTTCTTTTTCAGCTCCATGGTCTATGCCAAACATCAAATAAGCAGCCGCTATACCTGAACCAGCACCCATTTTAATATATTAACTTAACATTTCTTATAATCTCTTTTATAGAGACTTTCCCTTCTTCTGGAAACTTCTGGAGCCAAACCGATGGCAAAGGTTGTTAAATCGGAAACTAGGCTAGTAGTTTCAGACAAGTGTGCTGCATTGTAAGAACTCTTGAAAACAAGGTTGGAGAAACCATCGCGTTAGATCCTTAAAAACCATCACACTATAGCGCGACCTGATGACGTCACTGGAGTTGGAGGACTCTTGAGGTTGGAGAAACCATCACGTTAGATCCATAAAAACCACCGCACTATAGCGCGATATGATGACGTCACTGGGGTTGGAGGACTCTTGAGGTTGGAGAAACCAGCATGCTAGATCCATAAAAACCGTTGCACTATAGCGCGACCTGATGATGTCACTGGAGTTGGAGGACTCTTGAGGTTGGAGAAACCAGCATGCTAGATCCATAAAAACCGTCGCACTATAGCCCGACCTGATGACGTCACTTATGATGACGTCACTGATGATGTCACTGATGACGTGGTATGAGAAATCAACATAATAGATCCATAAAAACCGTAGCACTATAGCGCGAGCTGATGACGTCACTGATGACGTCACTGGTCTTTGGCCACCGACTTGCAACCTACTTATACCTTCTTCTTTTCTTATGTTTACCAATCTTTATTTAGTATATGAATATATTGTGAATTTATTTAGCTGAACGAGTTGTTTGCAGTCATCTAAATTTTTTGTTTATACATCCAGCCCAATACTTGTGCTTACAATTTTCTCCGATAAAACCATAAGATGTATTACTTAACATAGATAATATAAATGTAATATAAAAGTACGAGTAAAATAAGATGCATTTCACTATTGTCAACTAGAAACCACATCTCTTTTATACTATTTTTAAGTTTAAAAATCACAGAAAAAGTATAGATGACTTAAAGATTCTTGTAAACATGTATCAGATTTTCTTAGGGCTTTAATATACTTTTCTTGATTGTTCAATATTATGCATTTTCTTTGTTAGAAAACAATACAAGAGTTTTGCTAATCTTCCATTACCATCTGGAAAAGGATGTATTTGTAAAAACTTTCGCAGAAATTCATGAGGTTGTATTTTTCTATCAAGAGTTTAACTAGATCTTTTTCAATATCTTCAGGTTTACAATACTTAAAGTATTCTTCGTTGAAACATGTTATTTGTTGTTTTTGCGCAAATTCTCCATAGTTTTCATATATGATAAAGGAATGCGCTTCTTTTATTATACCAATTGTTAATCTCTTTGATACTGATAAATTTTCAAAAAGATAGAGGTATCTTGTTAATCACCAACTTAATTTTTTGTTTCAACAATCGAGCTTAACATTTCATATAAACAACAATTGGTTAATATAAGGTGAAAATATAAGCATTTTTTCTTGTTTTTAGGTTAATGGTATACGCCAGTGTTCTTTACGAGGTGGGTACGAGAATTGAGACAGAATTGGAAACATTTTCAGATCAGCAAGCTTTCCAAGTAATGCTTTCAACATTTCTTCTCCGAAACCTATTCCAATTGAGGATAGCTTTTCATTCTTTCATTCTCCTATTCCAAAACAAAGCTCGAAAATCGAAAATCGAAAATCATCATTTTTCTGTAGATAGATTTCCATCTTCTCATCATTCGCTCATTCGTTACTGAAAACTTCAGTGTGTAGTGTTAGAAACTGAGTACTAGTGCCATCATAGTGCTTTGTTTGCATTTGTTATTTGTACAGGAGTTGTTTGAGTGTTTATTATTTTCAAACTTGAATTTCATGATTTGGAATTGTTGGCTTTTTTAAAGTCAATAGTTGAAAATGAAACGTCAGAGACTACTACTAACAGTGGGTCTCTTGGCTCGAGCATCAATGAAGAATGCAGCCAGCTGCGAAAAGTAATGTTAATTGCAGAGCTCAGCGAATCATCAAATCTTTGAATGCAAGTGGCCATCCCCAGTTCCCCCTCCGGAGCATGTCTGTCTGAGTGTCTTGACAATGACCTACACACCCATCAACCACCCAATCTTCGAGTGCGGCGTTGAGACTTCATTGCCGCCATCATTAAGCACTGTGCTGGATGTCTAGAAATTGAGCAGTTTGTAGCGTGCCACAACCACAGTCCCGTTAGCCTCCAACATCAAAGGGCAGCAAAACGTCTCTATGCCTACCTTTCGATTGTGCACATTAGCCACATCGGCTGCACGTTATTCTTGAATATTTTTACCTCAGATCAGGCAAGACTACCCGCTGAATTTAAGCAAATTAATAAGCAGAGGAAAAGAAACTAACAAGGATTCTCTCAGTAATGGGGAGTGAACTGGGAACAGCTGAAGCTTTAAATCTCTGTTGCTTGCAACAGCAAAGTGTAGTCTCGAGAAGCGTCTTCCCGGTGGACCAGTCCCGTCTTAGTTGCTTGGAACAGCACATCCAAAGGGGGTGACAATCCCTTGCGTGATTGGACTGGCTGCCAGGTGTACACTTTCCATGAGTCAGGTTGCTTGGGAACGCAGCCCAAAATTGGTGGTGAACTCCATCTAAAGCTAAATATTGGCAAGAGACCGATATCGAACAAGTACTGTGATGGAAAGTTGAAAAGAACTTTGAAAATAGAGTTAAACAATGCCTGAAACCTTCAGAGGGGAAACTGATGCAGTTAGCAATGCTTCTTGTTGGAGCACGTCAACAACTGCTCTGTCTGGGCGAAAAGGGACCCAGGAAGGTAGGCGGGTACTTTGGTATATGCTGTTATAGCCTGTGGTGATACAAGCTTGGGCGGGACAGAGGCCAATGGTGCATGCTTTTCTTTGGAGAAAGTGGCTCCCTCTTCTTGACAGGATGACGACCATGGCAGACTGCATTCAGTGTGTCTGAAATTCTTTTTGTCACCTGGGAGGATCATGCACACATGCAATTGGGTTATTGGCAGCCATATGGCTTTATCCGTCCTGTCTTGAAACAAGGACCAAGGAGTCTAACAAGTGGGCATGTCTTGGGGTGATCGAAGCCCAGAGGCACAATAAAAGTAAAGGCTGCCTTACAGCTGAGGTGAGATCTTTGTTCAAAATGTTTGAATCGCATCGACCAACCTATTCTTTTCTTAAAAAGGTTTGAGTAAGTTGGGACCCGAAAGATGGTGAACTATGCCTGAGTAGGGTGAAGCGAAAATGATGGAATAAAACATTTCAACAAAAGTCTGTTGTTTAGCCCATTTTCGGAGGATTTTTTTCCTTTTTAGCGTGGCGTTAATTGGTTTGCGCATTTCATTGGCTCTATTTGGCTTTATATTATATTACCTTATTAAAGTATGTAAACTATGTAATGCGCCTTTGAGCCCTGTGGATATATGGCGCAATAGAAATGCCTTTCATTATTATTATTTATTATTAGACAGACGGCCTGTTTAAAGTGCGCATTATGAGGATCAGTTCCCAAGGCTCTTCATCTTCGTCTGTATCACAATAACTGCATGGAAACTGGTCTCTTTCTCTTCTTGGTGTTCGGGTATGTAGGTGTTATCCCCTCTACATAAACGACATGGATTGGATGTACTATTTTACTTAGACGCTCCAAAGACATTGACCCTTTTTCCATCTTAAAGCATATTGCATTGCCACACTGCACAAGCTCTGCTAACCTCCCAATTTTCCTCCCAAGGCCTAAGCTAAGGACTTTGCCGACATTTATCACTGGCTTCGAATATGTCAACTCCGCTGCAACTGTTGCAACAATATGGTCCCAAAATGGCAGGTACAACTCTTTACCACATTCTCCTGTTGACATGCCTAGTGACTTTTTAGTCTTTTTTGACATGTGATCAGCTGCTTTTCGTATCTTCTGAACTGAATCCATCGCAATGTATCTTAGACGCTGCATGTGCACTGAATGGCTCATTAGTCTTGCCATGGACCGAAAGACCTCATCACTTTTTTCTGCTGTTGTGAGCCAATTAACAAGTGATTTTACTAATATGGTTGATGTAAATTTTAATTCCCCGTTGTGCTTTTCAAATGCCTTTTCTATGTATATTGAGTATGAGGCAGATGTATCAAATGGCTTGCCAGACACTCAAATGAACAGAAAACCATGCTCGCACTGACCGAGCAGCTTACGCCTGTAGTCTGCTATAAACATTTTTAAATTGCTGTCCAAATAGTCATAGTCACTTACTTTTATTCTATTTCTGCTGTAGGTCTTTTTCGTCTTGAAGAGGTAAACCTCCATATGGGTAGAGCTTTCTTCATCTAATATGATCCAGTTGCTGCCATCTTCTTTGCTAGGTGGACTACCTTGTGCTACTTGAAGTCTCATCATGTCCTGGTTTCTTGAAGGCTAACAGTAGTAAACATCAACAGTATCACAAAATCGTGGTAGAGCCGAGGCCTGGACTTTTTGCCCCTTCCTCTGTGTGCGTGTCTAGTTTTTCATTCATTATTCTAAGAGTCTTTAGCACTTGCTCTCATTCAAAACATCGCCTTTGATCCTTCATTGGGTCTTTTTTCTTCAGTTCATGGTTGTGCAGACTCTGTGGTATTGAGTAATGTAAAATTATAGCAAATATGGCACCAGACATGTTAGTGACAGAGTTGAATGAAATGAAAAAATTTCAATCTTTAAACCATATTGAACTCTACCTGCAGCTGATTCTGCATATGCCTTAGCTGTGCAACTTTGGGTAGTTCATCCCACTTTCCATTTGTCTTTGTGTCTCTTATACTGTACTTTGCCAAGGCAATCAAACTCTGCATTTAATTGGTTGCAAGGCCGTTGCTGAGACCTCTGGCTGGATCTTCAATTAATCCCCATGCAGTCGCAATGTCCATTACATCATCAAGAATTGCTGGTCTTCTTTTATCTGCTTCAACAAATTTCAGGAAACCTCTCCAATATGCTCCTGGTGTTGCTTCGCTGTGCCGTCAGACATACATGGTGATGGCGTCCGTGGATTGATAGCTTTCGTGTAGAATTAGCTGAATTCTTGCAGCTGCTCCTCAACCTGTTCACTCAGCCAGGGTGGATCTCTTTGTCTTTTCTTAAGTCATTCAGTGTCCTCTTTTGGCTCTGTGCTTGGTGCTAGATGCTGCATTTCCTTGTCATCTGCGCTTGCTTCCTGAGTGAAAGAAGGTTATTCCTTTAAACTCATTGTGATCTGTAAAAATAATGACAGAGTAGAAATTGTTTTGGTAAATGGTGTCTCACTGACACGAATGAGAAAGTGGCCACCTTTCTTGTTTCCCAACTTCGATTGTAGGTATTCACGATTTTCACCCTTGGCCAAGACCGTTCTGATATTTCTTCTGCTCATGAATGATCGCAATGCAGATCGTGATAGGTCCGGAAGGAGTCGATCTTTTACCTCTGCCATCGAAGCATGTTCTTCTCCGTCAATGTTAATGACCAACATCGCCTTAGCATCTGCAATGAACAGTTTTTACACACGTAAGTAAAGGAGTTTTTTCGCTAACATCCAATCACAGAAACTTGCACATTGTTTAATGTAGACGCCGCTGCAACTATCATGACATTATAAGCTCTGGTCAGGACTCGTGGCAAGCTTTATTTCGATTGTAATAGCATGAAAAATTTAAGAGTATGTATGTCTACCTTCAATGTCTATTGTGGACACTCTTCTGTCATGCCTCTCATCTCTTTCAGAGCAATCAATTGACCTGGAAAAAGGTACAGATGCATATAATGATGATCAATAGCATACGAGGAACATTGTCACTCTCCTTTCTGCATAGAGCTCCAGAGAAACAACAGGTGAGCAAATATTACTACAATAATATGCTTGCTAATATTTTGATGTTGGTCAAATGATAAGCTTTCTGAAACTAGCAATTGCTCTTGATAGTATATCTTCATTTTGGCTGCAAGGCTATTGTTCCCCTGTGACCCCATTTTTATTCAGCTTGAAGGGTAGGTAGGCCCAAAATTATTGTGAAGGAAAACGTAACTTGAGTGTATACTGTATTTCCGAGATTCAGAGATTATGTTCATAATCATACAAAAATGGAAGGAATTATGCTCATTTTTATTGCTTTCGGATTTCAGACACAATTGCTGACTGACTGTCGAAAGAAACAGTCATGTTCTTGCAGACCCCAAGTTACAATTGGCCTAAATGTTAGAATGGCCTAAAATCAACAACGTAAACAGTTTTAGGCTAGTTAAGTTATCTATAACAAACATCTCAGACACTAAATCAGACAATGATATCTTTCTATTAGAAGCCAAGTGTATTCTTGTCAAATTCAAGCATAAAAGAGTTACATTAATTTTATGATAGCATGTCTACACAGGGTGTAAATGTATAATCTTACAAAACAGGAAGAAATTAAGATAATTTTTATTTGTTTCAGATTTCAAACACAATTGCCCAGCTAAATGTCGAAGGCCCGAGTCATGCTCTTAAACACCCTCTGAAGATAATGGAAAACAAAAAACATTCAAGGTGAACAGTTGTAGGCTAGCATGGATATTTAAATCAAGTATCTCAGAAAATAAATGCGTTCGATAATTAGATATGTTCGGGCTTAGTCTACAATAGTCCCTCAAGCTTCATGCAGTCGATATGTCGCTCACTGAAGCTGCCAGCGGTTTCCAAAACTTTCACAACTTTTTCTCTGTCTGCTACCTGTAGCACCTTCAGCCACTCTTGCCAACAGCCCTCAGGCTCAGCTGTCACCCCTTGCTTTTGGGAGAAGATGCCCTGTAGCTTGTTCTTCCACTGTAAAAAGGCCAGTTGTTTCCCATCGTCGCTGTGGATGTTGTTAAGGATACTCCCTAGCTTTGCGAAATGCTTCCAAAAATTCACATTGGCCCTTGCCGGATTGATGCTTGCCAGGGCGGGGGCGACAGTGATTGCCCCAGCAGCACTGATTATCTGATAGAACCTTGATCGTGTGATCGAAAAGCAGTTGTCGATCAGGACCTCCAGCTTAGACACCATGGTGCTGCCTTTGAGTGCGTGCAGAATTGGGGCCAGCAGGAGTTGCAGCCTGAATGATGTTGCCCCGCTGGCCGCTAGAAGATGGAATCGTGCATCCAGCAACTTACAAAAAGAACATGGCTTGTTGCACAGCTTTGCTTCATTTTGGTCGCAGAACTCTGCAAAGGTGAGCTTTCCCCCATAGTTGCATTTCTTGCAAACACACATGCCAGTCTTTGCGTTGTGCCTCACAAAATCAAGCAGCGAGCCCAGCACTCGCTCTTTGTTGACTTGTTGAATTTGTTGCCTTGAGGAAGCACTCCCCTGCTCAGCATACGGGCTGATGTGGCGGAAGAACTCACTGGCGACTTTATAGTCGATGGCATGGAGCTGTTGCTGCTCTTGCTGTCCGATTGCAGTGCTCACACTGGAAGATGTGAACGGCCTTTCAAAGTCGAGCTGTTTTCTGAGTGCAGGGGCGGACATGCCAAGCAGTTGTAGCTGCCCTGCCAACACTGACGACCACTGTGTTGATGTTGCTTCTGCTGTTGTCGGCGTTGTCGATGTGGATGCTGTGGCTGAGGAGGTCGGGCCTGCAACTGATGCTGCCAAGGCTGCTGATTGCGAGGCTGAAACTGGTTGATCTGAGGCCGAGGTTGGTCGCTTCGCTGAGGAGATTTTTCGCTGCTTTTTCTTTTCACCTGCCATCTTGCCATCATCACGGGTATCTTTCATTTGGAACTTCCTCATGATTTCTGCTGCAACATTTTGCTCCCCCTGAGAGTTTTCGAATAATCGATCCTCACCACAAACCTCCTTTGTCACTTGTGAGGAGATGGTCATTTCATGGTCGTCATCAGCCTCATCCATGTCACTGGCCTGAGCGGTTTGAATTGGCTGTTCCACGGGCAAACGTCTCTGCAGCATTTGCTCGCTGATTTCAGCGAGCACCAGCGGGTTCAATGGCTTGAATGTCTTGAAATCAATTCCATACCTGAAAGGAAGGAACGATAATAGATTATTTTATCTGCTGAGCAACTCTGCAACTGCTGGAACGAACAGACAGAAAGCATTTGCATAGTGGCATTCAGTGGCGTAGCAGAGGTCTATGGGGCCCTTAGTAACGCTGTAAGACCGGGGCCCCTTATACCGATGTCTAATTAGGAACACACAGAAGCTGAAATAGGAGATAGGGACTAGGAAACTGCAAGTATATCGTAAAGCTTTTTGGACGTACCTAGTTTTGTTTCATTTAGTACCAACATGTCAATTTTTGTCTGTCATTGCATAAAAAGCAAATACCTATAGATAAGACAACAGGCAAAGGGCAAAGTTCTCGATTAAGTCTGACTTTTAGCAGTTTGTCATATCAGAAATCACACGTATTATCATTTGGTAATGATAAAATTTTAAGGTTGGAGGCCCCTTTGATCCTCTAATCTGCAGGGTCCCTTAGTGGTACGCCCTAAAGGTGATCACAGTCGGCTACGCCACTGGTGGCATTAGCATTGACATCCCTTGATAGCTGATAGAAAGAATGATAGCTAATATTGCCATTGCTTGACAGGGAGAAAATGTAACTGTGTAAAAACGGCTTGAACACTCACCTAAACATTGCTTCCATGAGACGTGTGCTAGCTCTGTTGGATTTGCTGCTCATCTTTATTGTCGTCGCACGATGGTGGAGCAGCTCTGCCTCTGTCAGACCAGTTCGGGTGAGTTGGAGTTTTGAGCAGAAGGCAAACACGTCATGCTCGGCAAAAGACCGCACAAACTCGTTCGACACCCTCGAGGTGCAGATGATGTTGCCTGCCACGTAGCCTTGGTGTGCTGCTTTGATGAGTTTTCGTGGGAACCCGTGCGTCAACTGGACGGCAATGTCTGACCACGCTGGTGCGTCGTAGCACATGATGTTTTCAAAAATGTCTAGCCTGACAGAGGCTATGTTGGAGTCGAACTCTTCACTGCCTGTGTGCAGCTCTTCGGTCAGGGGCCTTCCTGAGCGAGCAAAAACTGCCAATTTGTCCAGCTGTCGTCGTGCCTTGTCTGACTCTGCTGCTGCAACTGCCTCGTCCTGACTGGAGGAGCTCGAGGAGCTATCTAGAAAGCAACTGTACTCTCCATACCATCTCGTGACAGCTTTCTTGGCAGCCTCTTTTGAATCGTATTTCACCGGGCGGCTGTTTGCTGGGGCAGCCTCGTTGTTAGGCATCAAACGGCAGGGAAGTTGAAGAGAGTCGAATAAATGCATCTCAAAGTTGAAATTTTCTGGCTGCCCGGACTTTCTCAACGCGGCAGGAAAGAAATGAGGAGTTTTGCTGGGGTGGCTGGTGTCACTCTGGTGGCTGGCGTCACTCTGGAGGCGTGCCTGTCGTTTTACCTGAGACACCAGCTTAGTGGATTCTACATGCTCTTCCATCGCTTCGGCCCGGAATTCGTCTAGCCTGATAAGAACATGAATAACTGAGGTGAGAGCTTGTAAAATGCAACAGGAGCCTAACGGAAAATGGCTGCACGTTTGCTGCTTTTCTGTTGTTAACAATAACGACATAAGAAAACCCCGTTGATCATATAGCTATTGTTTACCTGCAAGCTTGCTGGCCACTGTCGTCTTCACATTGCTCACTGCCCTGGGGCTGTTGGCTGTCTTCGGGCTGTTCTCTGTCTTCGGGCTGTTCGCTGTCTTCGGGCTGTTCGCTGTCTTCGGGCTGTTCTCTGTCTTCGGGCTGTTCGCTGTCTTCGGGCTGTTCGCTGTCTCCGGGCTGTTCGCTGTCTTCGTCTTGCTCGTCTGTGTCGGAGATGTCATCGATAATGAACTGCCTTCCTAGTCACAAGTAAAAAGAAATAGAATTAGGCCCCCTTTACAAACACATCGTGAAGCAATAGAATATTTCAGTATCTGCTATATTACAGTAACACTCGAAGCATCGAAAGGGCTTGTTAGGCCAGTAAAAGGGGAACTTAATTCAATCCAACTAAGTGAGCAAGTATGTGCAGGCTGGTGGGGCTTAAGCCCATCCTTTTCAACGTGGTATATTAGAATGGATGCCCTAAAAAACACAAGTAAAAAGGTGCTGGGGTCTTCGTGCATGACCACTATGTTAGAGTCTTTAGATTATGATAACAATGTTAGCAAGTGTTGTAATGAACTTTCTGTTGCTTTTTGATTGATAATGTTGGTAACTTTTCCTCAATTATGATACACATTTGCCATGCGCATGGTGCAAATTGCTTGACTCCTATACTCTTTTACTGTCAAAAGCCGGATTGTTATCTCTATAACAAGCTATCTTGCAATGTCGTGCCATCTATAATCGACGCTGCAAACACGTGCTCACTAGAGAGCGACACAAATTGAGAGAATCTCACAAGATATAACAACGATATTGGAATGTTACAGTGTGGCGTTTCGAGAAGAAAAGTCAAGGGCCCTTCCTATATCGAAGCACAACTTTTTGGTTCACGTTTGTTACGTCCTTGCCTCTTTGCAGCCTAACTGAATGCTCTCTCACGTATTGTCCATTTCATAGATCAACATAAATTAAGGTATTTAATGCTAGCTTTTATAAACAGCCAATTTCAATATTGTCCTTTGGTTTTTCATGTTCCACTGCCGTCAATTAAATCAAAAAATTAATAAAATCCAATAGTGAGCACTAAGGATGACTTTCCATGACTATGAATCTAGTTTTGAGATCTTGCATGTTGTAGTAATGACGATATAAATAATGATAATAATCATGTGAAATGATAATAAAATTGATCATTATAAAATATTGTTATATCAATGATAAAAAAATAATATCCTTAATTATTATAATAGTAATAAGTGTAAAAATAGTGAGGTAGTGGATAGACAGGCAGCAAAGAGGACAAGGTTAGAATGGGTTAGCCTTCGGTGGTCCTGTTAAGTCAGTGAGGTGCCAGAGTCTTAGCTAAGCCAATGAAGTACTGTAATTTGGCTTTTCTAACAATCTCTCGTTTGTTGTGTAGTTGTAGTATCGGTAAGATTTATAGATTGTCAACTATGTGTTCGGGTTTACAGAAGTTATCTGCCACCCTGGATTTTTTGTTGATAATGTCCCTACGGTGCCCGTTGAGTCAGTCTTGCAGTTGTCTTCCTGTCTGTCCGATGTACTGGCAGTTATTGTCCCTGTTCTGTAGGCACGGCAGGCATTGTATTACGTAAATTACGTTAGTTGAGATGCAGTTCAGTCACTGTTTGATGTTAAATGTTTTGTTAACTGTTAGTAAATGTAACAGTTGTTGCCCCGTCCAGTATTTGTGTACATGTGTTGCAGTTGCATTTAGACGAGCACTTTTGTATGCCCTGGGAATCATTGGTCACATCATTTTTATTTTAGCACGTATCAGGTGATCCCTAAGGCTTTTTGTCCTTCTGTAGCTTAGTACTGGTGGTTGGGGGAAAGCTTCTTTGCAGTTGTCAGAGTTCTGTAGTATGCTGTAGTGTTTAGTAAGTATTTGACCCGATTGAGGTAACCCTGGGTTGTAGGTTACCACAAAAGGAGTCCTGTTGTTTTTTCACTTGTTTTTGTCCTTAAGCTGTCTTGTCTTGTGATGAGAGAAGCTTTCCATATTCGTTACATACATGTTTACGTCTGTAGCCTCTGTTTCTAAGGTATGTGAGCAACTCGTTTGTTCGTTTATTAAAGTTTGTATCATCTGAACAGATGCAATGTAGGAGTAAAGCAACACTGTATGGTATGGAATTTTTGGTGTTTTTGCGATAGGCAGAAGAAGATATTTATGGGTGTCAGGAGGTTTCATGTAGAGGTCTGTAGAAATGCTGTGGCTGTGTTGAGTGTGACAGTGACATCAAGGAAATGAGTTGAGGTGGAGGAGATGTCACTAGTGAATTTGATTGTGGGGCCGATGTTGTTAAGATGGTCAATAAAGTCAGTAAGTCTGTCTTGTCTGTGCGTCCAAATCGTAAAAAATAGTCAAGGTAGCGCCACCAGACAAGGGGTTTGAATGGTGCGCTGTCAAGGGCCCTACTTTCAAGAGCCCCCATGAACAGATTTGCACATGGGAGTGCCATTCTAGTGCACATAGCCCTACACTGTTTCTGTAAGAAAAAGTGTGCGTCAAACTCAAAATAATTGTTCTTAAGTATTGTCTATCCGCTACCCAACTATTTTTACACTTATTACTATTATAATATTAAGGATATTACTTTTCTCATTATCACTATCATGTCTAATACGGTGTCAGAAACAGCCTTCATAAGATCGAATATATTTACAATGTTAAGATAGTAGCAATAAGCGTAACGAACCTCCTTCGCTCTTTCTTTTCTTTCTTGCAACTGGCGACTCGGTTTCATCTATAAAGGAACACATTAGGTCTGATTACTTGTACGCCTTTTTGAGTTCACATTACTACATTACTACATTAATCGGTAGAGTTGAAAACTGCTGGTACAGACCCCTAACAACCCCCCCCCTAACTACCCCTTCTAGTTATATTTTCCACTATTATTGTACATGTCGAAAGTTATAGTTATGAAGTTGTTGTAATTAAAAATTAAGTTTATTGATGACGACCAACAAGCAATTGTATCCATGTTATTGTGATCTCTTTGCGTTAGTTCTACTGATTACAATTCCAATTTCCTTACAATGAATAAGTTATTGAACCTCGGCGCTCTAAGTGCTCCCCTCGGTTTTGTCAATCCAACTGCTGCAACTATATGGTCCCAAATGGCAGGCACAACTCTTTACAGCATTCTTCTGTTGACATGCCTAATGGCTCTTTAGTCTTTTTTGACAAGTGATCAGCTGCTTTTCGTAGCTTCTGCACTGAATCCATCACATCGTATCTTAGACGCTGCATGCGCACTGAATGGCTCATTAGTCTTGCCACAGACTGCTAGACCTCATCACTTTCTTCTGCTGTTGTGAGCCAATTAGCAAGTGATTTTCTTAATGTGGTTGTTGTGAATTTTATTTCCCTGTTGTGCTTTTCGAATGCCTTTTCTATGTATTTTGAGTATGAGGCAGATGTATCAAATGGCTTGCCAGACACTCGAATGAACAGAAAACCATGCTCGCACTGACCGAGCAGCTTAGGTCTGTAGTCTGCTATAAACATTTTTAAATTGCCGTCCAAAAAGTCATAGTCACTTACTTTTATTCTATTGCTGCTGTAGGTCTTTTTCGACTTAAAGAGGTAAACCTCCATATCGGTAGAGCCGTCTTCATTTAATATGATCAAGTTGCTGCTGCCCTCTTTGCTAGATTGACTACCTTGTGCTACTTGAAGTCTCATCATGTCCTGGTTTCTTGAAGGGCTAACAGTAGTAAACAACAACAGTATCACAAAGCCGAGGCCTGGACTTCCTCTGTGTGCATGTCTAGTTTTTCTTTCATTATTATAAGAGTCTCCAGCACTTGCTCCCATTCAAAACATCACCTTTGATCCTTCATTGGGTCTTTTTCTTCAGTTCATCATTGTACAGACTCTGTGGAAATGAGTAATGTAAAATTATAGCAAATATGGCACCAGACATTTTAGTGAAAGAGTTGAATGCAACGAAAAAATTTCCATCTTCAAACCATATTGAACTCTACCTGTAGCTGATTCTGCATATGCTGTAGCTGTGCAGCTTGGGGTAATTGGTCCCACTTGTCATTAGTATTTGTGTTTCTTAGATTGTACTTTGCCAAGGCAATCAAACTCTGCACATAATCGGCTGCAGTGCCGCTGCTAAGACCTCTGGTTCGATCTTCAATGAATCCCCAATGCAGTCGCAATGTCCATTCCATTGTCAAGCATTGCTGGTCTTCTTCTATCTGCTTCAACAAATTTCAGAAACTCTCTAATATGATCCTGGTGTCGCTTCGCTGTGCCGTCAGACATGCACAGTGATGGCCTCCGTGGATTGATAGCTTTAGTGTAGAATTGGCTGAATTCTTGCAGCTGCTCCTCAAGCTGTTCACTCAGCCGGCCTGGGTCTCTTTGTCTTTTCATAGGCGATTCAGTGTCCTCTTTTGGCTCTGTTGTTGGTGCTAGATGCTGCATTTCCTTGTCATCTGTGCTTGTTTTCCCGAGGGAAAGAAGGTAATTGCTTTAAACTCATTGCGATCTGTAACAATAATGACTGGGTAGAAATTGTTTTGGTAAATTGTGGCTTGATATGTGAGGTTTGGTATTCACCGGTTTTTGTTTTTCTCTTTTTCCTGACAGGACACAATTGCTCATCTGTTTCCAGGAACCACTGGCATTTTAGGTACAGTTAGGGAGAGAGGAACTTGTTTCGAAGCCATTATGGATTCTTTGACGTTGGTTACTGATTACTTCTCCCTTGGCTGCTCTTTTAAGCTGCAACGCTGTGTTGCAAGATGCTGCTGCTATCCTAGAAAAGAAACAGTTTATTTCTTGAGTTAACAGTTCATAAAAAACGATAGTGAATGACTAATGGAATAATAATCCATGAAATACTCTAGCTTACCAGACATCAGCTGAACAGTCACTGCCAAGCTGAGCAGTTACATATTGTGCTGGGCTGATGGCCAGTTCATGGTTGCCAAGGCTGACATTCATGTTTCGTTGCTCTGATGGTGGCAAAGTTTGCATCCCTGCTGCTGTTTCCACCTGTTCCACAGCATGCCTTCAATGCGATTCCTTGGTCCAAGTTTTAACAATGTTCTCGATTTATGATTTTTGTCTGTCAGAGGACTTACAAAAATGATGCTGACTGACCATAGACAGATGTAAACCAACTACAGCTTTAAAGGATACAATTTAAAAGCCTAAAAATCCATCATTTTCCAGTAAGGTGACGGAAACCAATTTATGACTATTATACAGAGTAAAAATTTTACCTAGATACAGGAATACAGGAATTTATTTATTGATATTATTATTAATTTTTTATTATTATCATGTTTATGTTTTTACATTCAAACTTGAAGTGCAGCTATGTAGACTGAATTTTTTAATTCAAATGTTGCATATGTATATTTTATCAGACTATTTAAAGTTGCTAGCTTTCTTATAAAACATGAAAATGTCAATTATGAATAGCTACATCTGAATGCAAATGTCTTTCACTGGCGAGTAAAGCAATTTTTCCCTTGAACATGCAATTATGTGCACAGACACAAGCTGCATGCAAAAGCCTGAGCTAGCCAGGAAAATGTTGGCGTTTATAGAACATTCCCCAGAAGCGGATTACCCTATCTATGCTCCCTTGTAGAGGAAGCAAAGCATAGGCTGCGTTGGCGAACTTGTGTTCTCACATGCATGCTTGAACTGCAGGTTTACCGTTAAAGCTCTACTAAGCCCCCTGTCTCTTTTTAGCCCCCTGTCTGTTAAGCCCCCCTTTTCAAGAGAAAATTTTAAATAAGCCCCTTTTCTCTACCAAGCCCCCCTTAAAAGTTCAGTAGTAAACGTATGAAACTAAGTTGTAACATGCTTGATATCCAAAACTTGTTCTTTACAATAACTACTTAGTTGCTCAAATTTCATGTGATCTGAGGTTAAAACTTTCCTTTTTCAGTTCATTTTTTTAACCCTATCTGTACGGGGGGGGGTCGCCCCCCTACCAAAAAATCTATTGTAGCATAAAAACGGCGGCATTCTGAAGGATAGAACTTACTGACTATTACTAAAATTTAATACTCTACATGATGACATAATGTTTGGTACAATTAAATTAGTCACATGACCACAAGATGCCCATATTTGGAAGGCAGTCACAAATAAATTCACATTTCTACTTATAAATCTGCAGTTGGATGGCCAATTAGAACCATACATACACCAATCAACTCGTCTAATCAAGGGCTTTCATATGATATATAGTTTGTTTACTTAATTTCTTATTTATTAATTATTATATGTATGACGTCATACATCTTTATGACATCATAAATCTTATAATGTTGGTCAAAATTTTCGAAAAATGCTTCTTGCGCAAAAGGCAAACCCTAAGCAACAAGAATATATACAATTATGGTTATTAACGTGCCTATTTCATCAGAATAATGAGCGTTGACTTTAAGTGTACCCAACACGAAGTAAAAAATGTTGATTATTTGTAACAATTTCGTCCGATTTCTTAAAAATTAGAAAATATTGGCTAGAATATCATTTCTTCTTCAAATTTAAACAATTTGCACTGCTTTAGAACGATATTTCTCTATAAAATCAGCTCTTTTTACGGAAAAGCTACTTTTCCATGAAAAATCACCAAAAACAATAAAGAGCAGAGTATGCTAAATGATTTATTAAGCCCCACCCTCTAATAAGCCCCGGTCGCCATTAAGTCCCCCTCAAAAACTTCCAAAATGACATAAGCTAAATAGAGCTTTTACGGTATTTGAGTAACGTGTAATTGAAATGTGGCATAACTTGTATTTGAACTTACAGAGCTTCGCTGCTCTCTATCAAGAGAAAACTAGCACCTGTTAGGCGCTTCTGGGAGTTTCCTCTTCGTGGAGTTTCATCGCCACTGTCCTCCTCCATCTCCTCAGCTCTTCCGGACAATTCTGCAAGAACGCAAGACAAGAAGAGCATCAGGCAATTGTGTCAGCTATTTAGACTTCACCCGTAAATATGTAGGAATACATATGTATAGATAGTCTTGGTATGCTGGTACGCTTGGTACGCTAGATTCACCCGTAAATATGTAGGAATACATATGTATGGACAGTCTTGGTATGCTGCTATGCTTGGTACACTAGATTCACTCGTAGATATGTAGGAATACATATCTATAGACAGTGTTGGTATGCTGGTACGCTTGGTACGCTAGATTCTCGCGTAGATATGTAGGAATACATATGTGTAGACAGTTTTGGTACACTGGTACGCTTGGTACGCTAGATTCACCCATAGATATGCAGGAATACATATGTATAGACAGTGTTGGTACGCTGGTATGCTTGGTACGCTAGATTCACCCGTAGATATGTAGAAATACATATGTATAGACAGTGTTGGTATGCTAGATTCACCCGTAGATATGTAGGAATACATATGCATAGACAGTGTTGGTATGCTGGTACGCTTGGTACGCTAGATTCACCCATAGATATGTAGGAATACATATGTATAGACAGTGTTGCTATGCTGGTACGCTTGGTACGCTAGATTCACCTGTAGAAATGTAGGAATACATATGTATAGACAAGTGTTGGTACGCTGGTACGTTTGGTACGCTAGATTCACCCGTAGATATGTAGGAATACATATTTATGGACAGTGTTGGTATGCTGGTACGCTTGGTACGCTAGATTCACCCTTAGATATGTAGGAATTTATATGTATAGACAGTGTTGGTACACTGGTAGGCTTGGTATGCTAGATTCACCCGTAGATATGTAGAAATACATATGTATAGACAGTCTTGGTATGCTGGTACGCTCGGTATTCTAGATTCACCTGTACAAATGTAGGAATACATATGTATAGACAGTGTTGGTTCGCTGGTACACTTGGTACGCTAGATTCACCCGTAGATATGTAGGAATACATATGCATAGACAGTGTTGGTATGCTGGTACGCTTGGTACGCTAGATTCACCCATAGATATGTAGGAATACATATGTATAGACAGTGTTGCTACGCTGGTACGCTTGGTACGCTAGATTCACCTGTAGAAATGTAGGAATACATATGTATAGACAAGTGTTGGTACGCTGGTACGTTTGGTATGCTAGATTCACCCGTAGATATGTAGGAATACATATTTATGGACAGTGTTGGTATGCTGGTACGCTTGGTACGCTAGATTCACCCTTAGATATGTAGGAATTTATATGTATAGACAGTGTTGGTACGCTGGTACGCTAGATTCAACCCTAAATATGTAAGAATACATATGTATAGACAGTGTTGGTATGCTGAAACGCTTGGTACGCTAGAGTGACCCGTAGATATGTAGGAATATATATGTATGGACAGTGTTGGTACGCTGGTATGTTTGGTAAGCTAGATTCACCCGTAGATATGTAGGAATACATATTTATGGACAGTGTTGGTATGCTGGTACGCTTGGTACGCTAGATTCACCCTTAGATATGTAGGAATTTATATGTATAGACAGTGTTGGTACGCTGGTACGCTAGATTCAACCCTAAATATGTAAGAATACATATGTATAGACAGTGTTGGTATTCTGAAACGCTTGGTACGCTAGAGTGACCCGTAGATATGTAGGAATATATATGTATGGAAAGTGTTGGTACGCTGGTACGCTGGGTACCCTAGATTCACCCATAGATATGTAGGAATACTTATGTATGGACAGTGTTTATGTATGTGACGTGTTAGCGTTTGGATGTCCATTTATGTGTGTAGTACATTGTATACATGTGTGTATTGTCTTTTATTGTATATAAGTATACGTACACATAGGGCAAGTGACACTATATAATCATGTCTACACTGGCAGGAAAATCTCCCATTGTATGCAAATGAGCTATTTGAGTTTTAGCCAATTGGAGGCGCTGTAACTAAAACTTCTAGCCAGCCCTCCACCTCAGGCCTTACTCGTAACATTAAATGTAATTATATACAAACATACCTACTGATGCGGGAATCAATTACACAATTCAAGCCTTACTTGATTTCCATGGAGACAACATTCGTTTACGAGCCCAAAATATAGAATTTTATATTAAGACTAGCCCTCGCCCCGAGGCTGCGCGCTGCGCGCGCCTCGGGTCGGGCTTTGGCGCTCCGCGGGTCATTTTGGACCCCCGCCTTGGAGCGGTTGTTTATGAAGAGGTTCATTCTAAATAACAAATCAGTTTGATAAGAGGACACGATCACTGATAGCAAAGTATGAGGCAAAACTGTTTCAGTGGTGTGTTACGTTGCCTTTAGCGTAGAAGAAAGCTGCACTATTATTGTTATACGAAGTGACGTGAATGAGATTTTCATAGTATGCACGGGAAATTAGTATAGTTTGATTGTATACAATGGTTTTTTATCACCGTATTTTATCACCGCGGTATTGCATGAACGGTTTGAAGCTTTTAGACTGGTTAGTCTTAACTTAGCTTCAGTGACTGTCTGCACGAATGGCTTAGTCTTGAAGTGGAAAGAAGCTTTAGTGTTTACAGTGCTTTAAGTTGAGAAGGATGTTGGTGTCTGTGAATCATTGACGGGGGCAGTCCGTTTACGTTCTATACATGGCAGGAAAAAGGCACTGTTAGTGGCCGTAACGATACTACTTTTCACGTTGAGAGACTTTAGTATTGAAGGGAGATTAGTGACAATGAGGTAACATGGCAGTGTTACTAGATTAGTGATCAAGGCATCTCCTTGTGCTCCGAAAAGCATTTCCACCACGGAAACCACTGAAAGAAAAAATGCTGATGGAAAACTATTCTCCCCCAAGTGGAATCGATCTCCTGCCTCGGACAACCTGCATCACGAAACAGGAGCCCTTACCAACAGAGCTATTTTCACGGGTTTCAGATTTCGATAATCCCTTTAGGAAAACAATGGGGCGATTGTTCAAACAGGCACCAATGACGCACTTCAAAGAGGGGTTAGCCCCAATTACCCCAGAAGCGAGAGAAGTTTGCAAAAAACGAAAGGGTGATGACACGCCTACCCCACGGTCGGCCGGGCGGCGAAAAAGTCGGAAAATCGTACCATTCCCAACTTCGGAGGAGTGACTGAGACAAAATCGGTTTCCATGGAAATTACCATTTTAGTATAGTAGAATGAACTATTTTGAATTCAATGATAACTTTTATCTACAACTGATGGGTACAGCAATGGGGTCCTTGTTTGCCCCAAACTATGGCAAATTTTTTTATGGACAGGGTTGAAAGACAGATACTTGCTACAGCGCCAAATAATATAAAACCACTACTTTGGAAACTCTATATTGATGATATTTACGCTATATGGACAAAAGGAGAAGAGGCCCTTCATTCCTTTCATGAACACATGAACTCTATATATGAAACAATCAAATTTGAAATATCCTTTTCAGCAGAAAAGATAGCGTTCCTTGTAGTATGACTATCGTAGATAATAGTTCAATCAAAACATCACTATACAAAAAACCTACTGACGTATGCTCTCTGTTACATGCAGAGTCGTTCCACCCTGCTAGTTGCAAAAAGGGATAATTAACAGTTGAGCTTTACGATTCATACGTATCATCTCTAATGATGAAGACCTTTGTAGACATTTAGATAATCTTATGCGTTCTCTTGTGAAAAGGGGATACAACATTGGCCTTTTAGACTAGAAAGTAAAAAAATTATCACAAGACGAACTGATAAAAGAAAATCTAAAAGAGGAAATCACAAAATACCTTTTATCATCCCATTCAACACAAATACAACTGAGATCGGTCACATTCTCCGAACACACTGGCACCATATAGCAAATGATGAAGAATTGGCCCACTTGCAAGAAGAGGAACCAGTCTTGGCTTTAAAAAGGAACAGAAACCTAAGTGACAGTCTGGTCCATTCCAAATTTAAATAATTATTCAAATATTAAAAGAAATATGACAAATGATCTAAACTCGCCCTCAATTTTTTATTGTAACAAATATGACGCATGCACTTTGATGCTACTAAATGCACCAAATTTCAATCCACTTCAAATGCTTCATCAATTTCTCTGTTGCTGTTGCTGCTACTGTGGCTCTGTTTTCTTCAATTGTGAATGTGCTTTCGAGCACTGGGGGGCTCATGACACCTTTGCGTACTGTCTTAACCCCCATTATGCAATCACAGCATGAGCACAACTCAATTCAAATCTTTATCTGGGGCAGTCTTGCTTTTTTTTACAACATTGTTTTTTACAACAACACAGTCTCTGTCATGCAGTCGAATCTGGTCCCTCAACCTTCTTCCACTTTGGGTGCCATAAATAAGTTAAACAAAGTCTGCATAAGAAAAAATGTAAATTTTGTGTGTTATGTAACACAAAAGCTTGCTCTACAACCCTATCCAAATGTTTTTGTAGGGCAAGCCTGCATTTTCTTCGGACATTGTTTTTTTTCAACAAGACATTTTCACTCAGCATTTCCAAACATGTAGTTGAATTTTGCCAGTTGTGCAAGACACACTAATAGATAAGAAAATGCTTGTTTCACAACCCTATGAAAGTGAATTTGTGAGACAGGCCCAATTTTTTTCGGAAAAAGTGTCATATGTTACAGGAACAAGACATTCTCACTCCTTAATTCGAATCAGGTTATCTTTCCGTATATTGGCTTCAGTGCTGTGAATATGTGAAAAACGTCTGCTGTAAATAAGAAAAAAGGTAAAATTTGCCAGTTACATTAGCCACATCAGTAGATAGAGAAAGGCAACCCTGTCTAATTGTTTTTGTTTGGCAAGCCTGCATCTTTTTGAAAATCGTTCTTTCTAACGAGACATTTTTACTTGTGCAGTTGAATTAGGTCCTTTACCTTCTTCTAGTGCTGTAATTCAGTGAAACTAAAGTCTGTATAAGAAAAAAATCTTAATTTCTCCACTTATGTGAGACACATCAGCAGATAAAGAAGAGCTTGCTCTACAAGTTTATCTAAGTTTTTTTCTTGAGGAAAGTTCCATTTCTTGAGAAATATAGTCCTTTTCCTCAAAAAATTTTTACTAATGCAGTCAAACCTGGTTCTTTATCTTCTTCTAGTTTTAAAACAAATGTCTGTATAAGAAAAGAACATAGATTTTGCCATTTAATGCGAGACACATCAGTGGATAGAGAAAAGCTTGCTCTACATCCCTATCTAAGTGTTTTCGTAAGGCAAGCCTGCATTTGTTAGAAAATTGTTATTTTTTTCAACAAGACATTTCCACTCATGCCGTAGAATCAGGTCCTTTACTGTCTCCTAGTTTAGGTGCTGTGAATCGGTGAAGCAAGAGTCTGTATAAGAAAAGAACTTAGATTTTGCCAGTTAATGTGAGAATCATCAGTAGATAGAGAAACACGTTCTCTACAACCCTATCAAAATGTAATTTTTGGGCAAGGCTCCACTTCTTAGAAAATTGTAGTTTTCAACAAGACACTTTTACTTCTACATTCAAATCTGGTTCTTCATCTTATTCTAGTTTGTATGCCATAAATCAGTCAAATAATAGTCTTAATGGGGAAAAAACCTAAATTTTTCAAGTTCTGTGAGACACATCAATAGATAGAGATAAGCTTGTTCTACAAACCTATTAACGTGTTTTTATGGGGCAATCCTTCATCTTTTAGACAATTCTTACTTACAAAGACATTTTCTTTCATGCAGTTGATTGATTACACGTCTGCTCGTACTCATTACCGCAGCAGGTCTCCAAGGTGAGCAGCCTCTGGTTGATAGAACAATGTAGGTGAGGGAAGTCGGCAAAATAGATCCGTAACTTCGAGTTAAGGGTTGGCTCTAAGGGTTGGGTCTGTCTGGCTGGGACTTGAAGCCAGCGGTCCAATCCTCAACTGGCCGTGGCTCCCAAGGGCTATAGCTGGACTTGGACGAGGCTGCCGGTGAATTGGCCCAGCTTTGCCAGCAATGGCAGTTCGGCAGGCAGTTAACAACCAGCTGGAACTTGCACCGACAAGGGGAATCCGACTGTTTAATTAAAACAATGCATTGTTATGGCTGGAAACAGTGTTGACGCAATGTGATTTCTGCCCAGTGCTCTGAATGTCAAATTGAAGAGATTCATTCAAGTGCGGGTAAACGGCGGGAGTAACTATGACTCTAGCAAAATGCCTCGTCATCTAATTATTGACACAGATGAATGGATTAACGAGATTCCCACTGTCCCTATCTACTATATAGCGAAACCACAGCCAAGGTAATGGGCTTGAAAAAATCAGCGGGGAAAGAAGACCCTGTTGAGCTTGACTCTAGTCTGATTCTGTGAAAAGACACGAGAGGTGTAGGATATAGTGTGGGCCACTATGTTACTTGGCTCAATGGAGATTGTTACAAGCAAATTTTTTGTGCTGATGGCTCCAGAATGTTGAAAGTGTGAAGAAAGTCGTGGGTGCCAGTTTGGCACGCAAGTTAGTCACGTGGTATGACGTCATCAAGTTCAACGGACAAAGCAAACCTTTTTTCGAAATTTTTAAAACTTCCGTATGCCATTCGATAGGGCTTGAAACGCTGAACAATTAATACCAAAACACCATACATTTAAAATGAAAGACAAATTAGTTACGATAGTTCAAGGTTTTTAATTTTCCGGGGGTAAAATCGTAAATTTTGACGTAAATTGCTGCAAAAAAAAAACTAAAATTACGAGCTACTTCAATGTAAAAAATTGAATCGAGTGTGAGATATGGCCTTATTTTATCATTCTTGTGAACACCTGGAAAAATATTTAGTGTATATTTAGACTAATCATACTCCTTTTCGTGGTACAATTGATATAAGTTAGCATCATAAGTGAATTTTAGATTGATTTTGTCACCTAATTCCGTTTAGTTTGGTTTTGACGATTCACCAGGCTGTAAATGTAATTTGGATATGGTCTTCTGTGCGAAGGTTGTTTTCTAATGAAATGTTGCCATTTGTTAATATTGATCTCATCAAACAAAAAACTAAGGTGAAATCCACATTAATATAGCCTAATTAAATCTAAAATACGTAACAAAATCTCACACAGGTAACTCCAAAGGGATTATAAAAGTATGTGCTGCCTGCTTGTACATAGTATAGGAAGGAAATCTTCACTCGAGGGCTCAGTCTTAGTCATCATCACTACCGGTATCTAATTCACTGTCATTTCAATAGAATCCCTCGCCTTCTCCAGTGTTCACCCAGTCCATACATTTACACATATCTATGAGAAGGTAACCTATTTTCCTGACATTTGCATCTGTTGCTTTTACAGTTTGAATTGCATCCAAAAATAATTAACTCGATCATCGCCATTGGTGCTAGAAAATTATCTGTCATGATTGATGTGGTGTCAAAGCATTACCTTGTCGAACCCGTCCGTAATTTTCTGGTCGTGGCAACTTCTGCAAAGAAATGTGGGCTCGTCTTAGAACAAGGGTTACACAGTGACAATGACGCATTTTGAACTTGAAAGAAGACATTGTCGGTGGTAATTAATCTGCATCTTTGCAGAGATTTAGGCACGTTTTAGAATTTGAAGGTCTTCGCTACATCAAACGTATACAAGAAGAAGACCGCAGAATTAATGCTCATATGACCTCGCGCGCCAGGACGCTTGGCCTGTGTTGTCATACCAATTAACTCTGGTTAAACAATGTCTAACCACCATTTAATTTCTTAAACCCACGGAAGAAGTGGCAGGAAAATTGGGTATTTTGTGCATGGCCCTGTTTGCTTGCCTGAATATTCCTTTTACAATAAGGTGATTGGCTAATGGAAACAAGACGCAGGTTTCTGGCCACAGGACGCAGAGTGTTCCTGGCAGTCACAGGATGCAGAGTGTTCCTGGCAGTCACACCTAACTGGCGGAACCAGATATCACCCAGGAATTCTTACCTAAGAGGATGACAGGGAAGAGAAAGGAGAAAAGAGAAGAACGAGGACGCACAAAAGAAAGAAAATAGACGTGCAGAAAGGGAAACTCTTACAAGGGAAACTCTATTAAATTCGTATTAAGATCGTTGGAGAGTAAATCTCTTGCAGCAACAACGGGATTGAGTAAATGCTTACCAGCAGCAATGCTTGGCCAAGAAGCCCCGTGCATTGACAATGAGATCATTGATGTGTTTCAAACACACTGAGATCTGCTGCCGAGCTTGGTCGAGGAGTCCCGTAAAGCAACATCGAGACACTCGGAGAGGTTTAACGCTGAGAAAATCACAAGAATTACGCGCATAATTTGGCAGGTAGAAAGAAAAAGATGCAAGAACTTAGCTTTGGAGTCCCGTCCAGCAACAACAAGATTGAGCAAGTGCTTGCCAGTGGCATGCCTGGCCATTAAGTCCCGTGCAGCAACAATGGGAGTGAGCGATTGCATACCAGCGGCCAAGCCTTGCTGTGAGGGCCCTGTAGCAACAACGGGAGTGAACGATTGCATACAAGCGGCCAAGCCTCGCCATTAGGTCCCTGCAGCAACAACGGGAGTGAAAAATAGCAGACCAGCGGCCAAGCCTGGGCATGATGTCCCTTGCAGCAACAATGGGAGTGAACAATTGCATACAAGCTGCCAAGCCTCGCCATGAGGTCCCTACAGCAACAATGGGAGTGAAAGATAGCAGACCAGCGGCCAAGCCTGCGCATGATGTCCCCTACAGCAACGACAGGATGGAGTGATTGTGTACCAGCAGCGGACCCTGGCCATGAGGTCCCGTGCAGAATTTAGGAAAGATAGTTGCCTTGTAAATTTATGTCTAAATGTATGGACTGCGTGAACACTGGAGAAGGCGAGGGTTGTTATGGAAATGACAGTGAATTAGATACCTGTAGTGATGATGACTAAGACTGAGCCCTCGAGCGAAGACTTCCTTCCTATACTATAAACAAGCAGGCAGCACATACTTTTATAATCCCTTTGGAGTTACCCGTGTGAGATTTTGCTACTTATTTTAGATTTAATTAGGCTATATGAATGGGGATTTCACCTTAGTTTTTTGTTTGAAGAGATCAATATTAACGAATGGCAACATTTCATTAGAGAACGAGCTTCTGCACAGAAGACTGTATCCAAATTACATTTACAGCCTGGTGAATCGTCAAAACCAAACTAAACGGTATTAGGTGACAAAATCAATCTAAAATTCACTTATGATGCTGACTTATATCAATTGTACCACAAAAAGGAGTATGATTAATCTAAATATACACTAAATATTTTTCCAGGAGGTTCACAAGAATGATAAAATAAGGCCATTCCTCACACTCCATTCCATCTTAAGCCATTCAAGCCATTCGGAATAGAATGTCTGATCTTCTTGATTGATGAATCTATTTTTACATTGAAGTAGCTCGTATTTTTAGTTTTTTTTTGCAACAATTTACGTGAAAATTTACGATTTTACCCCCGGAAAATTAAAAACTTCGAACGATTGTAACTAATTTGTCTTTCATTTTAAAGGTATGGTCTTTTGGTATTTATTGTTCAGTTTTTCGAGCCCTATCGAATGAAATATAGAAGTTTAAAAAATTTCGAAAAAACTTTTGTTTTGACTGTCGAACTTGATTACGTCATAGCACGTGATTAATGTGCGTGCGAAACTGGCACCAACGATTTTCTTCACACTTTCAACATTCTGGAGCCATCAGCGCAAAAAATTTGCTTGTAACAACCTCAATTGAGCCAAAGCCATTTCGGCCCACACTAATAAGTGGGAGTAGCAATGAAACAGTGAAATACCACTACTCTTATCGTTTTTTTTTACTTATTTGGTTGAGTAGAAGCAGGCCTCATGGCTTACTTTCTGGCATCAAGGCCTCACATTGGCAGGTCGATCTGTGCCGATGACAGTATCAGGTCGGGAGTTTGGCTGGGGCGGCACATCTGCTAAATGATAACACAGGTGTCCTAAGGTGAGCTCAATGAGAACAGAAATCTCATGTAGAACAAAAGGGTAAAAGCTCACTTCATATTGATTTTCAGTATGAATACAAACTGTGAAAGCATGGCCTATTGATCCTTTAGTCTTTAGGAGTTTTAAGCTAGAGGTGTCAGAAAAGTTACCACAGGGATAACCTCCGTCTTGGTAGCCCTGTTGTTTAAAACCCACCCCCCACCCAATTTCATATCTCTCATAGGAGGTCTTGGCTAAAATTGTTTTTGGTTATTGTTGTTAAGGCGTAATATAAACAGTTTGCAGAATTATTTTTGCAAGAAAAGGCAATGAGAAGACAAGGAAGGTAATCATTTAATGTCTTCCTTCAGTTATTTAATGTCTTTCTCTTCCAATTTCTTGTCATGTTCTGATTCTGATTTTTTTTTTGCTTTTCTTCCTGTCAATCCTCTGTTTTTTTTTCTTCTTTGTTGGGGAGTCATGGACAGGGAACTCGTCCTCAGATGTAGTAAGCTTCCTTTTTTGTCCCTTTTTTCTATTTTAATTGGTTAGCCTCCGTGCCATCAGTAGGTTGCAAAGGAGTGGCCATAGGACAGTAGTGGCCATAGGACAGTGTCGTCATCAGTGACGTTATCAGGTCGCGCTATAGTGCGATGAGTTTTAATTCTCCAACCTCAAGAGTTCCTTAACCGCTAGCCTCGTTTCCGATTTAACAACCTTTACAATCTAGAAGTTTCCAGAATGTTCCAGATGACGTCATCAGCTAGCGCTATAGTATGACGGGTTTTACTGAAACTGCTAGCCTCGTTTCCCATTTAACAACCTTTGCAATCGGTTTGGCTTTTCCAGAAGAAGGGAAAGTGTCTATAAAAGAGCTGATAAGAAACGTTAAGTTAATAGATTAAAATGGGTGCTGGTTCAAGTACAGCAGCTGCTTATTCGATGTTTGGCATAGACCATGGAGCTGAAAAAGGAAAAGAAACTTTTATTAAATGCTATGCGCATAAAAGGAAAGAAAACAAGTGTATTTCGAAATATAAGTGGTTTTGGTAAATGGAAAGTAATGTATAAAAATAGAAAAAGACCTAAGAAAAAAGTAACTAATAAGAGAAAAAGATTAAGTAAAAGAAAACATTAAGATTATTTGGTTTGACTCTAGAAGTTTCCAGAATGTTCCAGAAAAGGAACGTCCTAAGAATCCATAAATCCAGAAGATTCTAGGAAAGAGCGTAAAGCGAAAAAAGTTCAGTTGAAAATTAGTCCTGAAGAGGTCACACAGAGAAGAGAGCTCAGCTGCTAATAATAGTAAGCGAAGAAAAATCGCTTGCGATGTATGTGGGAAATTGTTTGACAGAATGTTGAATCTCACATTACATAAGTGAGCAGGGCATGATATACACCCACCAACAACAGAACAAGATAAATTAGTCGGTGGAGGTAAGGATATAAACAAGATGGATAAGAAAGCATTCATGATATATACCAAAGAAGAAGATATGAAAGACTGGGCAAGAATCACACAACATGCCATTCGAGAAATTAAAGAAGAATTGCAAGACCACAAGCAGGGGATAAAGTATTATGTCACTATTGATGTAGAATTCAAGAAGTATGGTGATATGCCTATGGTTACAGAACCACCACCCACATTCAGAACCACCGTGCAAGCACTGCTAAGGTCGGAGTATGACGGTGTTGAAGATCATGTAGTTGAAGCTATCAACATACTACGAGATAAGGTTGATGAATTCTTGGAGAATGGAAGTGGTTGGATATTTACAAAGTTTACCCAACTGCAAGTGAAGATGTTTGATTATGATGCAATTTGTGGTGGAAAGTATTTGCAACTACCAGCATACATCAAAAACAAGCGAGCCGTCATCAATGTACAGAACAGTGACGATAAATGTTTCATCTGGGCAATTTTATCCGCTCTACATCCACCAGCAAAAGATCCACAGAGAGTTACAAAGTATTACTCATACTGGGATGAATTGACGTATCCAGTAAAAGGCATCAGATAAAAAGATGATTGATACATTTGAAATGAATAACAATATTTCAATCAACATCTATAAGGATGAAGATGATACAATTGTACTAGTAAGAGTAACTAATGTGAAACATGAAAAGCATATCTTTTTGCTATTGATAACCAATGAGGATGATGAGAGTCACTATTGCTGGATAAAGGACTTTAGTTGTCTTTTGGCAGGTCGTGATGGTCATAAACATAAACGTAAACATTTTTACAGTCCTCGTTCGTGGTGTACAACTCAAGAAAATTTGGAAAAGCATGAAAAGCTATGCAAGACCCCTCAAGCTGTTGAATATCCTCAAGATACAGAATTTACGTTTGAACACTTCAAGAATCAGAGCTGGCTACCATTCATCATCTATGCAGATACTGAATCAATTTTGGAAAGCTCAAACAAGAGAGCTGCTCATCAAGAACACAAGCTGATCAGTTATTGTATTTATGTCAAATCAATCAATGATAGATGGCAACAACCACTGGTGAAGACTGTATGGAGGTGTTGATGAACAGGCTAGATGATTGAATGAAGAAATCCGAGCAGTGTTTAGGAAAGCCATGCTGATGATTAGGTTTGACACCCGAAGAAAACGCAATACATGATGTGGCTACACATTGCTATTGCTGCAAGCAGTTATTTGATGACAAGGATAGAAAGAAAGTCAAAGATCATTGTCACATTACTGGGAAATATAGAGGACCGGCTTGCAAGTATTGCAACATTAATCATCTGAATATAATAGCAAACACTCACACGATTCCGATCGTCTTCCACAATCTTAAAGGGTATGACATACACCATGTTCTGAAGAATTTAAGAGGTAGAAATACAAAGATCATTGTCAATTCGAAAGAAAAGATCATGACTGCACAGATTGGTTCTCATACTGACGTGAATGAAGATGGTAAGGAAAGAAATATTCATGGAATCAAACACATCGACTCATTTGCATTTCTAAGTACAAGTTTAGCAACACTTGCCGGCAACATACCGAAAGAACAATTTGTCTCTGTGAAAGGCTACCTACATGTTGAGATTACTCAACAACAGTATCCTGATGTACCAAGAAATGGGTGGATAGTGCAGAGAAAATGGAAGAAACATCTCTAACCCCCAAAAGAAACATTTTACAACAAACTCAATGATTCTGACATCAGTGATGAAGATTATGAACATGCTCAACAGGTTTGGCAATTCTTCAACTGTCAGACTTTTCAAGATTATCATGAACTGTACTTTAAAACCAATAAGTTGCTGTTGACTGTTATCTTTGAATCGTTCAGAGCACAAAGTCTCGAATTCTACGCGCTCGATCCTGCACATTATCTAACCGCTCCTTCGCTGGCCTGGGATGCAATGCTGAAGATGACAGGTGTGAAGCTGGAATTGTTATCCGAAGAAAAGAAGGACATTCTACTTATGATGGCATTCATGATGGTGTCTCGATGGCAGCAAATTGGCATGCCAAATCAACAGAAAACAACAAATTGATGTACCTTGATGCAAACGATCTCTATGGATGGGCAATGTCGCAACCAATGCCGTACGGTGGTTTCAAGCAATTTACACAAAAAGAAATCCGAAATACAGACATCCACCCTTTGCTGACAAGATCGAATGAGGATGTTGTTATATTCTCAGAGTTGATTTGGAATATCCAGCCGAGTTACACGATCATCATGCAGATCTACCATTAGCGCTGCAAAGATTGCAAGTTCAAGAAGACATGCTATCAGAACATCAAAAGAACTCTCATGAAGAACTTTTCAATGGAAAAAAGTTTAAGTCAACACCGAAGCTAATACCAATTCTATTCAACAAAGAAGAATACCTCATGCATGAAAGAAATTTGAAGCAGTGTTTGGAATTGGGTTTGAAGCTGACAAAAGTTCATGAAATCATTGAATTCAAGCAAAGTCTATGGTTGAAAGAATACATTGATTTTAATACCCAGAAGAGAACACATGCAAGAAACGACTTTGAAAAAGATCTGTTGAAGTTGATGAACAATTCCGTGTTTGGGAAGAGGATGGAAAATGTTAGAAATCATCGACATTTTGAAATCTGTACTGATGGAATAGTCTTGAGAAATTGGGTAAGAAATCCAGACTTTTACGGAGGAATTGAAATCAATGAAGACACGCTTTTGGTTGAGAAAAAGTTGAGGAAAGTCACGCCCAACAAACCAATGTATATTGGTTTCAGCATATTGGATATTAGCAAAACATTAATGTATGATTTCGACTATAACTTTGCAAAGCCAAACCTTCCAAATGTTGAGCTATGCTACATGGATACTGACAGTTTCATCTACGACATACCAATGTCTAAAGATCAAGCCGATAAAGTATTGAAAGATCACAAAGATGGATTCGATTTCAGCAATTATGATAAAGAACATCCAAATTACTCTACAAGAAACAAGAAAGTTATCGGGAAAATGAAAGATGAGCTTGGTGGTGTGGGAATGAAAGAATTTGTTGGATTGAGATCAAAGATGTATAGCTGTCAAATCAATGATGGAAATACAATCAAAAGAGCAAAAGGAATCAAAAAGTATGTTGTGAAGAAGCAAATGAAGCATGAAGATTATGTGAAATGTTTGATGGAAATGAGAGCGGATGCACACATTCAACGCAACATTGAATCACACTGTCACACCATCTACACTACGGAAAGAAAAAAGACATCGCTGAATCCCTTTGACGATAAAAGATACACTCTTGACGATGGATTTAACATGCTGCAATATGGGCATTATTCACTAGAAAGACGCTGTGAAGAAGAAAACATTGATTGAACACTTAACTGTTTTAACAAATTGTTTTAACCTTATTCTAAACTAAACTGTTGTAACATTATTCTTAACTGTTTAACAAACTATTTTAACATTATTCTAAACTGTTGTAACGAACCATTTTAACATTATTTTAAATCATATCTTCGTTTAACATAGTTGTAAAAAAATAAATTGTTATCTAACTTGTTCTGAATGTTGAAATATTTATTAATCAATGAGTTCATTGAAACGTTTTTGTTCTATTAATTAGAAAGAATATGCAATGTTGTCCACATGTGGCAGTCTCATAGGATTGAACTTGAACCTTATTATAAGCGAGCTTGAAGGGACTAAAAAAGTCTAGAAATTCTTTCAACATAGGAGGTTCACCAAACGAATCATAGAAATCCAATCGACCATCATCAGCAATATAGACAGCTACCCAGTGGGTTCCTTTACCAGTAAAATTATCTTCATTGAAAATAAATGAACAAGGTAGAGAATGAATGTCTATGTTTTTGATTTCATCTTTCCTGAATACACCATGGAAATGAGGTAGCTTTTCACGTTTTACAAGTAAGTTATTAATCGTTATATCATCCATAATTACCAATCTCGAATGACGTTTTTATGACTATCAATTTGAATGACCCTATCAAATTCACCCAAAATTACAATGTTCATCAAACTGTCAACAGCGTTTGCAAAATTTATACTTATTCTCAGATTACCCTCTCTTTTAAGCAAATATTATTCATCTGCACAGTTTCCTTTTGGTGTCAAATCAAACCCATAGATTGCTGATCCTTGTTTGAATCTATGATAATCAATTAGACTAGATGAATTATTCAAGCTGGTCACCAAGCCGCTGTAGGCATCAAAGTAATCATCATCATCATAATTCAATCTAAGAGGTGGGGTAATTTCTTGATTGTCAACAGTCACTTGAATGGCAGAAACAGAAACATGTTCAAGCTCAAAAGGATTTCCTTCATCCGCTCCATTGAATGATGAATTATCAACCAGCGCAAAAAACAATCTGTTTGGTATCTTTCCATTGAACACATTATCTTGAACCCAACTGGTTGTTGCGGTATTGATTAAGTAGCTTGCCATGTGAGGTTGACAGACTGGGTAAATTGCATTAGTTTTCATCAGCATTCTTTCAATTCCTTTCAATACATCATCTTTAACATGTATGTGACGAAGCACCAGTTTTACTTCGGAAATGTACAGACGTGAAGTGTTTCCAGTCTTCCTCATCAAACAAAACACATCACTGTTTGGACTCAATCGCCATTGAAGACAAACGCCAGGCAGCAAGTTTTTGCTTTGATTGCAAATGTTAACATGAGATTTTGTCAACACTTTAACCTTTTCACTATCATCAAATGGTGCAGATCTTGCATTTAAACCCAGATTTTTTGATGCTGATGTGGTTTTTGGAAAACCAACATTTTCTTTGCCAATCGTATCACTGACCCAGTTTGTCATTTTCAAATAGTTTTTAGCTCTGGTTTCATCAAACGTTAGAATTGTTTCCAAGTAAGATTGATAGGCATACATTCCATTTGCTTCTGTGACGGGAGTGTCATTCAAAACCAACTCTATCTGCTTCCACATGGATTGAACAATATTATTTATTACTCCAGCAAATTCTGTGGTGGTTTTTCCAATATCACTTCCAGCGACTCTTTTAATAGCCAGAGTGGAGACGAAATAAGAATGACTCAAGTCAATCATATGATCAGGCTGAGCAGGAATGTCAAACACAACAGTTTATTTTGAGGCATTGAGAGCAGCAGTTTGTGGAAAATATTCAACATCTTTAAAATACTTGACATCGTTTTGAATTACTGGTGAGCAGAATAAATCCAAACTTTCACTACGACATTCAGTATATTCTGGCTTTATACTCATTGTTGCAATTTCTTCTTCAACAGTTTCTTTAACAAAGTTTTTGTCAAATCAGGTTGCTTAGCTCTTCTTTTCTTCACCGACTGCTTAGGTATGAATGTCCCTCTCATGGTGCTTTCTTTTATAGATCTTTTAGGACGACCTCTTGATTTCTCACCAGCAGACGATTTCTTATCAGCAGTCGATTTCTTACCAGCAGTCGATTTCTTACCAGCAGGCGATTTCTTACCAGCAGGCGATTTCTTGACAGATTTCTTCACAACATCGGCGATTTCTTCAGTAGCCTTCCTTTTAATTCCTCTCATAGAAGATGTGGCAGTATCTTCTGCAACTTCTCCAACATTCTCACCAGCTAATATCTGATCGACTGCCTTCTCTCCTTCTTCTTCTAAAACAGGTTTCAAAATTTTCTCTGCAGCTTTTACACTTTGTTTCTTTATTGTTGGCATTGCAGCTTTAACAGCTCTTTTAAAAATAGATCCAGCTTTCCTGAAAATACTACCTACTCCTCTTCCACACTGGTAGGTGTAAAAACACGGTGTTGATTTGTAAATTGGGAAATCATACATGTTTCCTTCTAAAGTGTAGCAAGAATGTTGTCTTTGTTTTGTAGAATTGTATCTCTTTTCCCAACTCGTTGTAGACTTTTATAGTAAATTTGTTGATATCGTTGTACAATAATTGATAATAGAACAATTTTTCAAATTCTACAAAATTTACAACATGCTTGTTAATTTTCAAGGGAATGAAGCGTAGCAGTGGCGTGCTAATTTTTCCAACTACTCTATAGTCTAACAACGAGCAATATATAAACATATTCTTCCCTTCTGCCTTGACTTGGAAATGTTCATCACCCACCACATCAGTCGTTCTTTCGATTGCGTTGAATACATAATCTGTTAATGACTTGTGTAGATAAGTTCCAGTAAGCGGACATGGTGTCCATCTCACATCTCTGTAATAAACATTATTCATGTTTTTATTATATTCTTCTGTGGCTTCAACGAAACCAAACAATTTAAACAAATCTTTCCCTTTGGAAAGGTTATCTTGATTTTTGACTCTACCATTGAAAACTGTGGCAGATCTTCGTAAGGCAAACCTAATTCTTTTACATATTCTTTTACTCTTCCCTCTTGCGGGCGAATGTCTTCATTCATAATTGAAACAATTTCTCTCATTGTTAATTTGTGAACGGTATCTCCCTCTGTGATTTGACCAATAAGGTGACTAAGACGTACATAATACTCGCGCTTATCAACTGCCTGATTCCATTTCTTTGTATAATCATCAGATATTACCAATCTCACATTCAAATCTTCAAAACCAACCTTGTCGGTACCAATTTGGAAAAATCCCATCATTCGCCAGGGTTCATATTTCCCATATTTGAATTCTGCGGGATTAAATACAAATCTATCGCTCAGTTCATAGACCATTTCCACTAATGCCACCTCCCATTTTCCATGTAAATGTAATTGTTCTTTAAGTTTTATTGCCAAATCCGAATCGTTGGTACATGTAAGATAAAAGTCATTAATCGTCTTTGCTGAAAAACAAGTCAATCTGACAATTGTCTTCAAATTTATCCGATATATTTTCCAACGTTTCGCAGTTGATGATTTTAAGATCAAATGATTTTATGTCAGATCTTGTTACTCTATACGATGCAGGATTTATAGTTGATCTATGAATCGGTTTCGAATCGTCAATAACTAGACCCAATAGAGGAACAGCATCCTTACTTATAATGAAATCACAACAAACAGCAAACAATTTTTCATTCTCATCTTTTTCTTTTCGATATAGCGTACAAGCAATCATGCTACATTTCCAACTTGTATCCACTGGAAGTGGATTTTAACAAAATTTACATGTCTATTATTTAAAGTTACATTCATATTATCGGTCTAATTCTAACTGTTAGTGATGTTTCTCCAATATATTGCTTTGCGGAATAGAGAGATGTTAATTTTATAAGATTCCCATCATCATCTACCAATCTTATTGGAATTTGTTGAAACTGCAACCTCTCCAATGGTGTGAAAATTATATTCTTTGGAGCATAATATCTAACATATGTATCGAGATCTGTATCGTAAAATGTTAGTTTTATCAAAACTCGCCTTTTCTCAATACCACCAAGATAGTTACTTTGTAATAGGTCACATTCTATATTTATAGATGTATGTTCATTTAAATGAACACCATCCTTTATTCCACTCGAACAGTTGATTTTTCCTCCAGTTAACGGATATCCATCTGCCCTCTTCTTATATACAATCAGATACATAGCCTGATGAGGTTGTATGCTGTCAGAAGTCTTGTATTCAAAGTATGTTAATGTTGAACCATTTGGTAACGTGTGATTCATTTGATCTTCCAAACCGAGGAAATGTGCCAAAGGTCTTGAAAATTTCATGAGAAGTACACTGGTAAATTTCAGTTGCTTTCCTTGATATGTTGAATATCCCAATGATTTCAAATCGTCTTTCATTTCAAACTGTATCTTTCCATCAATCAATGATACTGATAACATGTTTTTCAAATCATAACCAAACTCAGGGAAATTCAATACCCTGTCATTGAAAAGCCTTGTGAATTCATAATACATGAGAGCATTATCACATGTTTCAATAATTTCTTTATCAAGATAGATTTTTTCATTAAAACAATCATTTATACCCCAATCAATCAATTTTCCCTCTTCATCCGTGACTGTTACATACTCATTTGCTATTGAAAACCAATATTGATCTTGCAGTGATTTTTCTCCTCTATCCGGCAACGTCATCTGCAACAATGCCATTTCCCATTTTCTCTTATTGTTTAATTGAAATACATGAGGTAAATCAACTGTGAAATCTACTAATTTCATTCTATCGGTAGCAAATCCCGAAGGAAGAACCAAATCAAATTCTTCATCAATCATATTGTCTCCAATTGACTTTCAGCTACCCACTCGTCAAATTGTGGAGGATAACCTCTCCATCTGATTAAATAGAAGTTGTTGCCCCTCTTCTTCTTAGTTTTCAACACTTGCTCGACAACAAATGTTTTTGGAAGATACACACGCTGTAGCTCTTCTTTGTAGAAACGATCACCTATCTTTTCACCTTGTAGATCTTCAATTTCATACATTACTGGATATCTTACTTTAAAGACTTTACTGATCTTGAATAGTTCTTCAGTGTAATTTTGCAAGTAATCTTTCTTAAAAATTCTCTTTTTCAAACTCAATCTTACATAATCTCCAGTTTTGAAAAGCTTTTTATTTTATCTGGTTTCTTTTTTAAACAGTCTTTTTCGAACAGTGTCGACATTGTCTTGGTTGACTTCAGAAGGTCTCATACCAATAGATCTGTGGTATGTATTATTGTATGAGTTGACAAAATCTTGCAAATAATCAATGTATCTCAAAGTATTTCGTGCTGTAAAGTATCTATACATTCGTCCTTTTAATGTTCTGTTAAATCGTTCAACAATTGCTGCCCTCACTTCATTATTTGCAGTGTAAAACCCAATATCGTTTTTCTTCAACAAAGCTTGGAATTCTTTGTTTATAAACTCGCTGCCTTTGTCGGATTGTACCTTTTTAGGTTTTCTTTCAGATAAAATTTCTTTAAACGCATTGACAATTTCTTTTGCAGTTTTTCTTTTTAGAGGCTTTACCCACGCATACTTGCTAAAAGTATCAATACAGCATAAGAGGAATGTAGTGTTGTTGTTTTCTTTTTTCAAATGCGTCATATCAACAAGATCACATTCCCACAAATAATCAATGTTATTGGTTAGTATCCGCTCCCGTTTAGAGTTCTTCCTACTTGGTTTGTGCAGCGAATAGGCAAGACTAGTTTTACTTCATTCTTCAACATCTTTCCTTTTCAAATTAGGAATTACTTTTTTGAATTCTCTATACGCTTTATCCAAACCCCTGAGAGTGTAGTAGGAACAGCTACTTCATGTAAATGTAACGTATGTCTTCTTGCACGTTATGATCTTTCTATACCTTCTATCTATTTACGTAAGTACTTGTACGTCATAATAACTAGAACTTTCTGTTAGAACATAGTTGCATGTATAATTTCTAACTGCGCAATAGATCATGTGACTTGTAAATACTATAACTTAGAAACTCTGTAAATAAGTATTCAGTCAGTACACAGTCAGTACTCTGTCAGTACGAAGCATGTGTAAAGTCAGTTGATCAGACATGATAGATAATCGTCTCTCAAATGTCATCTGGCTCCGTGTGTTCTCTGCGCGCACGTAAAACTCAAGCAGCAACTATAAAGATCCTTCTGCTACGAACGATCCCGATAACAAAATGGTGGAGAATCCGGTTTGTTCTAAAGGATTAGAACAGAAAATTTATCAACAGACAATTTTCAAGTCCTCAAAAAAAGGTATTTGGCCTCTAACAAATATTCAAAAGCATTCCGAGGTTCTGGTAGCTTATCCTCCGAAAAAAAGCTCGTCGATACGTCATGATTGCATTTCTGCAGTCATCGTCCATTTGCTGCAGCCAACGGTATTTTCAGGTTGCGAGTATCCTTTTAAAAGCTCACTTCGTTTTGGTTCTCAGAGTTCATCCTAAAGCTCTTGTCGAGGTTTGCCGTGCTTCTCCTCTGGAAAAAAGCGCTTGGCCATTTATTTTCATGCCGTTGTGTGTCACTGCACGGTTTTGGTTATCCTATCGACAAACCTATATGTGATCGATTTTCAAGCCTTTGAACTTATTGATTTGATGAACTTATGAATACGAACTTATTCATGGAATTTTCATCGTCGAAAACAAGAAATTTGAATTATGAACATTTTGAACCTAGCCAATTTAGAGGTAACCGTTTCGGTATTAATAATCTGTCTCTGTTGATTTGTCGTTTTTCGTAGCAAGTTTTATAGGATCTATTGGACTGTCGTTTTTAAGGTTTATTTTGCACTTTTGATTGCATAAGATTTCGTTTTGTAAAATTCCCCCAAAAATTAGCTTTCGGATAAGCAAATCCTAGCATTTTGCTACTGCGTCATCGTAGTCGTGCATGCCTGTGCATCTTGCAATTTCAGTTCCGCATTCAGGGCAATTCGTTTGTCGTGTGCCCGAGATGACGTATAATATGTTTCCTATTGTATTCTTGGACAATAGCCGTTTGAATTTGCATTTAGCTTTTTATGTTATCTTTTCACGTTTTCTGTCGTATTAAAAATAAAATGTAGACGATTTATCTCAATCTTTGTAATGTATATTTAGAGAAACATTCCCTCCAGCTTAGGGTCGTAAAAAAAGTGCTTCGCCCTTTTTTTTATTCAAGAAGGGGAAGTCTGTAGTAGGAACAGCTACTTCATGTAAATGTAACGTATGTCTTCTTGCACGTTATGATCTTTCTATACCTTCTATCTATTTACGTAAGTACTTGTACGTCATAATAACTAGAACTTTCTGTTAGAACATAGTTGCATGTATAATTTCTAACTGCGCAATAGATCATGTGACTTGTAAATACTATAACTTAGAAACTCTGTAAATAAGTATTCAGTCAGTACACAGTCAGTACGCTGTCAGTACGAAGCATGTGTAAAGTCAGTTGATCAGACATGATAGATAATCGTCTCTCAAATGTCGTCTGGCTCCGTGTGTTCTCTGCGCGCACGTAAAACTCAAGCAGCAACTATAAAGATCCTTCTGCTACGAACGATCCCGATAACAAGAGAACCCGGAACAGAAGGATCAGAATATAACTTTTGTAAACTCATAATAAATCAATTAACAATTCTAACAATTTAACATTGGTACACTTTTTTCTTCGTCGCTTTCTTTTCTTACACTTTCTTCCTTTATTTATAACCTTTTTAGGCTTTTTCTTAACTTGTTCATCGTCAGATTTGCTTGGCTCCATGACTATCTTTTCAAAAGAATCTATTTTTACTGTCTTATAGAATTGTTGATCTCTATTTATAACCTTTTTTAGACTTGTACAGCACTAAAGGAGCTTCATTGGGGAAAATATTAGTGCAAAATCTCATATCTTCTCCAATCGATTGTGTGAAATCACAAAGTAAGTAGCCGTACATTCTTGCGTTGCATCATTGTAAATGTCAAGGAATGTTTTTGGAGATGAGGGCATAATTTGTGGCGCAAGAAATCTAATTTGATTTCTATCACGAGGATTCTTGAAAAGAACTTGATACTGAGTATTAAGAGCTAAATTTCTCATTTCTGTTCCTCTTGGAAAAGGGTTTTGCATCATAACAATTACATTGATGTATAGATGAGATCTTTCTTTTGTGAACAATTTTCCCAAATCTTTAATGTTGGCAATTTCATGCATTAAATCATCGACAACAATAGTTAATCTTTTGTCCGATCTTACGATTTCTTTGTACAAGTTTTCAGGTAGCTCAGTAATAAATCTATAATTCCCGTTAAAACTTTTTTTAACGTGCTCAAGCAATTCTGGTTGGTTTGTTCCCGAGATCCACATAAGATTGGGATATTGTCTGCCATTATCAATTATATTGTTATAATTTTTCAACAGATTTTCTACCCAAGTCGTTTTGCCGCTTCCGCTTACTCCAGATAAAATCAAAGAAAAAGGTGCTTTAAATCTCAAATCATAACTCCTATTTATAACAAATTTTAAACATCTCATGCAACAGGTAACATCTATTTATAACAAATTCTTTACATCTAGCTATAACATCAAACTAATATCTATAACATCAAACTAATGTTCACCTAATTTTAAACATCTCATGAATAACAACTGAATAACAACGTTCAGTCTAGGCAAATGCCATGATTAAATTGTTTATTATTCTGCTCAATATTTGCAACAGGTACATCGATGTGAAGATACTTGGTTGAGATAATTCATCATGCAGATTTTCAACTCTGGATTTGATTGTTTAATTCAGTCGACCACTCTTCTTCTTCAGCTCATCAAACATTGATTTCTTAAACGATTCTTTCCCTTCAGCCAGCATGTCGGAGTTGACATAACTAATGTGAAATGATAGAAATCTAAAAGCATTATGTACCATACAATCTTGCTTATGATCAGCAGCATCAATTTGTTTTGCCCACATCTCTGAAGTTGCACACTTTTCAAAATACTCTTTTGCTTTGTTGAAAATGTATTTCAGGAGAATTTCGGCATATGCTTCTTGCAGTTGAACATCAATCTTTGCCCGATCTTCCTCTTCTCTCTTTTTCTTCTTTTGAATCTGCTCGTCATCATCACTCTCTGGTCTTTTCCGGGATGGTTGTGGAAGCATTTTCAGATCAGCAAGCTTTCCATATAATGCTTTCAGCATTTCTTCTTTTAGATTTATTCCCGTCTTTGATGGCTTCTCATTCTTCCGTCTTCGGAACTGGAATTGATCGTTTATGTTTTCATCAACTATTTCCAGGAGATGAGACAGTGCTGCATGAGAAATACCCATTGATTTAACAGCTAATCCATCTTTAATTGTATCTTTCACCACTAACAACCATTTGTTAGAACCAGGCTGGACAGCAAATGATGACTTGATTAGGCCCTCTTCATCTCTAACTTCATAAATTGCAGCCATGACTCTTTAATGATTTTTTAAGCTCCGCACCCTACGACGACTTGTTACAACTGAACTGATTTGATTTTGCGTATCGATTTTATAGATTGATCGAACGTGACATTCGAATTATTAACCAATCAGATTGCAGGATTTCTCGTTTCTAGAATCTTGTGGAACTTTCTGGAAACTTCTGGAAACTTCTGGAAACTTCTAGAAAGTTCTAGTCACTTCTGGAAAGTTCTAGTCAATCAGATTGTAGGATTATTAGGGACTTTTCCCATTTTCTGAAACTTTCATATAAAATAAAGTAAGGTGTTGAATCATTTCTTTAATTTATTGCAGTTATATTGTCCTGAATTATTTACTTACAGTCATGGATATAGATTCGTTTAAACTTGAAGGAGGAGGAAAAAGAAGAACGAAAGATTGTTTTAAAGAATGCTGTGGTGGCTTAATAAGTTTCATAATTTTTTTACTTTTGGTAGCTACATTGTGTTCTGGAATTGTTTCGCTTCCTTTAATCAGCAGCTTGATGGTTGATATGGATAATTTACATGCTATTGTATGGAAGATGCGATATGAACTTATTGAAGCACAGATCTTAAATAACACTATGGTATGATTTAATATTGGATTGAAATGTTAGTAGTGAAAATTTACTCAAGCAGTTTTTCTCTTCTTTCGTTTACATTTTCTAGTTGTTTTCCTACCACCATTAAGTCGCTTTCTTCTCACACCACCACCAGCTAATTTTCTTAAACCAGTCTCAACACCTAAACCGGTTTCAGCTATGGCACCGCCATTTGCAGCTGCTTTTGCTCCTTTTAATGCGAATTTCTTTACGGCTTGTTTACTAATATTTCTAGTCAATGCTCTTCCTCCTTGCTTAATTACTTGTCTAACTGCTGCTTGCGCTAATGTGGATCCCATCTTTCTAGAATTTCCTAATGCCGACTTCCTTTTATAACCACCTCTCATCAACTCGGTTGCTTTCTGTCCGCCATCATTTTTTAACATATCATCAATAATCATTGAAGCAATAATAGTTCCTGCTAGTGATGCCATTATTTGAAATCGGATTTTTTAGCATATGCGAATTTATCCAGCGTTTTCTTTGATACCCCCGCAGCTCTCCAGACTTCTCAAGGGATAAATTGAAAAGTTTTTCTTTTTTCCTCCCCTGTTTCCTAATTCTCGGTTTTAATTCGCGCTGTAAGCCTGGTAATGGTGTAATACCAATCGCTGTTTTGACAATCCAATTTTGAAGGTTTTTAAAAGAGCCTTTACCCCTAATTCTCTTTATGCGTCGTGGCTTTGTACGCTGTTTATTTCTATCCTGTCTCTTGCGCTTACCCATCTTTAATTACCAGGTACATTCATTGTATTTATAAGAGATTTGAGATGAAAGATATTTGTAAGTCATCAACTTCATTAATTGAATAAAAAACATTTCATATAAACTGCAACTATTGATTAATATGAAGCAGTATATAATATGGAATAAATAGAGTCAATCATTAAGGTTTTATAACTGATTTATTTTTAAACATGATGTAAACAGTTAGCGTTCTAATGTTGGGTCAATTCTCAACGTTACTCGTCCTGGAAAATTCCTCGACATTCTGTCCACCATTTCTTTGAATTCAATCATACGAATTAAAAATCTAGCGTTCTCATTACTATCGTTTGCAAACCTTGTTATTCTTGTCAGCAAAAACTGATTGACCTCTTCTTCTTCTTCAGGTGTATTATAATGCTGTTGAAATAATGCATCGTAGCTCACTTCAGAAATACCATCACTATCATAATCACTATCTTCACTACCATAATCAGCGACAAGTCCATAACCTCTGATATCTACATCATCATCATCGGGAGTGTTGAATGCTCTGTCTGTTATCTCCTGAAGTGCTTTTTGCATCATTACATCGCGCACCATTGTAGGTCGTACTAGCATAGATTCTGAAGGTTGTATAATCACAGGTTCTGAAGATTCTGAAGGTTCTTGAGCAGCAGCAGCAATCTAATAAAGAGAATATTTATATGAGAAGATTATAAGTATATTTAAATTAGTATAGATTATGCTTTTACAAATTACCTCTAGTATAACAGCATTGTATGGTGTGAGTCTACATAGAGGACATGAATTCATTTGCACTCGCCATCTGAAATGAAAACGAAATAAATAAGTACTTGAAATAAGTAGTATAAACGAATGTTTGAAATAATAATTATTATGGGTTTAAGTGAATGCTTGAAACAACTTACTGGTTTATACATCTCAGATGAAAAACTTGCTCACACCGCTGGCATCTCGAGTAGTAAGCATCATTCACCTCTGATGTTAGACAAATGGAGCAGTTGCTCTGAAATACTGACTCTCCTGGTTGCAGTCTGATCATTTGCTGCATGCTGACAATTGCTCTTCTTGCTCCAATCATCTTTTCTTCGAGACTCGCAACTAAACACAACAGGTCGCAGTAGGTTGAAGCAAAATAAAAACAACAAACTCAACGGTTTTGTGTGTTCGAAGAAGCCTTGGAAACAAGAGTTTTAACCAATCAAATCACTGTAAGCTAGACCTAGTCTTCTTCAGAACTTTCTAGAAACAAGAGTTTTAACCAATCAAATCGCTGTAAGCTAGACCTAGTCTTCTTCATAGAAACCTTTGAAACAAGAGTTTTAACCAATCAAATCGCTGTAAGTTTTTAAGTAAAGTCAATCAACCAATCAGATCTAGTCTTCTTCAGAAAGTCATTCAATGATAACGCATCACGTGACAAGGATTTTATCGCGGGAAAAATTAAAATTGGCGTCACGTCAGCAAATGTAAACACTCTTGGAAAATTTCTTGGAATTTTGGTAACTACCTTTAGCTTTTCTCTACTTTTTCTTGGAAAAGTGTTAGAAATACCGTTTTCTTATCATTTAAACTTATAATAAATATTTCATGTTTATTTAAGGATGTTTCATTTTTATTTGTTTGGTTATAACTCATTCTAAAAGCCCTGAAACTTATGAAGCTTCGAGACCCGACCGGGCCTAGAATCCTTCACTTCAATTCTTCGTTTCAATTCTTACTTTTTCATAGAAATGTAGTTTTCTTATTATTTTAACTTATAATAACTATTTCTTGCTTATTTAAGGATGTTTCATTTTTATTTCTTTGCCTAAAACTTATTCTAAAAGCCGTGAAACTTATGAAGCTTCGAGACCCGACCGGGCCTAGAATCCTTGACTTCATTTCAATTCTTTCAACTAAATTTCTAATTCTTTACTTTTTAGTTGTTCATCGAAGAAATCAGGTATGTTTTTTTATTGCATAATTTTATGTGAACACTCGAATCATTCAATTTCATAAAACTAGCAAGATTAAACAATGTTCATCATTTTTATCGTCTAATTAACACCACCTCTCTCAGACTCGAAAGGCTGTTGACGAATGCTCTGGCCAATGTCATGAGAGACTGTGTTGAGCCCTCGTGCAGCGTAGGATTAGTAGGCCGTTGGTTACAACAGCCGTTTGGTGAGTTTCACAGCAGGTGGCTGAAGACTTTTCCATGTACGAGAAATTCTTGAACCCGGGAGACCCTTGGTAGACAGGTAATGCTGCTTATCAAGGCCCTGTTAAGTTTGTGTTTTATTGTTCGATCTTTTTGATGAACTAGGATAGTAAACATGCTTTGAACCACCCCTACTAATATCAAGCAATTTTTGACCCCTTTTATTCCACCTTGTTTTCTAGAATGGCACGAATCGCTCTGATGGACATTGAATATGTTCAGACTAAAGACAACCATCAATGTGTTAGAAAGATTGCTATCTTGTTAGATGATGGAGAAACCTCATTCGTTCGAGAGTATATCCCATGTACTCCTAAGGAGGAGGATTTAGAACCTAAATGGAGGCGCACATACAAGTGGTGTTTTCATAATATTCATCATCTGCCCTACAAGCCAGTTGGGGCAGCTTTGAAATGTGAAGAGTCATCAATGATCATCAAGGATATACTGGAGTGGAATGATGTAGGGTTGGTGTTCTATAAAGGTGGTGATATCGTAAGGCAGGTGTGCAAGAAGATCAAAGTACCATGTAGAAACATAGAAGACTTTGGAGTACCTAAAGCGACGATGCATGATCCACTGGAAGAACTGCAAGAACATTTCAAATTTCTAAGAGGTATAAATTTAATCTAATTAATTAACATTGTTAAATGTTCTTGCAGTTCTTCTAGAGGGTTGTGTGTTGTTGTTTTAGGTACCGAAATTCTTCTATGTTCAAAACAACATGAAAATCTGCCTTTCGATATCGCCCCCTTGTATAAAACACGATCGTTAAAAGTTATGAAACCATTCCCGCATTGTCCCATTCTAGTATGTCCTTTATTATTGTTATAGAATCGACGGATGCTGTAAAAGCATCATTTGTATGTGTGTCTCCATTTAGGTTCCAATTTCTTGTCCTTTGAAAACAATTCATAATGCAATGGTCTGTCTAACTGCTTTGAAAATTAATGTGATCAGTTAGACTTTAAACATTTTATATATAATATCTCGTATATCTATCTAAAATGAATTGAAATCTTAGAAATCATTCTCCCCATTCAAAACCAAATTGAATTGAGTTGTTGAATAAAAAATTGAATTGAATTGAAAATTGAATTGCTGTTGTCAAATTATAAATTTAGTTGAAATTAAGACAAAGAATTGAATTGAATTGCCGTTGTAAATTGAATTATAAATTGAATTATAAATTGAATTATAAATTGAATTATAAATTGAATTAAATTGCTGTTGTAAATTGAATTGTTGTTGACAAATTATAAATTGAATTGAATTGAAAATTGAATTATTGAACCTCTTTATTATTTAACATCTGTGTTATACTATAGCGCGAGCTGATGACGTCATCTGGAACATTCTGGAAACTTCTGGAAACTTCTAGCCAATCAGATTGCAGGATTTCTCGTTTCTAGAATCTTCTGGAACATTCTGGAAACTTCTAGATTGTAAAGGTTGTTAAATCGGAAACGAGGCTGGCGGTTACAGAACTCTTGAGGTTGGAGAATTAAAACTCATCGCACTATAGCGCAACCTGATGACGTCACTGATGACGTCACTGTCCTATGGCCACTACTGTCCTATGGCCACTCCTTTGCAACCTACTGCCATCCGAGTCATCCGATTACAGCATGGATAGGAGCTTTGCCTATCCTCCTTGCCCTCATCAGATGACTTGTTGGTGGACTTTTCAACGAACAAGAGAGGCAACAGGTCTTTCAGGTCTTTTGTCTTTTTGAATCGTGGGTCTGGCAATGGCACAAATGGCATGGCATCTGCATAACAACCAGGCTTCTTGAGAAGGCTGTGGGCTCCTAGCATATGTATGCCTATTGAGTACAATGCCCCTCAAACCTCTATATCATCGTGTATTTTGACATTTGTAACTAATTTCTTTGCATCTTTTTTATTCACAGTTCCATTGTAGTCGCAATGGAACTTAGTGAGCGTGTCCATGATTGGCGCCAAAGTTGTTCTTAGGTCTTGAATGCGTTTACCCTTGAGAAAAGTCCCCCTACTCTCCAAGAGAGCAAGATTTTCCTCAAGAGTGGAAAACAACTCTGAGGCAGCTGTCGCAGGCCTCCTTAGCCAAACACAGCACGCTGGGTGTAGTCTTTTGAAAACAGTCTCCGTGTCGACTGTTTTCATGCGGCCATACAGTGTTAAGTAATTCTAAGGAAAGTGAGGAAAGTAGCTCACTCCCTTTGCCTAGGCGTATAGTTGTCTGCTCATCTGGAAAGGAAGATATAATATTGGCAATGAATGACAATTACATAACTAATAACGTGCTTCATGTGAGTTTTGAAGCAGTATTGTTAATAGTGAACTTTGCAACTAACATGTAAGATACCTTTGTTAATTTCCTGTTGGCAAGTATATATTTCGACTGTACAATCTATTTTGGATAGTATAGAAAGACAAAAGTGCAGTAGTGTAGTCAATAATTTTTTGATTATGGGAGTAAGCTATATCCTATTTGTTGATGGCTGGAATTGATCTGGGGAAATACGATTGAAAAGTAAGATGTCCTGCAATGATTTACCTCTAGAAAATGCAACATATGCAGTTCACTGTGGTGTGGTTGCCGTATCTAGCCAAACAATAATGCTAGGTAATGTCTGTCCCTGTACTTTACTAATGGTCGTGGCATAGCTTTCGAGACAAGGGAAGGCGGTGATATATTCGTGATCATGCTTACGGGTTATTGGAAAGACAAAGAGAAGGTGCCCCTGCAGGTGTTTTACTATTATCGTGTTATTTTCTGTTGTGACAACAGTCATGAACTGTCCATTTACAAATCCTATACTTTTATTGACATTGTATGTTAGAATCAACTGCATGCCCTTGTGGATAGGTGTGAGGGTGCCATCATCCATAAAAATAAGTGCTAGTGGTTTGTCAGGAAAAGATTTCTGGACGATAATGTCATTAACATATCTAGCTGCTCTTCTAGACACAGTGAGGGCTGTGGCTTCAGGATATGCAGATAATGCTTCATAAACAGTTGAATCTGTGGAATCTAATTTGCAAAGTACTCTGCTGCTGAAAAGGTCATCAATCATTTCTTGAGTTGGCTTAAAATAGCGAATGTGATTCAGGAAATCCAATAACTTTGGACATAGTGTACGGTGTTGCTCTGTTAAGGGGATGATATGTACATGCTCCATGCAGTGGGCACAGTTTGTTATGTTCAAAACTTGCTGTGTTTCTCCATGTACAGTTGCAATCGGTCGCTGCTGTGCAAAGTCACCGGAAAACAGAAGCAAAGGTCGTTCAGAAAGTTTGTCTATTGATGTGATTATATGGTTGAATATGTCCATACTTATTTGGGAAATCTCGTCAATAAATATGACATCGAATGTTGACAACATGTAGTAGAATGAGTTTTCATGTTCACAGTCTTGCCTATACTGGAAAAGGCTGCAAACAGTGTTACACACAACTGTGTCGTCAAATCTCTGTCTGTAAGTGCAGGGAAGGGTTCCAGTAGGTAATCCCACACATACAGACATGTTATTTTCACAGAAATAGACATGCATTTGTGAATAGCAAACGTTTTCCCTGTGCCTGGTTTGCCAAGTACGAGAGTGAACTTACGCCAATCAATGTCTGTAGACTGGAAGGGAATTTTATGATAGAAGTTTTATACTACAATATGGAATTTCAATATTTTTGTTATTGTTTTCAATGTTAACATTAATGATAACTTAACAAATTCTTAACATAATTTTTTATTCAGGCATACATTTTGATAATAAATGGGATCATAACAAGCTCCATAGTAAGAAGTTTAATGTTGAGAAGCTCCAATCAAAAACAAAGATTTGTTTTATTCTGCACTATATGTTTTCTATATGCTATTGTGATCCAACATACATGATTCTTGAACCAAAGTTATAGTTTCTTTGTTTATAGTCCAATTTTGTCACGGTTGTTACTGGAGCATCTTTATACTGAAGGAAATTGAGTTTGGGGTGCATTGCTACCACATGAAGGTGTTTGGTAAGGCTCCTGTCTGAGCCCTACTCAATTGTGTGGAGATGGCATTCTTGCGTGCATGCCACTAGTTCTCTGTTGATTTTGATGTATTTGTGCAAACATGTGCTGTGCTCCTCCCTATACTTTGTCTCAAATATCAGGTGTTGAATTTCCATTTTAGAAAAATCTTATCTTTCTCCTTCATTGATGGTTTCCAGCATCTTTACAATCATATCACAAAAAACATTATCAGCTGACAGTGTTTTCAAATTTTTTTTTATATTCTTTTGGCTTGCTCAAAACATTAATAGCTGTTTCAATCAGCTGATTTGTTTTATTTATTTCCATTTGCTTGGCAGATTTGCTTGGAAGGTTTGTTATCTATAGAATAGGCACAATTCACTCAGGCTGCAGCATTTTTGGTGCCTATATTTTAAACTGTAGGATGTGGTGTGAAATGCTGAAAGAACCACTGGCCCTTTGCTCCCCAGAAACACAGCGGGATTGCTGGAACAGATATCACATCGCTAGAGAATATCATTTACCTAGTAGTCAGTCTGGTCCTTCGCAGGAGAACTAAGGCTTGTTGATAGGCTGTTTTCTTTACTTATTTTCTTTACTGGTTAATTCTTACCGTTTGAGATACCAAACTGTTATTATACCACCGCTAATAAGAATAGGCAACTCGTAAATTCTGAAACCAGTTCACCTTGTGTTACACTTTCATCTATTAGGTTTATTATACACTGCAAGATTTTTGAAACAAAGTATGTTAGGGGTGGGGGTACTTTCCAGAGAGATAAAAGAGAGCAAGTAGTATAATCTTATCATAAGTTTGTCTGACTAGCTACTTGGAGGGATTTACTTGATCAGGAATAATTCAAAAGAGAAAATTTTGATCTTATGCATGTGTTTAGTATTATACGACATGTCGACAATACAGTGATTCGTCCATTATCTAAATTTCTAAAAACAAAGTCAGGCTTGTAGCAGTTAGCACGTGGAAATATGAAACTGTCTCCAACATTACGTGCATGTTAAAAATAAATCACGTGTTTTCCACCATCAACATATAAAAACTCTCATCTTATAGGTCCTTCCATTTTCCTTTTTTCTAAAAGTATCTCACTTGCCATTTGACTATAACTGAACTTATTTTATTTCATATCCTCTTTTATAGCATTTATAACAATAAATGTCAAACAATCAATCAAAAAGTGACAGTTCAATCAATCGATCAATCAATCATTCATTTCTTTCTCTTTAACTGTCATTCTTATAAACATTACATCATCTTCTACAAAGCCATTGTGCCACAATTCTTTACAACAAATAAATTTTGGAGCGCCAAATGCAATGTTAGCTTTCTTATCCTTCAACGGACGTATAAATGAATTGGCTATTTCCGAACTAAACGATTGTATTACACTAGCTTCTGAATCTCGCTGATTTATTAGCTGCAGTCGTTTTATTATAAGCCTCATGAATTCTCCAAACAAATATTCCTGAATGACTGACTGAATCGTTAGCTGATGAAGCTGGAAATTGTAATATTTCATTCGGACATACTTCTTTTTTTTGGTTCAAAATGTCTTCTTCGATAACTTTCTTTAAATCATAATATCCTATTCTTAAAGCACCTAACTGAGCTTGAAACTTTTTATCACCTTCTTTATCTTGATTTATTTTCCTTATCTCTGTAACTAAATCTTTCAAGTCAGAATAAACAGCCCTTAAAGCTTCTACTTCACCTTTTAAATTCTGAATCTCTTTGCTTACGTTCTCTTCTGTTTTCAAAAGCGCAATTTCTTCTCTAAGCACTTTACTTTCAGCTGTTAAATGAACGCATTGAAAATTTACAGAATTCGCATCTGTACGCAATGCTATCAATCTTGATGCAACATCTTGCTCGACAAAATTATTCAACGACTGCATTGGCCGCGCATTCAATTCGTCAAGCTTATTTAATGACTCCATTGCAAATAACAAAATACATAGTATAAGAGCATATATATATTCATTTTTATGACACATGTCAAACATCTCAAACTCTTGACATATGTCAATCAAAAAAGACAGTACAAAGGTAAAACACTGATAGAGAATATGAATCATATTTCAAGTTTCAATCTCATAATGCAATCAACTAATTTACATTGCTTTTGTTTCAAAAATCATGGAAACTTTTTCAAATGTTCATTAATTCTTGCGCAATTATGAGCTTCAATCTCTTTTAGAACTTTCCTACCAAAAGCAACCACATGACTTAAGCTTTTCAGCTCTTCTTCTCCAGCTGCAGAAAAATTTGAAATAGCATCAACTTGGTATATTCTACTATCTACATATTCAATTTTCCTTATTTCGTCTGGCGTCAAAGCAGCAATTACCCACTCCCATACGCCCTTGGATGAGTCGCTCAAAATTTTATCATCATCGGTAAGTATATGTAATACGACTTGTTTTCCAAGACAATATTCACTATGAAGTTGTTTTATTTCCAAAACTCTCCCTCTAGAAGCTATTTGCAATAAAGAACTTTGTAATTCATCAGCAGCTTCTTTATTAATTACAGCCATAAATAAAGTAGTGTCTTCTGCCATCTTGTCAGATTGATTTCCGAATGCAGAATGAGTAACTAAGTCTTCTACTCCCCCTCTTATAACGTTTTTTTGTAAGCTTTTTTTTAATATTGATAAAAAACTTCTCCAGTTGATTTTACAATAGTAACTCTTCTAGAAGGTGGTAACGGAGCTGGATTATACGCCAAACGCCTCGCTGTCTCAGGAAATGGTGAAAAAATTCTAGGTCTATGATCTCCAGCAAAATTATGATGATGATGATGATGATGATGATGGCATTTTTGTCTTTTTCTTATATTTCTAAAAACCTTAATATTTCTTTTTCTACCTCCACCTTTCAATTTATTTGCCATCATTGTCTGCTTATCCAAAGCTAATTACCTTCTTTCAATACCCTTGCAAATAAATTCGCTCTCTTATAAAGCTTCATACCTAAAAGCGGAGCTTTTTCGCTATCAAAAGGAAAATTTATCAAATATTTTAATTTGTCCTTGTCTGTCGGCTTAAAATTCGCAAATACGCTAGGCCATTTTTTACTATTTTCTTCAAAATATTTCTTCATTGCAGAGTGAAGTTCTCTCGAACGATCTCCAACTCCTTCTAATTGCAGAGTGAAGTTCTCTCGAACGATCTCCAACTCCTTCATTTGATTACTTTCTCTCTGATTATCAAAAATTACTTGATAATCAGCGTTAGTAGCAATATCACGTGCTAAACGTCCTTGCGGAAATGGTGATTGCCATAATACACAAGCAGACATCAATTTATGATGAGAATCTTCTTTATTATCCTTTATCTCGCTCATTAAATCGTCCATGATAACAATACAATTTGCAGCTTTATTAAGTTTATTTATATCTATCCTTTTTATTAATTCAATATTGGCTTCGCCATATTTAGATTTCAACTTTTGAAAAAACTCTGGTTGCTCAACTCCATAAAACCATAATATTTTTTTTAATAATTTTCCCTTTTTATCTGAAGTAACTTTCTTCCAATTTTCAAGTAATTTCCTGACCCAAAAAGTTTTAACACATCCAGACTTGCCAGCTAGCAAAAGTGTAAATGGGTTTTGTATTACAGTATCCACTACTTGCGGCATATGATTATAAATTGACTTAACTTTTGATCTATATCGATCATATAAAATGCTGCCAATATGATTCAAAGACGTTAAGATATCTCATCTAGATTTTTCTTCTCCAGTCAATCCTATTGCGCTGCCTTCACCATATAAATTTTTAATTCATCATCATCATTGTCGTATTTCGCACGCTTATATTCTCCATGTTCATTACAATAATCATCATCATCATCATATTTTTCGCTTTCATTTTTAGAATTATCCGATTCAGTTTCAGGCAAATAAACGTCAAATTCTAATTTTCTTTTCATTGTTTTAACATCAAAATAACCTTAATGCTTTCTTTTACTAAATCTTTTTCTCTTATTAACTACTTTTTTCTATTTTTATACATTCCTTTCCAGCCAAAACCACTTATATTTCGAAATAGACTTGCTTTCTTTCCTTTTATACGTATAGCATTTAATAAACGTCTTTTTTCTTTTTCAGCTCCATGGTCTATGCCAAACATCGAATAAGCAGCTAATGTACTTGAACCAGCACCCATTTTATTCTATAAACTTAACAGTTCATTTCTTCATTTTTTTATCAACATTTTTCAAAATTGTCTGTTTCCGGTTCAACAAAATAAACAGCAAATTTTAGCTTTTTCTTCATTATTTTAAAATATTCTAACTTTAATAATATAATATATAATATCAATATTAAAAAAATAATGCAAAAATAAAATTAACTATTACTACAACTTAAAACTTCATTTTTTTATATTGTTTTTCAATAATTTTTTCTTCAACTCAATTTTTTTAATTTTCTTCTCCAACCTTTCCTTCTTTTCCTTCTGCTCTTCTTCTTTAATCATCTGATTTCTTTCTTCTTTCCTTCTCTTCCACCTCAGACACTCATTAAAATCAGCCATTACTTGCTTTCTCTTCACTGCCTTTTCTCTCCTTCTCTTTTCTTCCTCACTCTCTTTCTCCTCTTCTTCACTTTCCTCACAACAACTCTCTCCATCTCGCACACTAACTCCCTCCTCTACTACTTCTACCTCACTCTCACTCTCTTCTTCTCTTTCTACTATGAAATCTGCCACTACCTCTACCTCTTTCTCTCGCTCTCTCTCTCTCTCACCTCCCTCTCTCTCTACCCATCTCATCTGCATTTCCTTCAGACTTATCAGTTTTCCACCGATTCTAACCCTAGGCAAAGTCAATGTCACTCGTTCTTCATTTTTTTCCATTAGATTATCAACAACTTTTTCGATCTTGTTTAATTCCAGCACTTTCGATGCTTCAATAACAGCTGAAGTAAGGTCGGCCAAAGACTTTTTCAATTCATGGCTGCTTTCTTCCATTATATTTTGCATGTTATTTATCGAAGCTTCCATGAATTCTAAAAAAATAAAAACTCACATTCAAACTAAGCATAACATTAACGAATCAAAATACTCTGAAAAAATATACGAATAAAAAATATAACTATTTAAATAAAAATACATGCAATCTCCTATTCTTATAATCTCTCCATTAAATTCAAATTTATCATAACATCCATCCTGTTTTAATGCATGTATATTTGCAATTTCGCTTTTAAATTTTTGCTTTATTGTCGAATCCATTAAAAGAATTCACCTTCGGGCGCCTCTTCGGTTTCAATTATCTCGAAACCATTCTGCTGTTGTTGCAAATTATTATCTATAAGACCAAAAAAAACTCATAAAAATAACATTTTCCATCATTTTTAACATATAATAATTACTACATACACTTTTCTAATACTGAACGTGATTATGCACATCACTTTCGCTTGTTTCGTTGACTTCACTTTCTTGTTCTACTAAAGTTTCTTCTTCTTCTACTTCACCAATAATAACTATAAAAGAAAAAAAACATATCAATAAAAAAACCAATAATTTCCTTAACAACTATAATAAACTTTTATTCTTTAAATCGCATTTTACCTTCTACGGCCCAAACAGACTCTCCTTGCTTCCTCTTGTGTAATAGCTTTGATTTCAAATCAAACTGTGTCTGTTTCTGTAATAACGCACAAATCTTGCTGTTATTTACATAAATCCCAATTGTGTCAGTTCTAGAATCAGCAAAAGCCCAATCCAATTTTCGCATCAAAAGTTTTTTTAATTCACGCTCCAGATCCTATAAGAAATAATTTTTTTTTAATTTCCATTATGCTAATGTTAAATTTTTTACTAATACAAACTAACAAACTATAAAAGCTAAAATTCACACTTACATCTATTTCTGCTCCATCCTTGAGCACTTTCCCTTTTTCTACTTCAAGCTCTAATAAGCTCATGTTTATTCGTCGCCTTTTAAATCCAAAAGGCAACAAAAGTTCACTTTCCCCAAAGTCATTTATCTCACGACAAACATGTTGAAGAAGACATTGGATTACATCGTTTTTATTTGCGACAGCGCAAAATACCAATATCTTCGAAACTTCTGTCATCCTTGCAAGTTTGAAGAAAGAAGATTCTTCTTCTTTCACAATGTCGTGTAACAGTTGTTCCTTATCCATATCTTATAGAACAAATGAATATGAAACTAAAATTAAAATTAGTTATATATTTCAATATGATTGATTGACAGATGTCAACTTTAAGAATTAAATTATATAAATCAAAAGAACTTGTCTTATATGTTTGATTGATAACTGTCATATTTCAGCTCGAATTACATTTATGCATTATAAAAGTCAGCGCAATAATCTTGAAAGCTTATAATGATTTTGACCAGTCAAAAAAAAGCAGAAACAAATTATTTGATAAGAGTTCAATCATTCCAAGCATATTCAAAATGGATAGAGATTTCGATTCAGATGTGATGATTCAAAACTCAGTAACTTCGATGTTTATTCGTGATAAAATTCAAGACTTGGGCACGAAAGCCATTCTTGAATGTTCCTACATTCAACTTGATGATGGACATCAATGCTGCAGAAGGGTGAGTATCATTTTTGATAAATTTTTACTTTCCGAGTTCAACAAAATATAGCGAATAATCAAACACGAGCTTAACGGGGCCTTGATGAGCAGCATTATCTGTCTACCAAGGGTCTCCCGTGTTCAAGAGCTTCTCATACCTAGAAAAGTCTTCAGCCACCTGTTCTGAAACTCACCGAAAACGGCTGTTGTAACGAACGGCCTACTCTTCCCGCACTGTATGAAGGTTCTACACAGCCTCTCATGACATTGGCCAGAGCGTTCGTCAATAGCCTTTCGAGTCTGAGAGGGGTGGTGTTGATTAAACAGATATATATGTTAAACAACTCTAAATCAGAAAAGTAATTAACTTTTTTTATTCTTTAGTTCACTCTGAGAAATGCAAACAGAGAAAAAGAGACAATTTACAATTGTCATTTCATACCATGCAAGGAGGAATGGGACCTGAGTCCTGATGAAAAAATAAATTCAGCAAATGCAGGCGAGAAATTTATGGGCTTTCTTATGAGCCGGCCCAAGACACCGCCAACGGATATTGCGGCTACCATTTAGAAGTGCTGAAATTTCTCTGCAACAAGGAAAACATCAATCAAGCTTACTATTTCTCCAGAAAGCGTCGATACACATTTGAAAAAGAGGCGCTGGATTTGATCAAAATGCCGTCCGCAAATATTGCACCAATTTTGAATTCATTCAACATTGGTAGCCTTTGGTGCAGAGGCAGCTGCAGAAAAACATATTTGATTTTGAAATTTTTAGAATTTCTTTTTGACTGGCAATCGGTCGCTTTATTCCCGCCATACAAATACCAAAAGCCGATCAGAGCGGATTTATGGCAACTTTTCAATGTTATAAATTAAACATTGAACATGGACATTTATTTGAACACTTTTGTTAAACATTGAACTTCCTAAATTTGATCGCTTATTTGAACACTTATTTCTACATTACTACTTGTAGTTTAACTTCATGACTTATTCTTTATAGAAACACGATTCTTTATAAAAGCGAGATCCTTTCTCATATCTTTTTGACTCATCTCATTTAAAAAAAAAAAAATACAAAGCAAAACTCTAAAAATTCATAACATTGAAAAAGCACAGAATTACAATAACTAGAATCGCCAGTTCACAGCTTTTCACAAAGCCAAAAGTCAGAATATGCTAGTTTCGCCAGCCATCATCCTTTCGTCAGACTGGGATTGACACGTTTTTTCAACTTTCTGACTTCGACAGGAATTGCAGTATCACTAGTTTTCCCAGCAGAAAAAGCACAGAATTAGAATTACTAGAATCGCCAGTTCAACCGCTTTTCAAAAAAAGTCTTACTGTCATCTCTTGCCGCAGAAAATTTCTTTATGTATCCTTCATAAAAAAATTGGAAGGATTTGAGCTTCTTGTAGGCGGTACTTTTCAACTTGATATGCTTGAGCTTTGTGGTACAAAGAACAAGGTAGTCATATAGCTGAACAAAGGTGAAGACTGGAGTCCCTCGAAGATCTCATGTCCATGGCAAGTGGCTACATGTTGACTTCAACATGACGTCATACCTACAGTTCACTTCATCAGCTGTTGCAAGCAGCTGCGGAGAGGAGACATCGACCTGAACTTGCTGTTTCAAGCGAGAGAAAATGGCGTAGGCCCGTAGTATTAGATCGGCCTTCGAACCAGATGTTTTGTTTGTAAGCAAGGAGAACCGTCTTTAACTGCTTGACAGTTAACTTGCGAAGGTCGTCTAGACAATCAACTATCTTCTCTTCAGGCAGCCAAGATTTGAATTGATCCATTTTTTGGAAAATTCTCTAATTACTAAGGAGAAGTTCAACTTTTGTCACTATGTTTCTGATGTTTCTGTGACCGCTCGAGCGTCAGCAGATTTCTTACAGTGTTAGCGTCGTTTTCGATTTAAGCCTTGTTTTCAAATATAAATGTGAAAAGGGCTTATTGGGGCAATAACCTGAATTACCAGCTGCATCTGAAGAAATGAGAAACTGGGGTGATGTTTCCCATTCTGGAAAAAGAAATAAGCTGCGACCACTCCATTTGGCAAAATGCGTATCACAAAAAAGCAAATCATCTCTTTCCCAAACAAATAGGCGCTCTATCTTTGCATATTTCTCTATTTCGTCAACTCTGTGCATGAATATTTCCAATCTTGAAATAATTTTGGTCATTCTTCTTCCTATTTCTGTGGTTTCATCCACCTCTCTGTCAATCTCGGTTAAATTGCATCTGTCTAAAATTTTATTGTTCAGTTCTTCTATATATTTTTTCTTATCTTTTAGAGATGTTAACAAAGTACTCAGTTTTGTCTTTACTTCATCATTCAGTATTTCGGGATTTTCTTGTAAGTAAACTAGAGCTTCTTTCTCGAGATTGGTGACCGTGGCCTTGTTGCCTTCTCTGATCTTTCTTAATCTTTCAATTCCATCATCTGTTCGTTCATTTGCAACCGTGTTCTTTTTCTTCAACTCTGGTTCTTCTTCTTGTTTTAAATTCTTGATAAATACTTACTGCTCCTGTCAACTTTGGGCGCCATTATGTTGTATCGAGTTCTGGAGCAGAAAATCAGATAAGGGTTTTTAATAATAATGATTAAATTAGAATAAAGAATATAATATACGATAATGACATAACTTGTGACTACTATTTTCTCGTGATCTCAACCTTACGTTAAGATCTCTGCGAACTAACCTTTTATGGCTTATGACATCCGCATACATTGTTACCAGATATACCTCATACACATAGGTCTGGTATCTACTTTACAAGACTGAGCAAGTACTGAAAATTTGGAGTAAATGGCCCATAGCAGCTGTTTACAAAATAAGGTAGCAAACCTAATCCTGACAACTATTGAGGGATATTTTTGGCAATGCCCTACTAAAGCTGCTATGCATTGGCTTACATTGTTTTTATGTAATAAAAAGCTTGTTCACAATAATCGAATGTATGGAAGTTAAAAACACACCTTTATATGTTAACTCTTAGTCTATATAGGTGTGTTTTTAACTTCCATACACGAATTTATGGAAGTTAGAAACACACCTATATATGCTAACTCTTATATAAGTAAACTTAGCACTATTTTCGTTGTGGATATCTCATCATTAAGACCTTCTTGTATTAGGTCTCCTGAGAACTGATGAACAATTTCAACAAAGGTCCTCCTTTTCAAAAAATACGAAAATCAGGTCATAGACAAATTTCGACTTCCGATTCAAACTCAGCATCTTCTTTTTACTGTAGAAGCAAAGCTTTGTGCTTCTAATCCTTAGGATGTGCACTCTAAAGAGATTATAAGTTTGAGAATTTATAAGGGAGTTAACTGTGTGAAAAGATTGAGGGTGTAAAATTTCCACCCCAGCGATTTCCTTGGTCAAATTCTAAATAGAATTTCAAACTTTTAACGCCAATAAAAATCAATTTCTTAAGGACTAGAACATGAAACTTTGCCTCAACACAAAAAAGGAGGTGCTGAAGTCGAATTTGACGTTGACATTTCCCTTAGATATAGATTTCAATTTTTTTCAAAATGAGACTGTTTGCTGAAAAGATCTATATATATCACAAATGTGTTCAAAACAGTGAAACAAGAATCACATTTATTAATGATTATTCCTCTACACCATAGCTTATATTCACTAGATAAAGATCTTAAATTTCCTGAAGTAATGTTTTTTAATAAGATGAAAATGTTGATCTGATGGTTGCTAGTTTATGCTGGCAATAGTCAGATCTAAGTCTTTTGCCTTTTGCAAAGCTCTAACTTTGTTATTCAGTTGTAATTTGGTATTTTCCTATTGTGATCTTGTGTCATTAAAAAGCCATTTGAAATGCCTCATACCTTAATGTCTTGTTGACCTTCGCTAACTATGAAATTGATCATACCAATTTCTTAAGATGTCCATTGATTTGGCAGGTTATCTTCAGCCATTGACTCTAGGAATTCTTTACTAGTTAATATTATGCTGGCCAAAATGGTTTGGAGCGCTTAAAACTTTCAAAAGTGTTGCACAGTTGATTATAGCGCCATGGGGATTGATACAGCCTTCACATTTACATTTTGTGCTGCATCCTTACAGACGCATCATGATCTTTATTCTACACTGTATTGGAACAACGTACTTTTCCAGAACTGCTGCTCTTGTCACTTGAGCCGCATTTACAGGACAAGTCAGCTCCTTGAGACTCAGTTCCTTTTTCTGAATCGATAACACAGGACAGTAATGTCTGGAACCAGCCTGGCTGAAAGCAAATGCTACATATATGTGTTGTTGGATCGGAAATTCACTTGGTACTGTAACAATCAGGAAGTCGTCAATAGATAAGTATTATTGAGATTCTTGTTATATAAGCCAATGTCTTAATCATTAGATCGCCTATTGAGCCAGCAAACTGTACGCCTTTTCTAAACAAAACCTTTATTCTTCTCAAAATATCTTTATTCAGAAGAAACTCAGAATATTTATCCTCATTTACCTCCCACTCGATAACCATTTTTTCCCTCAATGTAGCTGCTGCTATTGAAATGCTGTCAAATTCAAGAAGACCATGTAGATGACTTTTTAATTCGCAAATTTCAGTATCTTGTTTAAGGTTCTAAGTTGCTGAGCAAGAGAAATTGATAAACAATTACCATCTTTCTTTGTTTTAATCATTGTCAGTCCACACTTTTGAGCTCGTGCAACCAATCCCTCATCCTCACCACCTTCTTGACTACATAGTTCTGTTTGCCAATTTTTCAAAATATCTTCTTCAACCAACCCCTGCTTTCTATCATTATTATACGACATCATTTTGTCAACAATGCTTTGCAGATTCAAAATGTGCTGCAAGTAGAAAGTGTCGTCCTCTGAGAATTCCAAATTCTGCCTGTTTTGGAAATTGCTCGTTGCTGTCAGCCTCATGAACTGAGGTGCTGTTTTTGATTTTGTCAATTTGCCATTTCTTCTTATACTTTTGTTTTACCATTCCGAAAAAGGTTAAATTGCAAATGCAAGATCTGGACCAAGGGGATGTCTCACAGGCAACCTTGTCGGACATGTTTTTCCAAATTTCATATCCCTTTCTCTGTTCTATCACTCATTATTTTTCCACTACAAGCTTCATCGAATTGAACGCCATTTGGCCCTAAATTTCTGTAATCATTTTAAGATCATAGCTGAATTCACGGTTGGAAGCTCCCACATGTTTCCATTGTCTGTTTCATTTCAAAAAATTTTTCTTAAACCTGCACACAACCTTGATCTTTTAGAATTTCTTTACTGAGGGTTGATGTAAGACCCTGAACAGCATGGAACAGATCTAGTTTTACAAGTGTGTTTTCCAAAGATGCTCGTTATTTTGTTTTTTCACTTCCAGCAGTTATCTTAAATCATGCATCCTGAGTTGACCTTTTCCTGCAAATCGTTAAGCAAATTCTCCAGAACATCAATTTTTCAGATCTTGTGATGTGCCATTTCATAATTTCATGATTTTCATTGAGTAAGACAGAATTTGGGCCAATATTCATAGCAACCTGAAATCAATAAGTTTATGAAATAGGAAATTGTTCAGTCATGAAAGGATAGAAATAGTTCTGCATTGTAAGATAAGAGAAGTAACTTAACTCAAAAATGCCCGGCCAAGTTAATGTGGGTTAAAGAATTAAAAGCGAAGTGAAATGAAATTCTACATATAGCTAAGTATACAATTTCAAAATTTAGGTTTACACAAACAGAAAATAGAGTAAGTACAGAATAGTTTTACAGGAGATCTAATAAGAAGAGGGTCCAAAATAGAGTAGCGGTTTTGAGTTATTTAATGGATGCTGGCGCTAAGGTATCATAGAGTATACTCTTAGAGATCTTGTTAGTGGAATAGATTGACTATACTATTTTATTGAAGCTAATGATCCATTAAAAGTATGATCAGCCATTAATGTGTTTGTAGATTTGATCAGCATATCGTGTTTGTAATTGTTTTTCTTTTCATTAAACCATCGAAAAAAAGTGGACCTAAAGCTACCTTTTTGTCAGCTTCTAATTCACATCAAAGTAAATTTGAGGTTTAAAGGTATAGTTAATTGCTAGACTACCTCTGGGCTAGCTTCCTCAATGAATAGGGGCCATGGGTGCAGCCAAACCAGGCTCTCATAATAACTAACTAGGGTAACCCATTTATGCAACTTGGTAGATGGTCTAGAGAGAGGAAAAGATAGGTCTGGACTATTTGTGTTAAAATTGTGTCAAAAAAAGCTGTATGTCTAGGCCTAGCCTACTATAACTAACTTTGTTGTTTCCAATTTATAGCTGGGGCAAGTATAAAGCCTACTCATAACAACTCACCAATCTTTTTACAGCTGGCCTGTTATACCTTCCATTTTGCTCCTTATAATAGACCAATTCAGTCAGACTCGCTACTCTCAAACTGAAATGCTACTTTCTTACTACAGCCCCCTCTTCCCTGACCAATAGGCCATTCAATTCAATTACAAAATGTTTAGTTTAGTTGTTGTTGCTGTACGTTGCCGACTCTGTGTTGTTACCATGTTTGTTTTCATCAACAACTCAAGTGTCTCTCGAGTGTTCGCGCAGCTGCAGAACAAAGTGTCATCGATCAAGCGAGAGACTATAAAATGGAGTCAAAAAGGTGAAATTTCGTTTTCTCGACGAACAGAATCAGGAAAAAGAGATTGGGAAATTAATAGTGTCTAAAGGATCTGTGCTAGAGAAAATAAGGGATATTTTAGATTATCATTTCTTTGTTGTGGCCGTGAGGTATACGGACGAGGATGGGGACGATATTACAGCCAGCAAAGAGGAAGAATTGAGCGTTGCATTTTTTGCGGAAAATATCACAAGCACGAAGGTAAGGACAGTTAAAACCAGTGCTAGTGCCACTGCACATTTTTTTTATTATAATACCATAATTTTGTCTAGCAGTGAGCAGAAACCATGCACGCATAATCTGCCATGATTGATGCCATGAATATTATTTAGCTAGTTCAACTTTGATAGGCCTATTCCTCTTGTTCCAGGTTATTGTTAAGAAGCAAGAAAACAAGGAGCAGATTCAAGAAAAGGCTGTCTGTCAGACCAAAAGGAAAGACCAAGAGGAACAAGATGATTTGGAGGAGCAAGGACAAGGCAATGCTTTTAAAGTGGGCAAGACGGCTAAGGTTTCCATTCTAAACGAGAACCAGGGGCCGTCAGGTGCCATAGTTGGTAAGTAATAAGTTGCTGTCATTATTTCGTCCTTTCTTTAAGTAAATGACTTTGTTGCCAGTAAAAAAATGAAGACCTGAGGGACTTCACAGAATCCATAACCAATGGACCAAATTCACATGTCAAATCGAAAGTTATTCATAAACACCTATTACAACAAATGCATCTACTGTATGTATGATTGTCAATTTATGTCGACATGGTTTTGTTGTATTTATTTGAATATTTGAAACAAATTTTGATTTTAACATTTGTTGTGATCTTTCACTGGCCAAAAATATTTAGTAGAGATTTTACATTTCCTACTTTCCTAGAAATTGTTACCCATAATGTTTTACAGAATTCATTTATGGCATGCTAGTTATCCCCAGTTTTGGGCCGATTTACTTGTCATTCTGTAGAGTCCCCTTTTTGGGTTGTTTTTTGGTGCATGGATCCCTGGTTTTGGGTATCTTTTCAAAGTTTATTTCCCTAGTACCCGTCCCCAGTTTTGGGTACTTTCACCCCCAGGGTCTTGCTATTCTTTAAATTTTTGCTGTTTTGAGCCTAAAATGTTTTTAATCTGTTTTTAATTCCTTGGTTACTATATTACCACTCTCTCAACACCTTGTGGTTTTAAAACATTCTTCTGTCGTGAATAGTCAGGATATATTGGTTTTTGCTCATCTTTATTTGTTCCTTACTATGATAAAAAAGTGTTTTGTTTGCTGATATGCCTCCGAAGAAAGTTCTTACCAAAGCAGAGAAAAATAAACAATGTGATTGTCATTTCACTCAAGTGGACTAGTTGACACAGAGAAAGCCAAAGCCTACATTACTTCATGACTGTGCTCTTTATGACCTAACAGTTGTGGGAACCAATGAAGCTTTAGCTGATCGTCTTAGCAAAGATAATAGCTCAATAATGCCTCTGTTATTTCTGCTCCTGCACATGATCAACGCTCTATCAGGCCACTAACTCCCACAGTTTACAACCAACAAGTTGTCCACATGCCAGTTGAACAACTTCTTGCTCTTATAAGTGAAGAAGTCCAACTACAAGGTCAGGAGATCACTCAAACCGCTTCAGGAATATTCAATCAGAGACTGAAATTATTAACCCCCTCCCAGTGGCCAACTTTTCCCAACATGACTTTCCCATGCAGATCATCACGCCATTTGCATGATGTCAGATGCAACTGCTCAATCTCCTCCTCATTTTTTGTTCCCTTCTGCAAAATGATACATCAAATGAGCAGAAATGTTTTCGCTGCTCAGCAGAGAGACACTATGCAAAACAACTGCCCCAATGCGCCTTTTTGATCTTCAAGTTCCCAAAAGCAATGGTATGTTCAGCTAAAAGAGTCTTTTTGTCCCTTCTAGCAGTTACTCTCCATCCCCTGCCGCCACTTTAACTACAAGAACTTCTGTAAAATCACACAATGCTCTTGGCCCCACTGCTGTAACAGATGTGGAGGGTACCACCCCGGATCCTCTTGTCACAACCCTTGTACAACAGTTTACCAGTCAAAAGCCCAACACCTCTTAATGTGTATATTATTTCTGAAGGTTTAACGTTTTCTCCAGATATGTTGTTTAAAAATGAGCTTATTAACAATACTGATAACAGTTTTAAAATTGGTAATGCTGGTCCAGAATTTTCAAACTTGGCCTACAATCTGAAGTCTTTCCTATTTATTGCAAAGGTCCGATCAAAAGGTGTAAAATTGACCGAACCTGCAAGGAAGCATGGGAATTTTTTGGCGCTCAATTTCTAAGACGTGTGGCGCCAAAATTGGGTTCAGTGGAACTTTTGATGTTATTCAACCAGATTTCTGGGATTGAGTAAGATACTTGATTGATACAAGGAGTTGATAGAACTGTTTGATTTAAATTAATAAAAATAGGAGTATTCGCACTCAACATACAGTGATGGAAGCCTTGTGAAATCTAATATGAGTATTTGTGACTAGTTTTGAAGTTCATTATCAGCAAACTCAAATTTGTTTGTCGATTTGTATTGTTTTTATTTTCCAATAGGAAAAAGTAGCCTTGAATGCAATTGAAAATTGTGTGTAAAAAAGGAGTTATCGAGTTTAAAGAAGAATGTCAATACATCCATACTTTTCTCCATGGAGTTCTTACAAGGGGCAAAGATTTTGAGGTCATCCATGTAGAGACGGTGTGAGTAAACTCGTTTCCCCTCTGTTTAAAACCTGTGACACATGTGGATGCCTTTGGTGCTATCGAGAGAGGACTAATGGCCAGACAAAACAGCAGGGGAGAAAGCAAGTTGTCCTGAAACAATCCATGGTGTAGTCTGATTCTGTCAGACTTTATATTCTGATTGCCAACATGTATGTGGAATGTTGTTACCCAGAGTGGCATGACTCTCTCCACACTGCTGATTATGTCCGCCGGTGCCTTCATTATCTTGAGAACCTGGAGCAGACGTTCATGGGGAAGTAAATCGAAAGCCTTTTGGTAGTCTACCCATCCAACAGATAGGTCTAGCTTTCAACTTTGTGCATATTATTGCACATATTGATCTGCAAGTAGGCAATCGATCGTTCGCCAGCTACCTGGGCGCATAGCTTGTAGCTCCAGGGGCAAGATGGTATTATTTATGACATACCTGTTTAGAGCTTGAGACAAAGCTGCCATCCTGTCTTTATATGCTGTATTTAGGCACCCTATAGGTCTATAATTAGCAGCATCTTTTGGATTCCCGCCTTTGAATATTAGATGTGTCCTTCCTTCCACTAGCCATGCCGGTATGTCTATCTCAGCTCTAATCATTTTGTTGACAAACTATCTCAGCCTCTCCACGATAGCAGGTATCCTCTTGTACACATAGTTTCGGATGCAGTAAGGTCCAGGTGCCTTAAATTGTTTAAGCGTTCTCATCACTGCTTGCCAATTTTCCTCATCAGCCTCGACTGGCTGTTCCTCTACATCCCACTCTCTTGCTGTTACATCCCTTTTCCATCTGCGGAAGTCTATTCCGTCGCGGTCAAAGCTTCCAGACTGCCCTATGATGCCTTTCCAAAATTAACCTACTTCAGCTTTAGAAGGGCTGTCTTCTACACCATTCGCCTTTGTCCTTGGCTCAAGAAAATTCTTAATGCTCCCTTTGGTAACTTGGCGATTGTTACTCTGGTACCTCGTTTTCCTGAGGTTTGGAACATGCTCCCTTTTCCAGCGTTGCAGTCTATCTCTCAGGATGATTCTCTTCCTTGTCAAGGCCTCAGGCTTCAGTGTTTCAAACACGTTCTTCAGCTGCCTTCTGACTCGCCTTTGATTCATAGTTGCAGTTGCCACTCGTTCTAGCTCCACAGATATCCAACTTATTTTTTGCCTGATGAGTTTTTTCTCGGTAGGTATCTCGAGGGACTGTGGGTTTGGTGGCTGCTTCAGCATTAGATTCTGTGGGTTGTTCATCTCCCTTCTTCTCCTCGGTACATAGCTGTGTAGCAGCATATACTTTGCGATTGAACGATCACAGATCTTTAGCTTCTGCCTGCAAAAAAATTGCTCGACCTAGAGAGGGAAGACTTGATCATGTAATTCTTCCAGCGTGCATCTTTTTTCCGGTGAGTATGCTATCCACACAATTTTGATCCCCATTTGAAAATTCCCCGCGCACTTTTCAAACTTTCCAAACTAAGGTGAGAATATTATTGCAGGCCAAAGCCTGGCCTGCAAATTCTGTACCTTTAGGTCTATACTAGAATAGGTACTGACCTGTTGCACCTGCCCTATACAAAACGTTTAGGGAAAAGATGAATTGCAATGGATAGATAGCAAACTCAGCTTACAATTTGTTCAGCGTGTTGTGCCGCCATTATCACCATTGCTGTAACCAGGGATGTTTCTCCCTCGGGTATGTGCTGTAGATCGCTGGTTGTAGGTTGTAGGTTCGTTGCAAAACATATGTACACAGGTCCACTCCTAAGTGCCACGTCACTACGCTATGCATCGTTAATTCCCATGCATGCACTGTAAGTTGTTGGTTGTAGGTTGTAGGTTTGTTGCAAAATATAGCTACACAGCTCCACTCTTAAGTGCCACGTTCCGTGCATGCGCTGTAAGTTGTTGGTTGAAGGTTGTAGGTTCGTTGCAAAACATAGCTACACAGCTCCACTCTTAAGTGCCACATTCCGTGCATGCGCTGTAAGTCATTGGCTGTAGGTTGTAGGTTCGTTGCAAAACAAAGCTACAAGGGAGCACCACATTTCGGTCTTTTGAGACATGCAACTCTAACTGTGGGTACCAGCCCGTGGCTCACACTTCATGCCGTCAAGCATTCAAAACTGTTGTCGGCTCTTCGCCACTAAACTGCACAGTTCCACGTTCTATTTACCCTTGTCCTGTATTCGGCAGTAATTCCTAAATTATAAATTATAAATTATAAATTATAAATTATAAATTATAAATTATAAATTATAAATTATAAATTATAAATTATAAATTATAAATTATAAATTATAAATTATAAATTATAAATTATAAATTATAAATTATAAATTATAAATTATAAATTATAAATTATAAATTATAAATTATAAATTATAAATTATAAATTTTATAAGTTAATAATTATATACTATAAATTATAAATTATAAATTATAAATTATAAAAATTATAAGTTAATAATTATAAATTATAAATTATAAATTATAAATTATAAATTATAAATTATAAATTATAAATTATAATACTTGCAAGCCGGTCCTCTGTATTTCCCAGTAATGTGACAATGATCTTTGACTTTCTTTCTATCCATGTCATCAAATAGCTGCTTATTGCAATAGCAGTGTGTAGCCCTATCATGTCTTTCATTTTCTTGAGGTGTTAATCTAATCATAGGCATGGTTTTCTTGAACACTGCTCGGATTTCCTCATTCAATTCATCTAGTCGATTCATCAACACCTCCATACAGTCTTCACTAGTATAGCATTCCAACGGTTGTTGTCATCTATCATCAATACATTTAACACAGATACAATAACTGATTGGCTTGTGTTCTTGATAAGCAGCTCTTCTGTTTGAGATTTCCAGACTGGATTCAGTATCTGCATAGATGATAAATGGTAGCCAGCTCTGATGCTTGAAATGTTCAAACATTAATTCTGTATCTTGAGGATATACAACAGCTTGAAGTGTCTGACATAGCTTTTCATGTTTTTCCAAATTTTCTTGAGTTTTACACGACGATAAGCATAGAGGACAGCAAAACCGTTTTCCGTGATGTTTGTGACCATCTCGACCTGCTAAAAGACGGGTAAAGTTCTTTATCCAGCAATAGTGACTCTCACCATCACCATTGAATACTAATAGCAAATGTACATGTTTTTCACATTTAACTTCAGTTTTCCTTACTGGCACAATTGAGCCATCTTCATCCATATAGATGTTGATTGAAATGTTGTTGTTTATTTTAAATGTGTCAATTATCTTTTTATCGGATGCATTTACTGGATATGTCAATCCTTCACAATTAAGTTCATCCAAGTATCGTCTATATGGTGTGGCTCTCTCTGGATTCTGTGATCGTGGATGTAGAGCAGATAGAATTGCCCTGATGAAGCATTTATCGTCTCTGTTCTGTATATTGAGAACGGCTTGCTTGTTTTTGATGTACGTAGGTAGTTGCAAATACTTTCAACCACGAATCGTATCATAATCAAACATCTTCACTTGCAGTTTGGTAAACTTTGTAAATATCCAACCACTTCCATTCTCCAAGAATTCATGAATCTTATCTCGTAGTGTGTTGATAGCTTCAACTACCTGATCTTCAATTTAGCCATACTCTGACCTTAACAACGCCTGCACGGTGGTTCTGAATGTGGGTGGTGGTTCTGTAACCATAGACTTATCACCATACTTTTTAAATTCTACATCGATTGTGACATAATACTTCATCCCCTGCTTGTGGTTTGGTAATTCTTCTTTAATTTCTCGAATGGCATGTTCTGTGATTCTTGCCCAGTCTTTAATATCTTCTTCTTCGGTATATATTCTAAATGCTTTCTTATCCATCTTGTTCATGTTCTTACCTTCACCGACTAATTTATTTTGTTCTGCTGTTGATGGATGTATATCATGTGCTGTTCGCCTATGTGATGCGAGATTTAACATTCTGTCAAAAATTTTCCACATACATCGCAAGCGATTTTTCTTTGCTTACTATTATTAGCAGCTGAGCTCTCTTCTACGTGTGATCTCTTCCAGATTAATATCTAACTGATTTCGCTGCGATTTATATAGATGATTCGAACGTCGCGTTCGAATTACTAACCAAAGAGATTTCTTGTTTCTAGAATCTTGTGGATCATTCGGGAAACTTCTAGACAGTTCTAACGAACCGGATCTCTGTACGTTTTAAGTATAACCAATCAGATCTGGGTTTCGAAAAGCCTTCGAAGTCTTTGAAAAGTTCTAGAAAGTTCTTTCCTAGAAAGTTCTAACCAATTAGATTTTAGTATTATCAGGGGCTTTCCCGTTTTCTGGGGAAGTTCTAGAAAGTTTTAACCAATCAGATTGTAGGATTACTACGTCATTTTAGGACCTTTCCTTGGACTCATGAAAACGAGGGTGGAGAAACCAAAGCATTAAATCCACAAAATCGTCAGCGCAACCTGATGACATCATTGATGACACCCTGTGAGACTCTTGAAAACAAGGCTGGAGAAACCATCGCACTAGATCCATAAAAACCGTCGCAGTATAGCGCAACCTGATGGCGTCACTGGAGTCGGGGGACTCTTGAGGTTGGAGAAACCATCGCGCTAGATCAATAAAAACCGTTGCACTATAGCGCGAGCTGATGACGCACTGTGCTTGGAGACCCATTGATGATGTCACTGATGACGTCACTTATGACGTGGTATGAGAAACCAGCATGCTAGATCGATTAAAACGGTCGCACTATAGCGCGACCTGATGATGGCGTCACTGATAGTCGGACGTCCTGATAGTCAGACGCTCCCTTTGCAACCTACTGGATATGGAGGACAGCAGTGTTGAATCTTGTCTTTGGAAGGCTAATTTGGAAGTGAAGGTCACGGGTACTGAAGGTAGAGGGTACGGAGTCTGCGGGTAAAAACGCCCGCGTGGCGGGCGTAACCAAAAAGGGCTAGTGTCCCGTGCAATTGATGAAAGGAAGGTACTCCTGGAGACCACAAAAATAGATGAAATGCGTGATAGCCGAGGAAATGAAGAAGAAAATTGAATTTGGAAGACTTGGTGGGGAAATGGAAGACTAAATGAATATTTGATGGATGTCTGTGTACATGTTTTATGACTGAGAAGAAGACATCGTAAAGACATTACCTATAGATATGTGGCGGAAAAGGTATGTCAGTATGTTATTTGAGAAGAGCATGGAACTTCAGAACATAGGAGTTCGCACATTCCGAGGGTATTATGGGATAGGCATAGTGTAAGACAAATGGATAGGGGTGAAAGGGACAATTGAGGGCAAAATAAAGGGTATGTATAGGAGATGTTGTTTTGAGGAACTCTTGGGTGAAGGTTATGAAAGATAGATAGGGTAAGACGGTAAGGGATATGTAAAGAAAAATCGTAGGGAATATGGGATATTTTGAATAATAAGGGGCCTAAAAAGGTGTAAATGGCATTGTGATGAGGGTACACCTGGAAAGTTTCCTTTTAATTATTATATGTGTTAATGCCGGGCGGGTTAGTTGATAAGCTCAAACACCACGTCAAGGAGAGCCCTTTGTTTGAGTTTTCCATTTTTTCTGAACAGCTGTTGATGAATTTTCCCATAAAAATTTAACTGTTCCTGAGAAATGGAAAGACATTCCCATAGGCATTATCCGAGAATATACAAAACCAAAACCCGTTGCCCACATGAAGTACCAAGGCATGCTCATGCAAGGGGGAGATGCTGCAACTGCAATGTGATGTTGAAAGATAAAACTTAGGCGTGAGATCTGGTGACCCTCTGGCCATGTGAATGGCCTGGGTCAGGTTAGTGTTATTGTTTGGTGATCTCACAGTTGCAAAAATCTTTGGTGATTGTGATGAGGTGGAGAGATCAGCAAGCACTGGTTTGACGCTGGGATGAGCATGGCTGAAGTTGCTTATGTGATTAAGCGAGTACTTCATGATACAGGATGTTCTTTGTGAGGCTTCCTTGTTCTGTGAAAACATTTAATGATTGTGCTCTTGACATGGCAACATAGAGTTTTCCATGACTGAATAGTGGTTGTGGGAGTATACACCAACATGCCTCAGTGACTGGACTTGTGCTTTACCAAATTGGCCATGGAAGAAGAGTAGAGGGTATGTCATGGGATCCGCATTTGGTGATGTAGCTTTGATGTGTATTGTATTGTCATCTGCAATTGGATATATGACAATATCCCTGTCTGCTGGATTCGGGGGTGCTCCTTCTTCACCAACATAAACTGCAGCAACTTCTCTTGCAACTGGATCATCATGACGGCGGTCTTGATGGGGACGTCTAGCCGTTATCATGCGCACTGGTGGAACTGGCTGATTGTTCGCTGCAGCATTGTTCCTTTTGTGTTCAAGATTCTGGCCCATGTTTCTGAACTGCATTACATATGGATGTACAGATGTGAGCTCATCTTGAAGCATACGCAAGATTTCATATTGAAGATCGATATTCTCTGGATTGGCAATACGTTCCCTCAAGGCCTGATTAGAGTCAAGGATTTACAGTTGTGCATACTGTCTTCTTTCACCTTCTGGTGGATTAGCCTGGCTTGTCAAGTAGTAGGCTTCACCATGGATTGCGATGACCTTTGGTCCCCTGCCAGGGTGACAATCAATTGGAGCAATCCATGATGCCATAGCTAGCACAGAATTGTATTTCCGAATGTTGTCTTTGAAAAGGGTGGAATATCTCCAGGTTGAGCGTTGTCATTATTGTGCACCTGTACAGGAGCTTGAACTTCAGGATAGTTTCCATGTTGGTTTACTTGTTGTCTTTATCTTGCATCATCAACTTCATTTTGCAATGCATGTAATTCCTGTACTGGGTCTGCTAGAGGTAGCTGCTGATTGTTAGCAATGTTGTACCATAATACAGTGTTAAAAGCATGAAGATACAATTTGCATATATACAGTGTGATGGAAAGCTAATATCATGAATGTATACTTTTATTATAATTGTTTGCGGTGTACAGTATTGAAGGTTATTTCTTTAAATTTAGCATTCATACAGAGATATATGCATACAGTATTTGTACCATAATACAGTGTAAAAAGCATGAAGATAGAATTTGCATAAATACAGTGTGATGGAAACCTAATATCGTGAATGTATACTTTTATTACAATTGTTTTGTGGCGTACAGTTTTGAAGGTTATTTCTTTAAATTTGGCATTGATACAGAGAGATATTTGCATACAGTATTTGTACCATAATACAGTGTTAAAAGCATGAAGATACAATTTGTATTAATACAGTGTCGATTGAAACCAGATGTCAGAAATGTATAATTCTATTACAATTGTTTGTGGTGTACAGTATTGATGTGGAAATTTATTTACATTTAGTATTTATACTAAAAGAAGTGCATACAGTGTTGATGTTAATCCCTGGAAGTAATGTTTATACCATATAACAGAATAAGTGTTCATGGCCTATAAGTTGCAATTTCAGATTTGTATATCTAAATGTAATGTTTGTATCCTAAGGAAATATAGTTTTGTGAAAAAGAGAAGAAATGGAGAATGGCAGATCCTCAAAAAAAATAAAGCCAAACTCCCTTAAGGATTTGTTAAAGTACAGTGCCTTCGAAATCCTTTTGTTGAAACAAAAATATCTGTCGCTTGTTGGAGAGTGAAATGCCCCTCGCATCGGTTACTGTTCATGAAGAGAAACAAACAGGTTGTTTATAGAAAACATTTATAAAACTGATGTTATGTATAATGAGAAACGTTGTTGGGAATATAATTATTATAGAAATAGATTTTGAGTGGTACAAAATTTGAAAATATAAATGTTAATAGAACGGAGGAAATGGATCATAGAATATGCTCACATAATTTAAGCCAGACGGACGCCCTCCCCTGAAACGATTTTGTTGGGTATACTCCCTAGATGGGCAAAATGGATAGGAGGGGCAATGCACATCGTTGAAATTGTGTACAACGTTGCTGGAAATCCTATTATTTCATGGAAATGCCTTCTAAATCCTTTTGTTTCAACGAAAATAAAAAAAATAGCTTTAGGTACTATCGAATAACTGACATGGAACAAAATCTTATAAGAAGGATTGAGTACCAAGAAAGAAGACAAATTTTGACGATATTGCGGGCATTACCCTTTCATTTTTGTGAGGGGAAATGTCTTTCGTTTTTTTTTGAGGGCGAAATAATGACGAACTGACCACCAATGGAAGAGACTGTATTGGAAAGAAAAAATTGAGATATTTGCATGGGGGTGTGAGATGAAGTATACAATGAGATAGGATATAATATGGTCGAATGGGTTGCTTAAAAAAAAGTGAAGGCAAAAGGATTGTCCATTAAATTTGAAATTGAGGCAATTGTTTGCGTTATTGAGGCAAGTGTCTGACAGGTCTTTATAGAATCGATGAAAGTCGCAGATAGATTTGAAATAGATGAGGGTATGATATTTGTGGCGATGTTTGAAATGATGTTTTGTGTGTGTGTTTAAAGGAGACATATTGAAACATAAGTGACAATATCAATTGAAATACTGAAGTTGTCGTTTGGCGTCACGTCAGCAATTGTCGAGACTCGACTGGTGTTCTAATGGCTAATAAGCGTAAAAATTTCTATTCAACTCATGCCTTTTTGAAGTAAAGAGCAGACGATCTGAGGGACGATTCAAGCCATGGAAATGACGTACAGCTTTGCTGGCAATCCCATTTTGTTAATGGGAAACCCTTGTAAATCCTTTCATGTCGACGAATATGTCATAAAATTTTTTGAAGAGTGAAATGGCCGTCTAGTCGAGGCAGAAGGACAGCTAACGTGAAGGGAGTAAAAATGTCATAAGAAAATATCATTTGGATTGAAGAAGCTTCCAGTCTGTGAAGGGTGGGGCATTTCACTCATTTTGAATGTCTTTTCTAGTACACCCTCAGCTGGAATCTATATTGTTTTCGTAGGAATCTTGTAAGAATCCTTTTGTTTCAGGGAGTGAAATGGCCCTCATCATTTTCGGTTGCCGTTAATTCTATAGATTCAATGGAAGTCCCTGGGAAATCCTTTTGTTTCAACAGCTTTGGTTTGCCTGTAGTCTCGATACTGCATGGTTTTTGCATATAGTTTGTATATTAACTGTAAGGAATAAATAGTGGTGAAGGGGAATAATTTTTGAGGAACGAAAAAAAAAACGGAAGAATCTCTTTATACGCGAGAGTAGTGATAATAAATCTTGCAGTTTGCAAGAGAAATGCTTCTGTATTTCATGCAGAAGTGCGCAGAGATTCGTGCCTTACGCAACGCAACAGGAGAAGCCGGAATGTAAACAGGATGCAAAGAATTATTTTCTACATGTTTCATCGTAACAAAAACATTTATAAAATTAAAAACATTTTAATTAGTGTCAGAACTTTTTGTTTCAGAAATGTCTACTTGCTGATCCTGTTCAAGTAGTGGGGGCTAAATTGATTCAGGTACCTGGACCTCGCTGTCTTCGATGGACTTGGCATCATCTTGCATATCCATATCCATCATGTCGATGGAGACGATGCTGTCGTTGAGGTCATCATTAAGACTTTCATTGATGACCCTGGAGAAGTCATCTTCTTGCATATTGGCATTGGTAGCCTTTAAACGAATATAAATTTGATGCAGCCTGCTTTCCAGGGACAAGATATCAGACTTGCACTTTCTTACGTAGTTGTGACTGTTGTTGAGCTCTTTCAAAAGAACAGTTGATTCTTGAGTATGATTCATCCTGAAATAAAATAGTTCATTAAAAAAATTATTTAAAGTTCGTAATAATTGATGAAAATAAAATGAGCCCTATTGGTTGAAAAATAGTTGAAAAATTGTTTATTCAATAATACTCACTTGATTGCAGTTTCTATCGTAGATCAAAGTCAGGAAGAAATGAACACAGAAATGAGATAGAATGGGCTGTAGAGAATAAGCTTATAGAGCCGGGGATCAGGTGACCCCCAATTCTCAACAATTTTGGCACTTGGGCAGAAAATGAACTGCGCCCCTCAAAATACACACTTCAGTATATGTACTGGATTCGCGGGTGTCAAGGTAAAAACCTCGCCCGCTTCACGGGCATTAAGGTAAAAGGCTAGTCTGCTATTGATCGGGAAGATCTTTTGGAACACCTGCAGTAGAAACAAAAACAGGAAAGTAACACATTCTAAAGTAATACTTTTCAAAGGTGACAAATAAAAATTTGAAATTAATAAAACGGTTAAAAAGCATGTAGAACAGCAGTTTCCGAAGGCCACTGTTGTGCCCACAGAGTTCAGAGAAGAACAATTGTTCGGAGTATGTTTTTGATAATATAGAATGAGAAACTCTGTGATTAGATATTGGCGCCATGAATTTGGTTGGAAAGTTTAATGGAAGGAGGCGGTTTGTGAGTTTGTGAATGGTAAAGATTATATCAGTGTTTCTTACTGTAAACGTAGAAGGTATGAAAGAGCCACAAGCGCCAGTGTCTGACAGAAAAACTCGTTAGAAATTCCTAATTGGTTGGTGTGTGTTCTGTTGCAAAGCCTAGGGCAAGACCCCTCTCCTAAAACTGTAGTCATTGATAAAACACAAACTGACGTCGGGTTGAAACAAATTATTTGAAATGAGTTAATCACTTGCTGTATATCCTTAACAGATCATTTGAAATCCCTGGGAAATCCTGTTGTTTCAACAGCTATGGTTTGCGTATGGTTTGTATGGTTATTCTTGCAATTTTATTTTCTGAAATATGTTTGGGTAAGGGGAAATTCTCTCCTTGAAATGAGGTTCTTGCTTTTGGGAAATTCACTCCTTGAAATGAGGTTCTCCCTTTTGTGACACTGCAATAACATAAAAAACCCTCCCTTTACACGCAAGTGTTGTAGTAATAAATTTTCTGTTCCTTATTAATTTCGAACTGCATTTTATCTGCGTTTGAGAAAAAGCTGTCATATAGACAGAAGGCAAAGAATTTAATTTACATGGTTCATTGTTGCAAAATGGTTATAGCTAAATACTGTCGGACAAAAAATTATAGTAAATGTATTTAATGGTCTGTAGTAATGTTTAAATCTACGATAAGAAATGAACACAGAAATGAGATGTTGGGCTGTACGAAGCTTATAAAGCCAATGCATGCGGGGATCAGGTGACCCCCAATTCTCAACAATTTTGGCACTTGGGCAGAAAATGAACTGCGCCCCTCAAATTACATACTTCAACGGGGTAGCTGACAATGAAATGGAAGGAGAAACATTTCTGCATAGTAATACTAAGCTTTTCGTAAAATTTCATTTCATATATACAGTGCCATTCTTATTATATATATTTACAGTTTTTTCAGAGTTATTGGCGTTCTTCTTCTTGTTTCCGTTATTTTTCCTTGATTTTTTTACTTCTTTCACATAGAGTTTCGATTCTTGCCTACACAAAAGAAAAAGAAAACCATAAAAAGGAAGGATAATGCACCACTGAAATGAAATGAAGGAAGATACACTGGTGTTAAAGAAACGAGGGAGTGACCATGGAAATTGAAAAATTGAAGTGCAAAATTAACAAGGATTTGAAAATTGTACACCACAAATTTCGACAAACAGTACAGAGATGAAGTACTGGAAAAAGAACAGGAGTACCTGATATGACGGAGCACCTCTCCCTCCCTGTTGGGAAAGTGAAATCCCTGGTCTTTTGTAGAATCCACTTTGTAGGCGACTCGTTCCTTAAATGTAGAGACATTTTGCTCTGCCTTCCACTCTATTTTCTAAGAAAGAGAATCGACAAACATCAATAACAAACTTTGATTGCTTTGATCTGATTTATTAGATATTATTAGATAGCTTGTGATGTATAAATTATTGATTTTGAAATAAACTTTTCCTTTTGAAAATGACTTTCATTTTCTTTGTATTTGAAGTCCCTTTGAGGTAGCTACTACTTTTTGCCCTAGCTGAATGGTGAACTGGGCGTTCCAGTGGGGGTAGAAATAAGAAAGGGCAGATGATTGGCAGGTACTGTCCAAGTTTAACAAAAGCGTCCGCAACTGAAATCAAAACATTTCGAAACTGAGTAAAAATCTAGTTTTTAACTAACTAACAGGACGAAAAAGATTTCGAAAAATAGATGGTGCACTGCCTTGGCAGAATAGAGTTCGAACAAAAAAAGAAGCGCATTTCTAGGTGGCCCAGGAAAAACGCCTTTTGGGGGCAAAAATTCAAAAGGCAAAAATGGGCAACCTCATTTGCATATAAGCAGGTTAGTAATATAGGAAATTTGCCTATATTATCATACCTCACATGCTACAAGGATACAGAGCTTACACCTGTATTCAATGGCATGCCACTGATGCTACTGCAAAATAGGCACTAGAGTTTAGGATTTGTAAATGGGCAAATTGTTACAGCTCACTCTGCTCAAAGCAGAACATTAATTTTTCAACACCCTTCAGGTCATTTGATCAATGTTTACCCTGTCACTGAAGAAACAGAACACAGCAACGCTACCCATTACCTTTCCGACCGACATACCCCTCTACAATAGCTAAGGTACAGGAACAAACCTTTGACAAGGTAATACTGTGCCTTGACACAAAGATAGCTCCACCGGGTACAACATATGTTGCTCTTTCCTGTGTTCTTAAAATGTCCGACATCTTCTTCCTAACAGCCATGACAATCAGCCACTTTCATCCTTTCCTGGGATAGCATTGCAATTCTTTCATTCCTGTCCGAGACCTGGTAAACAAGGAAATCTTCATGTCCTCCTCATAAGGATAAAGAGGCCATTCAGCAATACAACATACAATATACAATTCTATAGGAATAACAGTGCATTATGACATGTACAATAACATCTTCACCACAACTTGACCTCCCCATATATGACTGTTACTTTCTATCTACACGCATCTCCAATCTGCCATTAATATTTTTTCTGCATATAGAGCATTTCCAAGAACATGTCCCTCTTACTGTACACAGTTCATCATCATTTGGTATCACATTCACCACCACCAATTAGTTATTGAAAACATGACCATATTTATTTTTCTTTTCCTCTTCTCGTAGATGTCCAAACGATTCCAGGTGAAAAAGAGGACCGGAGGAGTGAGTTTCTTCTAACATTTCCCCAAAACTTCCCTCACACGGTATGGAAAAGCTGACGTCACTCCTTCGGACCAGACAATCTGTACTCGCATCAACCCTTGCAGTTGCGAGTGGATGTGCATGCCATCTGTTTGGGCCTCTTAATTTGCAGCAACAATTGCAGATAACAAACCCCTCATAGAGGACAGTGCTCTAATGAAGGAGGAGATCATCCGCTACATAGAACCGCATCTACAATAGCTCAGAGAGCTTTCCCAGCCACTGTCCAAAGACAATGTCGAGGCGTCAAGCAAAAAAGCAGTCAACAAGATCCTGGAAGAAGTTCTCAACAACGACACAACATCAGATTTCATTGAAAAGGCATTTGTTCTTGGTAGGGCACTGTTGACAACAATCATTAAATTCCTGACCATCATGCCCTCTGACGCAACACAGAGGATTATGCCTCCAACATTCACATGGCCGACGGGTCAGATGGCGATTTAAAAAAATCACGTAATCTCCGTGCCGTCAGGAAAATTCTGATGGATACACATCAATCACGGGGAAGAAAGCGGCCATCAGCTTCCGATGACAAAAATGCCACAGTGCTTGCACAACTGTCCAAGGAATCCTCATCAAACGGCCAAAAAAGGTTAAGTGGTCACACAGGCACAAAAAAGTCAAGGACACTAAAAATGAGCAAAAGGCTGAAGAACAGCAACCGGCAGAAAAAGAGGAATAAATATCTCCCTCATCTATTTACACCAGCGAAGACAGACTATCTTTGTTGAAGTTGCCATGATACGATTTTGACAGTGTACTCTTTATGTGCAATATAACATCCCTATTCTATTGATCATACATGAACATTATACACAAGCCCCACTTACAACATGCACTCTTTCAAATACACACCTGACAAGATATCGCAAAATCCCTAGATTGCAATACTGCTATACCAATGCTTATGAAGAGTATCACTAAGACAACTGTATCTAATTAATTTGCTGCTGCTGGCTGCTGCTGATGTCTGTCTTGAAACAGCGAAATTCGCAAATCATTGACAATTATTCTCTTATCCTCTCCTTGCTCTTCTGCATAACTTCGTAAACTGCAAATGTGATCTGTGTACAGAGCACAACTTCAGTGCTTGCTGCTCATTCTCTCTGCTTGACCACATAAATCATTTCCTGCTCCCTAACATGTTCCCTGAATGCTGTGAAACATCCTGCAAACTACATGAGGGAGGGAGGTTTGGGCAATGCTTTTAAGTAATTAAGCTGCCTGATGGGCTGTTAATTATCCCTGTGGTAACTTTTCTGACACCTCTAGCTTAAAACTTATAAAGACTAAATGATCGCTAGGCCATGCTTTCACAGTTTGTATTCACACTGAAAATCAAAATCAAGTGACCTTTTACCGATTTCTTCTACATCAGATTTCTGTTCTCATTGAGCTCACCTTAGGACACCTGCGTTAAAATTTAACAGATGTGCCGCCCCAGCCAAACTCCCAACCTGATAGTGTCTTCAGTAGGGATCAACCTGCCGATGTGGGACTTGATGACAGAAGGTGAGCCGTGAAGTCCGCTTCTGCTCTACGGAATAAGTAAATAAAAAGGATAAGAGTAGTGGTATTTCACTGTTGCATTGCTGCTCAATAAACGGATAACGTTTGTTAAGGGTGAAGGCTTTGCTCCCATTCTTTTAAATGGAAAATATGCGTTGAGGGGTAAGGGTATTCTTTCCATCTTTTAATAAACAGGCAATATTTTTTGGGGGAAAGGCTTTGTTTCCATCCTTTAATAATGGACAATATCCCTTGAGGGGTAGCGGGAGTCTTATCTATCTTTTAATAAACGGACAATATCCATTGAGGGGTAACGGGTGTCTTATCTATCTTTTAATAACCGGGGAATTTTTGTTTGGGGTAAAGGCTTTGTTTCTACCCTTTAATAAACGGGCACTATTTGTTCAGGGGTAACAGGTGTCTTATCTATCTTTTAATAAACAGGCAATGTTTGTTGGGGGTAAAGGCTTTGTTTCCATCTTTTAATAAACGGGCAATATTCGTTGAGGGGTAATGGGTGTCTTATCTATCTTTTAATAACCGCAGAATGTTTTTTGGGGGTAAAAGCTTTGTTTCGTCCTTTTATAAATGGGCAATATTTGTTGAGGGGTTATGGGTGTCTTATCTATATCTTAATAACCGGAGAATGTTTGTTGGGGGTAAAAGCTTTGTTTCTGTCCTTTAATAAACGGACAATATTTGTTGAGTTGAGGGGTAACATAACGGGTAGCCTTTCCATCTTTTTTATAAACGGGGAATGTTTGTTGGAAGTAAAGGCTTGCAGTGTTAATGGTTTTCCCCGTCATTTAATAAACGGGGAATGTTTGTTGTTGTCAGCAGGTTTTCCCATCTTTTAATAAACACTTGTAAAGACAAATCAATGTATGTATGGTTTTTTGAATTTGGACAAAGTTCCAGGATGTTATGTAATAAGTTTAGTTTTTTTTGACATTTCTCCAAGTATGGTTATCTGGAGGTAACATGATGAAATATATGACAACAGAAATAATAAAATGTCTTTCCCAATATCTTTCATGTGAAAGTCAGGAGGTTTTATCTCATTTTGCCCTATGCTTTAGAAATAGTTCTACAATGTTTGGTTGGGATTGGGGCAGTTTTTACCCCCCCCCCCTCCAGCCATCTAAAATTAGGTTAATAAGAGGGAAATGAGAAATGAATACATGATAAATCTTTAATGAAGTGTTATGACTGTCTTCCATGTTTTGATAGAGGCAGAATGTTTGTTTTGGGATTAAGGCTGTTTTCAATCTTCAATGACCAGGCAATTATTCTTTTGAAAAAGCAGTTCCTCTCCATCTCTCAACAGGCAGGCAGTGTTTGCTTTGGGTAATGCTTGTTTTCCATGTTTAATAAGTGGGCACCATGTTTGGTGAGGGGATTTTATTTGGAGTTAGTGGTTAATGACTCATCATCAGATTGTTGGAACAACATCGGACATAGACAATAATTACAGGTTGAATCTTGCAGACCTTTTACTCTGCCATCTTAAATATCCCAAAGTTGCAAATACCCTGAATCTGTAGTTCTGCACCGGCGTAAGCCATGCATCCCTTGTAAATTTGTCGCTTCTATCTCAATGACCAATGAGCGAAGAACTCTGTGGACGACCTGAAAACGCTACATTCAACATGGTGCTGGCCTAACATTCCATCCTCACGGCTGTAAAATGTAATTTCTAAACTATGCAAGGTAAGGCTCTTTTCTTGTCCTACATATCCGTGTTGTTTTCAGCTTGTTACAACCAAGACTATGTCAACTAAAGTGATAACAAAGTCGCCACTGAAAACTCGTCCACCTCGTGTGACGGCTTATCCTCCAGAAATGCGGGACAAAAAACAATAGGTCATTCTGTGTTAAGTACATATTGTCCTACACAGAATACAATTGTCATTCAACAAAAGCGGAATGTTTCAAACTATATAAATGACTCTGTTGGTTGTAGGTAGCCTACAATCAATACCAATGTATGACCCTGTATTCTAAAGGTAAGCCTCAGTTTAATATAGTGCATATTCCATTCATTTTCAAAAACTAGTGTTCAAGATGAAGGTCCTCTTTGGCCAACCAGGATATGAAGGTCCTCTTAGGCCAACCAGGACATACATCCCCTTTCCAGTGTCATTATCCTCATTAATTTGATGTTATTGGTACTAATGTTAGCGTATACTTCAGTAAACTCATACTCAGGGGGGCTATAGCGCTTTGCCAGTTGAAAACAACTGCATCAAAGTTCACAGATGTTGACCTTTGCTTTTTCAAAATCCATGATCTTACTGCTGGGGTTTTGTAGTAAGTGATCTTCCTTTGTCTAATGTCATATATGTTAGTAGTGTTATCTGCGCAAATAGTGATATCAATGACATGGCTCATCTTTGTTTCTCGATCCAGAGTCACAAGGTCAGGTTTTTGCAGTCCAGCTTGGGTAGGGATCGGGGGTTCTCTCATTAGTAACCCGGCTGTGGATGTTTACATGTTGATGCGTAGCAAGTCTTCTGCCATTATTGAATGTAATTGGCTTGCTCTCAATTCAGGATGTTTTCGATGTGACTTCTTCCTTGTTCCATAGCTTCAGTGGTTTTAAGATTTGATTGTATGTTTTCTCAAATTGTCTGGTTGTTATGGCTGCTCTAACAGCAGGGTCGCTGGTTGAAATCGTTTTCTCAATTCTAATCCTTCCTTGGAGGGGAGTGTACATGACAATTAGGGTATTTGAAGACCACCATCAGATGAGTTTGCATGGGAAAAAGCGTGAGGAGTGTCTTCAGGTTATCCGAGCCATTTGCGTATAGCAGATCTGCTGCATTTACCCATCCATTTAAGAGTGCTTCGAGTGACATCTGCACGAATCAGTTCGTGATGGAGTTCTGGCAGTTCAGGAGCCGGGAATTCAGGATGTAGAGCCTTTGTTGCGGTTTAAGTGGTGCTAGAGTTAAGCTCTGCAGGCCATTGTCCAAGAGTTTCTTGACATTTGTTTTGATGCCGGGTGATGAGATTTGTACTCCAAGGTATTTGTACGACATTGAGGCTGCCAGAGAGGAAACTTGTTGGCCGTTGATCTTTAGATAAGGATGGGCGTTTACAATGAACTTTTTCTTCTCTCCATCAATAACTATCCTAAGGCTAGCTGATTTACCGCCACCTCCAGCACTTATGTCTAGTCCGCTGTTGTTGAGGTGGTTGCTGAAGGCTATAAGCTGTTGTTGGAGGCATCTTGGTGTTGAGATTAGTAGGACAACATCATCTGCATAAGCTAGGGACGATATTTTATTTTCATTAGGATTGATACCAACTGCTGGGTCTAGATCTTCCAGTGCCAGTCTATAACCATGTTGAAGAGGGATCCGTTCAGGGGGTGACCCTGGCGAACACCTCTTGTTGTTTATACTTTCTCTGACACTTTGCCGTTAATGTAGAAAACTGTGCTGGTATCATTGTAGAATTCCCTGATGTATGTAAGGTGGGGTGTAGGGACACCAAGACAGTACGCCACTTTTATGACAGACTCATGGCTTACAGAGTAGAATGCTTTCTTTACATCAATGAAAGCAGCGTTGAGTGGTAGGAGCTCTTGCTTGTGGTGCTTGATTATAATTTTCAACAGCGCAGGAGGTCCTTGGTGTTAGTTTCTTTTTCGATGAAGATAGTAGAGCCAGATCTGAGATTCGTTGGCTGGTATGAAGCATATCCCTCATCACTCCAGCTCAAGGGTTTGTCTCTACCGTGCATAATTCTTATTTTTATATGTTGAAAAGGCCTTAATTTCATTTGTTTTTGTAAGGGTGCCAAAGATTAGAAAAAATACCCATGTCATTTTACAATAACTTGTGCAATCTTTCATGGATAAACAATTGCACGAGTTCTTGCTATCCCCTTCTCATTATTCTAGCTCAAGGGTTTGGCTTTACTGTGCATAATTCTTATCTTTATATGCTGAAAGGGCTTTAATTTCATTTTTTTGTAAGGGGGCCTAAGATTAGAAAAAATAATCCTTTCATTTTACAATAACTTGTGCTATCTTTCATGGATAAATATTTCCGCGAGCTCTTCATATCCCCTTCTAATCATTCTAGCTCAAGGGTTATACTTATTCTAGTTTAACTTTATTTTATTTTATTCCATTATCTTCTTATTATTATTTTATTCATGACTTTATTATTTTATTTATTTTATTTTATTTTATTATTTGTGCTCCTTGGAGCTATTTGAACATAGTATCGGGTCCAGGATGGTTGTCCCCTTACACTATAGTGACCCATTTGTGTAGCAATAACTTCTTTATTCTTTTAATATTTAGTAGTATTTTGAAATAGAAAGTATGGCTTCCTGTATTTATAGGAGTTTTTTCCCCATTTGTGTTTGGCACTAAAAGCAGAACATATCCCTTCCTTGCCTTTTCTCTTCTCTGATAAGTTGTCAAGGGCAAATCATGTGCAGGAAATCATTCTCGCAGATGCCCTTTTTGAGGCAAAATCGTAATTCACATTGTTGATAATTGCATTAATTACTGTTATTGATTTTCACGTCTGTTCGTACTCATAACCACAGCAGGTCTCCAAGTTGAGCAGCTTCTGGTTGATAGAACAATGTAGGTATAGGAAGTCAGCAAAATAGATTCGTAACTTCGGGATAAGGATTGGCTCTAAAGGTTGGGCATGTCGTGCTGCAATTTGAACCCAGTGACAAATCTCCTTAATCCTCGCAGAAGACGTGATTTACCTCCTTGCGAAAGCTGAAGCTTGAATGGAGATGTCTAACATCTGTTTCCACAATCAAAAACTGGTTAAAATCTTCACTGATTGTACCATCGAAAGCATAAAAGGTGCAAGAAAGAAAGCTGAAGATAAAGTCAAAGCAATCATCAAAGAGCTGAAAAGAAGTAGCTCAGAAACTGTGAATTGAGAAGATCAGGAAGAAGGCCACCGATACCCTGGCAGTAGTCACTCAGAGACAACATCGATCCAGCTAGATTCAGCCTCAACCTTGATTTAACCAGGCCAGGTTGCCCAAACACTGCATCCAAGAAGCTTATACATGACGACTACAATAATTGTATAAAGACATTGAACATTCCTGCCAGAGCAAGCACATCCAAAATTAATCCACCAATATTGTCTAGCAATAACAAAAAGAGAAGACATCAACTGTACGCAGCAACACAATGAGCCTACACAAAGGACTGTTAATGTTGTGCAGATGAAATCTTTCAGGAAAATTGGAAATTGAGAAAGAAGCTCCCCTAACACTCGAACAAATTGAGAACCCTTGGAGATATATCACGGAAAAGCAATCAAAGAAGGACTCAAGCAACACAACGCCTGTTGCTCCACCAATCTGTTCTCTCCTACAACCTTTTACGCCATCACTTGTTCACAACACCATCAAAGTCTACCTCAAAATCTTCTCATGTGTCTGATAATATAACGCTGAAAGCAGTATGGTCTATTAATGCTGCAGACCTTGCATCTCGATATCACCTCTAGCTACATGCCTCATACCAGCGGACAAAATCTCAGATCTGGCTCTACTATATTCATCGAAGAAGAGGCTAACACCAAGGACCCATTAACCCTATTAAGTATGCAGGGGACATTTTTGATCTTTACATGAGATTTACATGGCTCTTTACATGAGATTTTCCATTTCAAGAGTGTCACGAATCTTCAACAATGTTTTCAGGCAATACAAAGCTGATTTATCAATTTCAATAGGTGCCTTGTTATCCTGAATCCAACTTCTCACAATAAGTATGTTGGTATCCTCTTCTTGAGCTAAAGCAACTTCAGCTTCACTTGTAGACTGAATTTGAATCGAATTCACAGCAGCAAGAGATAAAGCATCAACATGAGCCATTGTAGATCCAAGATTATGAATGATTACATAATCCTATTCAGGTAACTTCATCAACCAGTGTGCTAGCTAATCCATTGGGATTTTTCAGTGTTTTGAGCCACTGAAGAGCTTTGTGATCACTAAAAATGATAACTTTATGACCACAAAGATAGGCATTATAATACTGTTAACCCCATACTATCGCATAGACTTCTTTCTCCATAGTTGACCATTGTTTTTCAGGACCACTTAATGCTTTAGATGCATAAGAGATGACAAAATTTTTCCTTTATCATCTTTTTGAGCTAAAGTCGCACCAACTCCTACACTACTACCATCAGAATATAATACAAACTCTCTGTCCAATAGCGGAAATCCTAAAATTGGACTTTCAATGAAACATTTCTTCAATTTTTGAAATGCCTGTACGCAATCTTCATTCCAAATGAACTTTACATTTTTCTGCAGCACATTGTTGAGTGGTGCAGTAATGTCACTGAATTTAGAGATAAAGCGTTGACAATAAGAGGCTAATCCAATGAATTGCTGTAAGCTAGTTACATCACTTGGAGGTTCATATCTTTTAATAGCTTAAAGTTTATCTTCATCTGCTGCAAGGCCTTTAGCAGAAATAGTAAAACCCAAGAATTTAACACTTTGCTGAGCAAGAATTGAACACTTTGCTTACGTTTCAAATTAGCATTTTGGATGGCAGAAAGAACTTCCTCTAATATGCTGTTCGAAAGATGACCCAAAAGCCAAAACATCATCAATGTAGACTAAACATTTATTCGGTAACAATCCAGCCAAAACATTAGACATCAGGCTTTGAAACGCATTTTACTGAAGTGAAAATGACCACCTCCTGGAACCACAAAAGCAGTCTGCTCTTCACTTCTTCCAAAAGAGCTTGCCAAAAGCCACTTGCTAAATCGAGTGTTGTAAAATATTCTTGACCAGATAAAACATCCATAATATCATTAGTAGGCAGCAGCGCAACGCTCTCTGCTTGCGAGTATATCAGTTCAGTGACATTATCAGGTTTTGCTATAGTGCAACGGTTTTCAGGAGTCTCGGGAATGGTGTTCGACTATCAAGGATGTCATCAGGACTTCATCAGGTTGTGCTGACGGTTTTTAATCTAGTGGCAAGGGTTTCTCCAACCTCGTTTTCAAGAGTCCTAGAGGGGTTCAACTATCGATGATATCATCAGATTGTGCTGACGCCATCTGATTCGTTAGAACTTTCTAGAACTTTTCAAAGACTTTTCAAGAAAGTTCCTGAAATGATGTAATAATCCCACAATCTGATTGGTTAATAATTCAAACGTAGCGTTTGAATCGTTTATAAATCAGTTAGAAATTAATCATGAAGAGAAGTAGTCAAGAAGCAAGTTTTCAATCAACTTCATCGAAGAAGAGAACTCGATTTTCTTGTGATGTTTGTCAGAATTACTTCAGCACAAGAATCAAAATGAGATGCCACATGATGTCTATACATTCAACTCCATCAATTATATTAACTTCTCAAATTATACCCTGTGGAAGGTATTTACAACTACCTACGTATATTTAAAACAAGAAAGCTGTTATCAATGTACAGAACAGAGACGATAAATGCTTCATCTGGGCAATTCTATCTGCTCTACATCCACAAGCAAAAGATCCACAGAGAGTTGCAAAGTATTACCCATACTCGGATGAACTTAATTGTGAAGGATTGAAATATCCAGTAAAAGCAGACGATGAAAAGATGATTGATACATTTGAAATAAACAACAACATTTCAATGAACATCTATATGGATGAAGATGGTGAAATTGAACCAGTAAGAATAACTAAAGTTAAACTTGAAAAACATGTGCATTTGCTACTGATATTCAATGAGGATGGTGAGCGTCCTGGATAAAGGACTTGAGTCGTCTTTTAGCAGGTTGTGATGGCCATAAACATTGTGAAAAGTGTTTTTACTGTCCTCTATGCTGTTCAGGGTGTACAACTCAAGAAAGGTTGGAAAAGCATGAAAAGCTATGTAAATAATAGACACGTTTTTAATTTCTCCTAACATTCTAGCACTTGTTTAAATACCAACATTAGAATGTCTATACATTGTTCTAAAGTTGTAAAAATTTAGATTGCTGTAAGTTCTATAGAAATTGCTAAAATTCAATTACAAGTTTATAAACAAAGAATTCCAAGCTTTGTTGAAGAAAAACAGTATTGGGTTTTACACTGCAAATAATGAAGTAAAGGCGGCAATTGTTGAACGATTTAACAAAACATTTGGTTCTTCCTTCCGGATTTGCTACTGATAGAATGAAATTAGTAGATTTCACAGTTGATTTACCTCACGTATTTGAATTAAACAATAAGAGAAAGTGGGAAATGGCATTGTTATAAATGACGTTGCTAGATAGAGGAGAAAAATCACTGCAAGAATATTGGTTTTCAATAGCAAATGAGTATGTAACAGTCACAGATGAAGAGGGAATTTGCTTACTTGGGGTATTTTTTTAAGGAAAAAATCTATCTTGATGAAGAAATTATTGAAACACACGATAATACTCTCATGTATTATGAATTCAAAAGGCTTTTCAATGACAGGGTATTGAATTTCCCTGAGTTTGGTTATGAGCTGAAAAACATGTTATCAGTATTATTGATTGGTGGAAAGATACGGTTTGAAATGAAAGATGATTTGAAATCATTGGGATATTCAACATATCAAGGAAAGCGACTGAAATTTACCAGTGCACTTCTCATGAAATTTTCAAGACCTTGGGGTCATTTCCTCGGTTTGGAAGATCAAATGAATCACACTTTGCCAAATGGTTCAATATTGAAATACTTTGAATACAAGACTTCTGACAGCATACAACCTCACCAGGCTATGTATCTGATTGTATATAAGAAGAAATGCAGATTGTGATCCATTAACAGGAGGAGAGATCAACTGTTTGAGTAAAATAAAGGACGGTGTTCATTTAAATGAACATACATCTATAAATATAGAATCCGATCTATTGGAAAGCACCTATCTTGGTGGTATTGAGAAAAGGCGAGTTTTGAGAAAACTAACATTTTAGGATACAGATCTAGATACATATGTTAGATAATATGCTCCAAAGAATATAATTTTCACACCACTAGAGAGGTTGCAGTTTCAAAAAATTCCAATAAGATTGGTAGATGATTATGGGAATCCTATGAAATTAACATCTCTCTATTCCACAAAGCAATATATTGGAGAAACATCACTAACAGTTAGAATTAGGCCAGTAATATGAATGTAACTTTAAATAATAGACGTAAATTTTGTTAATCTACTTCCAGTAGATACCAGTTGGAAAAGTAGTATGATTGCTTGTACACTATATCGAAAAGAAAAAGATGAGAATGAAAAAAAGTTTGCTGTTTGTTGTGATTTCATTATAAGTAAGGATGCTGTTCCTCTATTGGATCTAGTTATCGACGATTCGAAATCGATTCACAGATCAACTATAAATCCAACATCGTATAAAGTAACAAGATCTGATATAAAATCATTTTATATCAAAATCATAAAGTGGGAAATGTTGGAAGATATATCGGATTATTTCAAGATAATTGTGAGATCGACTTGTATTTCAGCAAAGATGATTAATGACTTTTATCTTGCATGCTCCAGCGATTGGGATTCAACAATAAAACTTAAAGAACAATTACATTTGCATCAAAAATGGGAGGTATCATTGGTGGAAATGGTCTACGAACTGAGCGATAGATTTGTATTTAATCCTGCAGAATTTAAGTATGGGAAATATGAGCCCTGGGGAATGATTGGATTTTTCCAAATTGGTACTGACAAGGTTGGTTTTGAAGATTTGAATTTGAGATTGGTAATATCCTATGAATATACAAAGAAATGGAATCAAGTAGCTGATAAGCGCGAGTAATATGTACGTCTTAGCCACTTTATTGGTGAAATCTCAGAAGAAGATATCGCTCATAAATTAACCATGAGGGAAATTGTTTCAATTATCAATGAAGACATTCACGCGCAAGAGGGATATGAATAAGTAAAAGAATATGTAAAAGATTTAGGTTTGCCATGCGAAGGTCTGCCAAAGTTTTCAAATGTAGAGTCAAAATTCAAGATAACCATTCCAAAGTATGTCAAAAGAGTTGCATTGGGAAAAGATTTGTGCAAATTGTTTGGCTTCGTTGAAGCTACAGAAGAATATAATAATAAGATGAATAATGTTTATTACAGAGATGTGAGATGGATACCATGTCCATTTACTGGAACTTATCTAGAAAAACCATTTACAGATTATGTATTCAGCGCAATCAAAAGAACGACTGATGTGGCGGGTGATGAACATTTCCAAGTCAATGCAGAAGGGAAGAATATGTTTATGTATTGCTCGCTGTTAGACTATCGAATAGTTGGAAATTCATTCGGTTGAAAATTAACAAGCACGTTGTAAATTTGTGGAATTGCAAATTTGTTCTACTATCCATTTTTATACCACAATATCAACGAATTTATTATAAAAGTCTACAACGAGTTGGGAAAAGAGATACAATTCTACAAAACAAAGACAACATTCTTGCTACACTTTACAAGGAAACATGTATGATTTCCCAATTTACAAATCAACTCCGTATTTTTACACCTACCAGCGTGGAAGAGGAGTAGGTAGTATTTTCAGGAAAGCTGGATCTATTTTTAAAAGAGCTGTTAAAGCTGCAATGCCAACAATAAAGAAACAAGGTGTAAAAGCTGCGAAGAAAATTTTGAAACCTGTTTTAGAAGAAGAGAGAAGGCAGACGATCGGATATTAGCTGGTGAGAATGTTGGAGAAGTTGCAAAAGATACTGCCAAATCTTCTATGAGAGAAATTAAAAGGAAGGCTACTGAAAAAATTGCTGATGTTGAGGAATTCTGTCAAGAAATCGTCTGCTGGTAAGAAATCAAGAGTTTGTCCAAGAAGATCTATAAAAGAAAGCACCATAAGAGCAGTCGGTGAGTAGGATGCAAGCGCCATGCTGAACTTCAGAGATGCGGGTCCCAGCGCAGTGACGTCATCAGTGACGTCATCAGGTCACGCTATAGCGCGACGGTTTTTATGAATATATTATGCTGGTTTCTCCAACCTCGTTTTCAAGAGTCTCACGGGGGTATTATCAGTGACGTCATCAGGTCGCGCTATAGTGCGACGAGTTTCAATTCTCCAACCTCAAGAGTTCTTACAATCCTTGTCTGAAACTGCTAGCCTTGTTTCCGATTTAACAATCTAGAAGTTTCCAGAATGTTCCAGAAGATTCTAGAAACCAGAAATCCTACAATCTGATTGGTTAATAATTCGAACATGACGTTCGAATCGTTTATAAAAATCGAAGCGTAAAGCGAAATCAGGTCAGTTAGAAATTAATCATGAAGAGAAGTAGTCAAGAAGCAGGTTTTCAACCAACTTCATCGAAGAAGAGAATTCGATTTTCTTGTGATGGTTGTCAGAAACACTTTAGCTCAAGAATCAAAATGAGATGCCACATGATGTCTATACATTCAACTCCATCTATTCTATCAACTTCTCAAATTATACGTTGTGGAAAGTATTTGCAACTACCAACATACATCAAAAACAAGTGGGCCGTCATCAATGTACAGAACGAAGACAATAAATGTTTCATCTGGGCAATTTTATCCGCTCTACATCCACCAGCAGAAAATCCACATAGAGTTGCAAAGTATTACTCATACTGGGAGGAACTTAACTGTGAAGGATTTTCATATCCAGTAAAAGCAGTCGATAAAAAGATGATTGATACATTTGAAATAAATAACAACATTTCAATAAACATCTATATGGATGAAGATGGTGAAATTGTACCAGTAAGAATAACTGAAAATAAACGCGAAAAACATGTACATTTGTTATTGATATTCAATGACGATGGCGAGAGCCACTATTGCTGGATAAAGGACTTGAGTCGTCTTTTTGCAGGTCGAGATGGTTACAAACATAACCGAAAACGTTTTATCTGTCCTCTATGCTTATCGTCGTGTAGAACTCAAGAAAATTTGGAAAAGCATGAAAAGCTATGTAAGACTCCTCAAGCTGTTGAATATCCTCAAGATACAGAATTAAAGTTTGAACATTTCAAACATCAGAGCTTGCTACCATTTATCATCTATGCAGATACTGAATCCATTCTGGAAAGCTCAAACAGCAGAGCTGCTTATGAAGAACACAAACCGATCAGTTATTGTATTTATGTTAAATCAATCGATGATAGATGGCAACAGCCGTTGGAATGCTATACTGGTGAAGACTGCATGGAGGTGTTGATGAATTGTCTAGATGAATTGAATGAGGAAATCCGAACAGTGTTTAGGAAAACCATGCCGATGATTAGATTAACACCCGAAGAAAATGCAAGACATGATATGGCTACACACTGCTATTGCTGTAAGCAGTTATTTGATGACATGGATAGAAAGAAAGTCAAAGATCATTGCCACATTACTGGGAAATACAGAGGACCAGCTTGCAATAGCAAACACTCACACGATCTCAAAGGGTATGACATGCATCATGTTCTGAAGAATTTAAAAGGTAGAAATACAAAGATCATCGCCAATTCGAAAGAAAAGATCATGACTGCACAGATTGGTTCTCATACTGATGTGAATGAAGATGGTAAGGAAAGAAATATTCATGGGATCAAATACATTGACTCCTTTGCATTTCTGAGTACAAGTTTGGCAACACTAGCAGGCAACCTACCGAAAGAACAATTTGTCTCCGTGAAAGGCTACCTACATGATGGGATTACTCAACAGCAGTACCCTAGTGTACCGAGAAATGAACAGGAAAGAGTTGCAGAATTGAAAAGAGAACGTCAAGGAATGTTTGAGCCTGGTGTAGCATGTAAAAACCCGCTAAAGGATGAAGATGTTCTAGATTATAGAAATTGGAAAATACCATCAAGGAAAGATTTGACAGATGCTGAAGCTGAAGAAGTTGAGAGAGCATTTGAGTTGCTGACAAGAAAAGGTGTTTATCCCTACGATTGGGTTGATAGTGCAGCGAAAATGGAGGAAACATCTCTACGACCGAAAAATGCATTTTACAACAAACTCTGTGATTGTGACATCAGCAATGAAGATTATGAACGTGCTCAGCAGGTTTGGCAATACTTCAACTGTCAGACTTTTCAAGATTATCATGAACTGTACTTGAAAACCGATGTGTTGCTGTTGACTGATATCTTCGAGTCATTCAGAGCACAAAGTCTAGAATTCTATGGACTCGATCCTGCACATTATCTAACCGCTCCTTCGCTGGCCTGGGATGCCATGCTGAAGATGACTGGTGTGAAGCTGGAATTGTTATCTGAAGAAAAGAAGGACATTCTACTTATGATTGAAGATGGCATTCGTGGTGGTGTCTCGATAGCAGTGAAACATCATGCCAAATCAACAGAAAACAACACGCTGATGTATCTGGGTGCAAACAATCTCTATTGATGGGCAATGTCGCAACCAATGCCGTATGGTGGTTTCAAGCAGTTTACACAAGAAGAAATCAGAAATACAAACATCCACGCTTTGCTGACAAGATCGAATGAAGATGTTGGTTATATTCTCAAAGTCGATTTGGAATATCCAGCCGAATTACACGATCATCATGCAGATCTACCATTGGCGCCGCAAAGATTACAAGTTCAAGAAGACTTGCTATCAGAACATCAAAAGAACGCTCACGAAGAACTTTTTGATGGAAAAAAGTTTAAGTCAACACCAAAGCTAATACCAAATCTATTCAACAAAGAAGAATACCTCCTGCATGAAAGAAATTTGAAGCAGTGTTTGGAATTGGGTTTGAAGCTGACAAAAGTTCATGAAATCATCGAATTCAAGCAAAGTCTATGGTTGAAAGAATACATTGATTTTAATACCCAGAAGAGAACACATGCAAGAAACGACTTTGAAAAAGATCTGTTCAAGTTGATGAACACTTCCGTGTTTGGGAAGACAATGGAAAATGTAAGAAATCATGGACGTTTTGAAATCTGTACTGATGGAGAAGTCTTGAGAAGATGGGTAAGAAATCCAAACTTTTATGGAGTAATTGAAATCAATGAAGACACGCTTTTGGTTGAGAAAAAGAAGAAGAAAGTTACACTCAACAAACCAATGTATATTGGTTTCAGCATATTGGATATTAGCAAAACATTGATGTATGATTTCCACTATAACTTTGCAAAGCCAAACCTTCCAAATGTTGAGCTATGCTACATGGATACTGATAGTTTCATCTACGACATACCAATGTCTAAAGATCAAGTTGATAAAGTATTGAAAGATCACAAAGATGGATTCGATTTCAGCAATTTTGATAAAGAACATCCAAATTATTCTACAAGAAACAAGAAAGTTATCGGGAAAATGAAAGACGAGCTTGGTGGTGTGGGAATGAAAGAATTTGTTGGATTGAGATCAAAGATGTATAGCTGTCAAATCAATGATGGAAATACAATCAAAAAAGCGAAAGGAATCAAAAAGTATGTTGTGAAGAAGCAAATGAAGCATGAAGATTATGTGAAATGTTTGATGGAAATGAGAGCGGATGCACACATTCAACGCAACATTGAATCACACTGTCACACCATTTACACTACGGAAAGAAAAAAGGCATCGCTGAATCCCTTTCATGATAAAAGATACATTCTTGATGATGGATTTAACACGCTGCCATATGGACATTATTTGCTAGAAAGACGCTGTGAAGAAGAAAACATTGATTGAACTGTTTTAACAAACCATTTTAACAAACTGTTATAACAATATTAACAAACTGTTGTAACATTATTCTAAACTATTTTAACAAACTGTTGTAACAATATTCTAAACTGTTGTAACAAATTGTTTTAACAAACGTAAATTATATCTTCGTTTAACATAGTTGTAAACAAATAAATCGTTATCTAACTTGTTCTGAATGTTGAAATATTTATTAATCATTGAGTTCATTTAAACGTTTTTTGTTCTATTAATTAGAAAGAATATGCAATGTTGTCCACATGTAGCAGTCTCATAGGATTGAACTTGAACCTTGTTATAAGCGAGCTGGAACGGTCTAATAAAATCTAGAAATTCTTTCAACATAGGAGGTTCACCAAACGAATCATAGAAATCCAATCGACTATCATCAGCGATATAGACAGCTACCCAGTGGGTTCCTTTACCAGTAAAATTATCTTCATTGAAAAAAAATTGAAAAAGGTAGAGAATGAATGTCGATGTTTTTGATTTCATCTTTCCCAAATACATCATGGAAATGAGGTAGCTTATCACGTTTTACAAGTAAGTTATTAATCGTTATATCATCCATAATTACCAATCTCGAATGATGTTTTTATGACTATCAATTTGAATGACCCTATCAAATTCACCCGAAATTACAATGTTCATCAAACTGTCAACAGCGTTTGCAAAATTTATACTGATTCTCAGATTACCCTCTCTTTTAAGCAAATATTGCTCATCTGCACAGTTTCCTTTTGGTGTCAAATCAAACCCATAGATTGCCGATCCTTGTTTGAATCTATCATAATCAATTAGACTAGGTGAATTATTCAAGCTGGTCACCAAGCGGCTGTAGGCATCAAAGTAATCATCATCATCATAATTCAATCTAAGAGGTGGGGTAATTTCTTGATTGTCAACAGTCACTTGAATGGCAGAAACAGAAACATGTTCAAACTCAAACGGATTTCCTTCATCCACTCCATTGAATGATGAATTATCAACCAGCGCAAAAAACAATCTGTTTGGAATCTTTCCATTGAACACATTATCTTGAACCCAGTTGGTTGTTGCGGCATTGATTAAGTAGCTTGCCATGTGAGGTTGACAGACTGGGTAAACCGCATTCGTTTTCATCAGTGTTCTTTCAATTCCTTTCAATACATCATCTTTAAGATGTATGTGACGAAGCACCAGTTTCACTTCGGAAATGTACAGACGCGAAGTGGTTCCAGCTTTTCTCATCAAACAAAACACATTACTGTTTGGACTCAATCGCCATTGAAGACGAACGCCAGGCAGCAAGTATTTGCTTTGATTACAAATGTTAACATGAGGTTTTGTCAACACTTTTACCTTTTCACTCTCATCGAATGGTGCAGATCTTGCATTTAAACCCAGATTTTTTGTTGCTGCTGTGGTTGTTGGAAAACCAACATTTTCTTTACCAATCGTATCACTGACCCAGTTTGTCATTTTCAAATAGTTTTTAGCTCTGGTTTCATCAAACATCAGAATTGTTTCCAAGTAAGATTGGTAGGCATACATTCCATTTGCTTCTGTGACGGGAGTGTCATTCAAAACCAGCTCTATCTGCTTCCACATGGATTGACCAATATTATTTATTATTCCAACAAATTCTGCAGTGGTTTTTCCAATATTACTTCCATCGACTCTTTTAATAGCTAGAGCATAAGAATGATTCAAGTCAATCATATGATCAGGCTGAGCAGGAATGTCAAACACAACAGTTTGTTTTGAGGCATTGAGAGCAGCAGTTTGTGGAAAATATTCAACATCTTTAAAATACTTGACATCATTTTGAATTACTGGTGGGCAGAATAAATCTAAACTTTCACTAGGACTTTCAGTATATTCTGGCTTTATGCTCATTGTTGCAAATTCTTCTTCAACAGTTTCTTCAACAAAGTTTTTTTCAAATCAGGTTTCTTAGCTTTCTTAGCTCTTCTCTTCTTCACCAGCTGCTTAGGTATGAATATCCCTCTCATGGTGCTTTCTTTTATAGATCTTTTAGGACGAACCCTTGATTTCTTACCAGCAGACGATTTCTTACCAGCAGTCGATTTCTTACCAGCAGGCGATTTCTTACCAGCAGGCGATTTCTTCGCCGCCTTCTTCACAACATCAGCAATTTCTTCAATAGCCTTCCTTTTAATTCCTCTCATAGAAGATTTGGCAGTATCTTTTGCAACTTCTCCAACATTCTCACCAGCTAATATCCGACCGACCGCCTTTCCTCCTTCTTCTTCTAAAACAGGTTTCAAAATTTTCCCAGCAGCCTTTACACCTTGTTTCTTTATTGTTGGTATTGCAGCTTTAACAGCTCTTTTAAAAATAGATCCAGCTTTCCTGAAAATACTACCTACTCCTCGTCCACGCTGGTAGGTGTAAAAATACGGAGTTGATTTGTAAATTGGGAAATCATACATGTTTTCTTCTAAAATGTAACAAGAATGTTGTCTTTGTTTTGTAGAATGGTACCTGTTTTCCCAACTCGTTGTAGACTTTTATAGTAAATTCGTTGATATCGTTGTACAATAATGGATAATAGAACAAATTTTCAAATTCCACAAAATTTACAACGTGCTTGTTAATTTTCAACGGAATGAAGCGTAGCAGTGGCGTGCTAATTTTTCCAACTACACGATAGTCTAACAGCGAGCAATATATAAACATATTCTTCCCTTCTGCATTGACTTGGAAATGTTCATCACCCACCACATCAGTCGTTCTTTCGATTGCATTGAATACATAATCTGTTAATGGTTTGTCTAGATAAGTTCCAGTAAATGGACATGGTGTCCATCTCACATCTCTGTAATAAACATTATTCATGTTTTTGTTATATTCTTCTGTAGCTTCAACGAAACCAAACAATTTGCACAAATCTTTTCCCAATGCAACTCTTTTAACGTACTTTGGAAAGGTTATCTTGATTTTTGAATCTACAATTGAAAACTGTGGCAGACCTTCGTAAGGCAAACCTAATTCTTTTACATATTCTGTTACTCTTCCCTCTTGCGCGCGAATGTCTTCATTCATAATTGAAACAATTTCTCTCATTGTTAATTTGTGAACGTCATCTCCCTCTGAGATTTCACCAATAAGGTGACTAAGACGTACATAATACTCGCGCTTATCAGCTGCCTGATTCCATTTCTTTGTATATTCATCGGATATTACCAATCTCACGTTCAAATCTTCAAAACCAACCTTGTCCGTACCAATTTGGAAAAATCCCATCATTCGCCAGGGTTCATATTTCCCATATTTGAATTCTGCGGGATTAAATACAAATCTATCGCTCAGTTCATAGACCATTTCCACCAATGCCACCTCCCATTTTCCATGTAAATGTAATTGTTCTTTAAGTTTTATTGCTGAATCTGAATCGTTGGTACATGTAAGATAAAAGTCATTAATCATCTTTGCTGAAAAACAAGTCAATCTGACAATTGTCTTCAAATTTATCCGATATATCTTCCAACGTTTCCCAGTTGATGATTTTGATATCAAATGATTTTATATCAGATCTTGTTAATCTATACGATGCAGGATTTATAGTTGATCTAAGAATCGATTGTGAATCGTCAATAACTAGACCCAATAGAGGAACAGCATCCTTACTTATAATGAAATCACAACAAACAGCAAACACTTTTTCATTCTCATCTTTTTCTTTTCGATATAACGTACAAGCAATCATGCTACATTTCCAACTTGTATCCACTGGAAGTGGATTAACAAAATTTACATGTCTATTATTTAAAGTTACATTCATATTACCGGTCTAATTCTAACTGTTAGTGATGTTTCTCCAATATATTGCTTTGCGGAATAGAGAGATGTTAATTTTATAAGATTCCCTTCATCATCTACCAATCTTATTGGAATTTATTGAAACTGCAACCTCTCCATTCGCCTTTTCTCAATACCACCAAGATGGTTACTTTCTAATAGGTCACATTCTATATTTATAGATGTATGTTCATTTAAATGAACACCATCCTTTATTCTACTCAAACAGTTGATCTTTCCTCCAGTTAACGGATCACCATCTGCCTTCTTCTTATATACAATCAGATACATAGCCTGGTGAGGTTGTATGCTGTCAGATGTCTTGTATTCAAAGTATGTTAATGTTGAACCATTTGGCAATGTGTGATTTGATCTTCCAAACCAAGGAAATGTGCCAAAGGTCTTGAAAATTTCATGAGAAGTGCACTGGTAAATTATATCGTTTTACCGTGATATGTTGAATATCCCAATGATTTCAAATCATCTTTCATTTCAAACTGTTTCTTTCCATCAATCAATGATACTGATAACATGTTTTTCAACTCATAACCAAACTCAGGGAAATTCAATAACCTGTCATTGAAAAGCCTTTTGAATTCATAATACATGAGAGTATTATCGCGTGTTTCAATAATTTCTTTATCAAGATAGATTTTTCATTAAAAAATCATTTATACTAATCAATCAATTTTCCTCTTCATCCGTGACTGTTACATACTCATTTGCTATTGAAAACCAATATTGATCTTGCAGTGATTTTTCTCCTCTATCCGGCAACGTCATTTGCAACAATGCCATTTCCCACTTTCTCTTATTGTTTAATTGAAATACATGAGGTAAATCAACTGTGAAATCTACTAATTTCATTCTATCAGTAGCAAATCCCGAAGAAAGAACCAAATCAAATTCTTCATAAATCATATTGTCTTCAATTGACTTTCAGCTACCCACTCATCAAATTGGGGAGGATAACCTCTCCATCTGATTAAATAGAAGTTTTTACCCCTCTTCTTCTTAGTTTTCAACACTTGCTCGACAACAAATGTTTTTGGAAGATACACACGCTGTAGCTCTTCTTTATAGAAACGATCAACTATCTTTTCACCTTGTAGATCTTCAATTTCATACATTACTGGTTATCTTTCTTTAAAGACTTCACTGATCTTGAATATTTCTTCAGTATAATTTTGCAAGTAACCTTTCTTAAACATTCTCTTCTTCAAACTCAATCTTACATAATCTCCAGTTTTGAAAAGCTTTTTATTTTTTCTGGTTTCTTTTCTAAACAATCTTTTTCGAACAGTGTCGACATTGCCTTGGTTGACTTCAGAAGGCCTCATACCAATAGATCTGTGATATGTATTATTGTATGAGTTGACAAAATCTTGCAAATTATCAATGTATCTCAAGGTATTTCGTGCTGTAAAGTATCTATACATTCGTCCTTTTAATGTTCTGTTAAATCGTTCAACAATTGCTGCCTTTCCTTCGTTATTTGCAGTGTAAAACCCAATATCGTTTTTCCTCAACAAAGCTTGGAATTCTTTGTTTATAAACTCGCTGCCTTTGTCGGATTGTACCTTTTTAGGTTTTCTTTCGGATAAAATTTCTTTAAACGCATTGACAATTTCTTTTGCAGTTTTTCTTTTTAGAGGCTTTACCCACGCATACTTGCTAAAAGTATCAATACAGCATAAGAGGAATGTAATGTTGTCATTTTCTTTTTTCAAATCCGTCATATCAACAAGATCACATTCCCACAAATAATCAATGTTATTGGTTAGTATCCGCTCCCGTTTAAAGTTCCTCCTACTTGGTTTGTGCTGGGAATATGCAAGACTAGTTTTACTCCATTCTTCAACATCTTTCCTTTTCAAATTAGGAATTACTTTTTTGAATTCCCTATACGCTTTATCTAAACCCCCGAGATAACCCGGAACAGAAGGATCAGAATATAACTTTTCTAAACTCATAATAAATCAATTAACAACTCTAACAATTTAACATTTGTACACATTTTTCTTCGTCGCTTTCTTTTCTTGCACTTTCTTCCTTTATTTATAACCTTTTTAGACTTTTTCTTCACTGGTTCATCGTCAGATTTGCTTGGCTCCATGACTATCTTTTCAAATGAATCCATTTTTACTGTCTTATAGAATTGTTGATCTCTATTTATAACCTTTTCTAGACTTGTACACCAGTAAAGGAGCTTCATTAGGGAAAATATTAGTGCGAAATCTCATATCTTCTCCAATTGACTGTGTGAAATCACAAAGTAAGTAGCCGTACATTCTTGCTGTTGCATCATTGTAAATTTCAAGGAATGTTTTTGGAGATGAGGGCATAATTTGTCGTGCAAGAAATCTAATTTGACTTCTATCTCGAGGATTCTTGAAAAGAACTTGATACTGAGTATTGAGAGCTAAATTTCTCATTTCTGGTTTTGCATCATAACAATTACATTGATGTTTAGATGAGATCTTCCTTTTGTGAACAATTTTCCCAAATCTTTAAAGTTGGCAATTTCATGCATTAAATCATCGAAAATAGTTTATCTTTTGTCCGATCTTTTGATTTCTTCGTACAAGTTTTCAGGTAGCTCAGTAATAAATCTACAATTCCCGTTGATTTGTTCCCAAGATCCACATACGATTGGGATATTGTCTGCCATTATCATTCTGTTGTTATAATTTTTCAACAGATTTTCTACCCAAGTCGTTTTACCGCTTCCGCTTACTCCAGATAAAATCAAAGAAAAAGGTGCTTTAAATCTCAAATCATAACTCATATTTATAACAAATTTTAAGCATCTCATACAACAGGTAAGATCTATTGATAACAAATTCTTTACATCTAGCTACAAAATTGAACTAATATCTATAACATTGAACTAATATATATAACATGGAACTAATATCTATAACATGGAAATACTATCTATAACACCAAACTAATGTTCATGTTGATGTAAACTAAATGCCATGATTAAATTGTTTATTATTCTGCTTAATATTTGCAACAGATACATCGATGTGAAGAGACTTGGATGAGATAATTCATCATGCAGATTTTCAACTCGAATCTTGGTTCTATGGTTAAGTCGACCATTCTTCTTCTTCAGCTCATCAAACATTGATTTCTTAAACGATTCTTTCCCTTCAGCCAGCATGTCGGAGTTGACATAACTAACATGAAATATTAGAAATCTAAGAGCATTATGTACCATACAATCTTGCTTATGATCGGCAGCATCAATTTGTTTTGCCCACATCTCTGTAGTTGCACACTTTTCACAATACTCTTTTGCTTTGTTGAAAATGTATTTCAGGAGAATTTCGGCATATACATCTTGCACTTGAACATCAATCTTTGCCGGATCTTCTTCTTCTTGTTTGTTTTTCTTCTTTTGAATCTGCCCATCCTCATCACTCGCTGGTCTTTTCCGGGATGGTTGTGGAAGCATTTTCAGATCAGCAACCTTTCCTTGTAATGCTTTCAGCATTTCTTCTTTTAGATTTATTCCCGTCTTTGCTGGCTTCTCATTCTTCCATCTTCGGATTCCAAGACAAAGCTTCACAGGGGGTTTTTTCTCCATGCAGATTTCCAACTTGTCATCATTTTTCTGTAAATAGATTTCCAGCTTATCCTCATATGCTTCTTCTTTACTCAAAACTTCAGTGTATTGTGTTAGAAACTGTGTGATCCTACCAAAGTACTGCTTTGATTGAATGTGTGCTTTGTTCTTCTCAAACAGACTTTCAGCATCTTCTCCCCGGAACTGTAATTGATCGTTTATGTTTTCATCAACTATTTCCAAGAGACGAGATAGTGCTGTATGAGAAATAGCCATTGATTTAACAGCTAATGCATCTTTAATTGTATCTTTCAACACTAAAAACCATTTGTTAGAACCGGGTTGCACAGCAAATGATGACTTGATTAGGCCCTCTTCATCTCTAACTTCATATATTGCAGCCATGACTCTTCAATGATTTTTCTAAAGCTCCACTCTCTACGATGAATTGTTACGACTGAACCGATTTGATTTTGCGCATCGATTTTATAGTTTGATCGAACGTGACATTCGAATTATTAACCAATCAGATTGCAGGATTTCTCGTTTCTAGAATCTTGTGGAACTTTCTGGAAAGTTCCAACAGAACAGATCACTACGTCATTTTTGAAAATCAGATTAGCGAATTTTTCTCTTCTTTCATCTACGTTTTCTGATTGCTTTCCTACCACCATTAAGTCGCTTTCTACGCTTTCTTCTCACACCGCCACCGGCTAATTTTCTTAAACCAGTCTCAACACCTAAACCAGTTGCAGCTATGGCACCGCCTTTTGCAGCTGCTTTTGCTCCTTTTAACGCGAATTTCTTTACGGCTTGTTTACTAATATTTCTAGTCACTGCTCTTCCTCCTTGCTTAATTGCTTGTTTAACTGCTGCTCGCGCTAATGCAGACCCCATCTTTCTAGAATTTTCTAATGTTGACTTCCTTTTATAACCACCTCTCATCAACTCGAATTCTTCCTGGCCATCATCATTTTTTAACATATCATCAATAATCATTGAAGCAATAATAGTTCCTGCTAGTGATGCCATTATTTGAAATCAGATTTTTTAGCATATGCGAATTTATCCAGCGCTTTCTTTGGTACCCCCGCAGCTCTCCAGACTTCTCTAGAGATAAATTGTAAAGGTTTATCCTTTTTCCACCCCTTTTTCCTAATTCTCCGTTTCAATTCGCGCTGTAAGCCTGGTAATGGTGTAATACCAATCGCTGTTTTGACACTCCAATTTTGTAGGTTTTTAAAAAGACCTTTACCTCTAATTCTTTGTATGTGTCGTCGCTTTATACGCTGTTTCTTTCTATCCTGCCTCTTACGCTTACCCATCTTTAATTACTAGGTGCATGCATTGTATTTATAAGAGATTTGAGATGACTTAGATATTCTTGTAAACTTTTATCAGATTTTCTTAAAGCCTTTATATACTTTTGTTGATCTTTTTATATTACACATTTATTAGACAGGAAACAATACAAGAGTTTCGCCAGTCTACCATTACCATCTGGAAAAGGATATATTTGTAAAAACTTTCGCAGAAATTCACGAGGTTGAATATTTCTATCATCTAAGAGTTTAGCAAGTTCTTTCTCAATATCTTCAGGTTTACAATATTCAAAGTATTCTTCATTGAAACATGTTATTAGAGGGTTTTGCGCAAATTCGCCATAGTTTTCATATATGATAAAGGAATGCGCTTCTTTTATTATACTAATTGTTAACCGATTGGTATATTCTCTTATAGTTTTTAAATAGATATAGACATCATGTAAATCACCAAAATTTTCTGTCTCGTTAATTGAATTTAACTTTTCAAAATAATACGATGCAATATGGAATAAATAGAGCCAATCATTAAGCTTTTATAACTGATTTTTTAAAAAATGATGTAAACAGTTAGCGTTCTGGTGATGGGCCAATTCTTAACGTTAGTCGTCCTGGAAAAATTCCCGACATTCTGTCCACCATTTCTCTGAATTCAATCATACGAACTAAAAATCTAGCGTTCTTATTACTATCGTTTGCAAACCTTCTTATTCTTGTCAGCAAAAATGGATTGACATTACTATCGTTTGTAAACCTTCTTATTCCTGTCAGCAAAAAAGGATTGACCTCTTCTTCTTCTTCTGGTGTGTTATAATGCTGTTGACTTAACGCTTCGTAGCTCTCTTCAGAATAATTATCCATACTATCTTCGCTATCATCAGCGACAAGCCCATAACCTCTGATATCTACATCATCATCGGGAGTGTTGAATGCCCTATCTGTTATCTCCTGAAGTGCTGTTTGCACCATTACATCGCGCACCATTGTAGGTCGTGCTAGTATAGATTCTGAAGGCTGTATAATCACAGATTCTGAAGATTCTGAAGATTCTTGAGCAGCAGCAGTCTAATAATAATAAAGAGAATATGAGAAGATGTTCCAGTCTTAAAAGTATATTTAAATGAGTATAAATTATGCTTTTACAAATTACATCTAGTATAACAGCATTGTATGGTGCGAGTCTACACAGAGGACATGAATTCATTTGCACTCGCCATCTGAAATGAAAAAGAAATAAATAAATACTTGAAATAATTAGTATAAACAAATGTTTGAAATAATAATAATTATAGGTTCAAGTGAATGCTTAAACAACTTACTGGTTTATGCATTCCAGATGAAAAACTTGCTCACACCGCTGGCATCTCCAGTAGTAAGCATCATTCACCTCTGATGTTAGGCAAATGGAGCAGTGGCTCTGAAATACTGACTCTCCTGGTTGCAGTATGATCATTTGCTGCATGTTGACAATTGCTCTCCTCGCTCCAATCATCTTTTCTTCGAGACTTGCAACTAAACACAACAGGTCGCAGTAGGTTGAAGCAAAATAAAAAAACAACAAACTCAACGGTTTTGTGTGTTTCTAAAAGCCTTTGAAGAAGCCTTGGACACAAGACTTTCAACCAATCAAATCGCTGTAAGCTAGACCTAGTCTTCTTCAGAACTTTCTAGAAACAAGAGTTTTAACCAATCAAATCGCTGTAAGCTAGACCTAGTCTTCTTCATAGAAACCTTGGAAACAAGAGTTTTAACCACTCAAATCGCTGTAAGTTGGAAACATAATCAATCAACCAATCAGATCTAGTCTTCTTTCAATGATAACTTGTCACGTGGCGAGGATTTTATCGCGGGAAAAATTGAAATTGGCGTCACGTCAGCAAATGCAAACACTCTTGGAAAATTTCTCGGAATTTTGGTATCTTTAACTTTTCTCTACTTTTTCTCAGAAAAGTGTTAGAAACGAGGTTTTCTTATCATTTTAACTTATAAAAAATTTCTTGTTTATGTAAGGATGTTTCATTTTTATTTGTTTGGTTGTAACTTATTCTAAATGCCGTGAAACTTATGAAGCTTCGAGACCCGACCGGGTCTAGAATCTTGACTTCAATTCTTCGTTTCAACTCTTACTTTTTTCATAGAAATGTAGTTTTCTTATCATTTCAACTTGTAATAACTATTAAAGGATATTTCATTTTTATTTGCCTGACCAAAACTTATTCTAAAAGCCATGAAACTTATGAAGCTTCGAGACTCGGTCGGGCCTAGAATCTTGACTTCAATTCTTAGTCTTTGGTTTCAATTCTTTCAACTAAATTTCTGATTCTTTATTTTCTAGTTGTTCATCGAATACTGTAAATAAGGTATGTAATTTTATAATTTTTGGTTTTTGTTTAGTTTTATATGAGCGCTCAAATCACTATACACTTTCTTCAGACACTTTTTAACGTCTTTTATTTCACCTTGTTTTCTAGAATGTCAAGAATCGCACTTCTTGATATTGAATATATCTAGACGAAGGAGGACCATCAATGTACACGAAAGATAGCAATATTGTTGGATGATGGGGAGGCAGTGTTTGTAAGGGAGTACAAACCCTGTACTCCCTTTGGAAAAATTAAACCAGAATACCAAAAAGCATTTAATTATTGCAAATGGAAAATACACCATCTGGAATATCAACCTCCTCCAGTAGCATTGAAATGTGTGAAATCTCCACCCATCATCAAGGACATCTTGAATTGGAATAACATTGGAGTCGTATATTATAAAGGCGGCCATGTTGAACGAGATTATTGTATCAAACTTGGCATACCTTCAAGAAACATCGAAGAATTTGGGGCGCCGAAGGCGACGTCGCACGACCCCTTAGAAGAACTACAAGAACATTTTAAATTCCTAAGAGGTATGAATTTAATCTGAATAATAATATTGTTTTAATGTTTTTAATGTTCTTGTAGTTCTTCTAGAGGGTTGTTTGTTGTTGTTTTCGACGTCTTAAATTCTTTATTTGGTATGCCAATTTGTTTGATACAATAATTTCGTTCAGTATCGCCCTTTACAAAACACTGACCCCATTCCATTGTAAGATGTCCTTTGATGATAGGTGGTGAATAAAAATAACCATATTCTAATTATCAGCTTGTTCTCCCCATCATCTAACAGTATTGCAGCTTTTCTTATACATTTATGGTTCTGTTTAGTTTGAATGTTTCGAATAAGTAAAGTTATTAACCCTATTAAGTATGGGGGGGGGGGCGTTTTTTGCCCCCCCCTCCTACTTTTGCTCGTGTATCATCTGCAAGAACTCCTTAGTAGCTTTGGTAAGGGTCTGACTTTTCGTAGAATTTATCAAGGAACCTTGTAGTATGGGTTATGGTGTTGCGGACTTAGTCACGTGACCAGCAAATGTCCATATTTGGAAGCAGGTAATGCAAATTACACTTAAATCGGCTATATCTCTGTCAAGAATTATTACATATGAAAGAAATATAAATGGTTGGACTTCTCTTGGCGAGAGCTATCATTTGATATATCATTTGAATGTTTTTGATATTGTTGGCAAATTTTGCCATTGTCACGTGATCAATTTAATTAATGTCGTTAATTAGCCTAATTAGCAATTTTGCTTTAATTTTTGGATTGAGTCAAGCATAACGCAATGTAAACTATGCTTATGAAGACTTTTACTGAAAATAAAGCTTGTTATATACATTTTCCAAAATGCTGAGTAAGCAAAAAACTTTGTCCTCATCATAAAGGCTTATAAAAGTTGATAGGAAACAGCAATTAGCTGATAATTAGCTTAAATGATAGAAAAAGTGTACTTTCTACGGGGATTTTGACATTTACAGTGCCTTTTACCTATTTTAGTCCGATTTAGCTTGATTTTCGGCAACGTAGATGAAATAGTCGTAATTTCACACTTTACACGGTCGCTAGGCAACATGTCACGTGACTAATTAGCAAACCATAGTGTTAATTACTTGCAATTGGGTACTTGCACATGTCTACTAAGTTTCATGTCAATCAGACAAATAGCAGCTGAGATAACTAGGGGGGCAAAAAACGCCCCCCCCCCCATACTTAGAGAGGCAAAAAATAGCCCATACCGAATAGGGTTAATGAACATTGGTGTTCTCTTGATGTTTAGTGATGTTTCATTGGTGTTAATCGATGTTCATTCGTATTCCCTCGGATATTTTCAATTAAAATATTAAAATTATTCAAATAATTAGAATTTCCGTCTCCATTTAGACTCCATTTAGACTAAAAAAATATAGCCCCAGTTGTTGAATTTTTAAAATGTTGAAGCTTGTTTGAAACTGATAGTTTTGTTGGTGGTGGTGGTATAGCTTTTCTTGGGTATTGCCTCTCATTCTGCTTTTTAAGTTGATGTATGTCCTTTATTAGCTCTTTAATTTCTTGCCATAACAGTACATTTTCTTTGAATTCTTTTTGGTTGGATTTTCAAGTGTTGTAAGAGAAATTGTGTCTGAGAAGTGGTTGAAAGGTGATGTTGTATAGGTCCTGGGTTAGATTCTATTTCGATGCTCTACCTGAATTATTGAACTGAATTATTGAATTAGAATTATTGAATTATTGAATTGTTGAACTATTGAACTGAACTATCAAATTAATGAATTATTGAATTGTTGAACTATTGAACTGAATTATTGAACTATCGAATTGTTGAATTGGTTTGAATTAGAATTATTGAATTATTGAACTATTGAATTGTTTGAATTGGTTTGAATTAGAATTATTGAATTATTGAACTATTGAACTGAATTATTGAACCTCTTTTATTATTCTGTGTTATACTACAAGAACTCTTGAAAACGAGGTTGGAGAAACCAGGATAATATAACCATCGATCGCACTATAGCGCGACCTGATGACGTCACTGATGATACCCCTGTGAGATTCTTGAAAACGAGGTTGGAGAAACCAGTATAATATATTCATAAAAACCGTTGCGCTATAGCGCGACCTGATGACGTCACTGATGACGTCACTGCGCTGGGACCCGCATCTCTGAAGTTCAGCATGGCGCTTGCATCCTACTTCGGTGAAGAAAAGAAGAGCTAAGCAACCTGATTTGAGAAAAACTTTGTCGAAGAAACTGTTGAAGAAGAAATCGCAACAATGAGTATAAAGCCAGAATATACTGAATGTCCTAGTGAAAGATTGGATTTATTCTGCTCACCAGTAATTCAAAACAATGTCAAGTATTTAAAGATGTTGAATATTTTCCACAAACTGCTGCTCTCAATGCTTCAAAACAAACTGTTGTGTTTGACATTCCTGCTCAGCCTGATCATATGATTGACTTGAATCATTCTTATTTTGTCTCGACTCTGGCTATTAAAAGAGTCGATGGAAGTGATATTGGAAAAACCACAATAGAATTTGCTGGAGTAATAAATAATATTGGTCAATCAATGTGGAAGCAGATAGAGTTGGTTTTGAATGACACTCCCATCACAGAAGCAAATGGAATGTATGTCTATCAATCTTACTTGGAAACAATTCTGACGTTTGATGAAACCAGAGATAAAAACTATTTGAAAATGACAAACTGAGTCAGTGATACGATTGGCAAATAAAATGTTGGTTTTCCAACAACTGCAATGGCAAAAAATCTAGGTTTAAACGCAAGATCTGCACCATTTGATGATAGTGAAAAGGTTAAACTGTTGACAAAACCTCATGTTAACGTTTGCAATCAAAGCAAGTACTTGCTGTCTGGCTTTCGTCTTCAATGGCGATTGAGCCTTAACAGCGATGTGCTTTGTTTGATGAGGAAAACTGCAATCACTTCACGTCTTTACATTTCCGAAGTGAAACTGGTGCTTCGTCCCATACATGTTAAAGATGATGTATTGAAAGGAACTGAAAGAACGCTGATGAAAACTAATGCAATTTACCCGGTCTGTCAACCTCACATGGCAAGCTACTTAATCAATACCGCAACAACTAGCTGGTTTCAAGATAATCTGTTCAACGGAAAGATTCCAAACAGACTGTTTTCTTGCTTTGGTTGATAATTCATCATTTAATGGAGGGGATGAAGGAAATCCATTTAAGTTTGAACGTGTTTCGGTTTCTGCCATTCAAGTGACTGTTGACAATCAAGAAGTTACCCCACCGCTAAGATTGAATTATGAAGATGATGATTACTTTGATGCCTACAGTAGTTTGGTGACTAGCCTGAATAATTCACCTAGCCTAATTGATTACGATAGATTCAAACAAGGATCGGCAATCTATGGTTTTGATTTGACACCGAAAGGAAACTGTGCAGATGAGCAATATTTACTTAAAAGCGAGGGTAATCTAAGAATAAGTATATATTTTGCAGAAGCTGTTGACAGTTTGAAGAAAATTGTAATTTTGGGTGAATTTGATAGGTTCATCCAAATTGATAGTCATAAAAATGTCATTCGAGATTGGTAATTATGGATGATATTACGATTAATAATTTACTTGCAAAACATGAAAAGCTACCTCATTTTCATGGCGTATTTGGAAAAGATGAAATCAAAAACATAGACATTCATTCTCTACCTTGTTCATGTATTTTCAATGAAGATAATTTGACTGGTAAAGGAACCCATTGGCTAGCTGTCTATATTGCCGATGATGGTCGATTGGATTTCTATGATTTGTTTGGTGAACCTCCTATGTTTAAAGAATTTCTAGCCTTTATAAGTCCCTTCAACCTCGCTTATAACAAGGTTCAAGTTCAATCCTATGAGACTGCCACATGTGGACAACATTGTATATTCTTTCTAATTAATAGAACAAAAAACGTTTGCTGAGACAGTTAAATGTTCAATCAATGTTTTTTCTTCTCAGCATCTTTCTAGCGAATAATGTCCATATGGCAGCGTGCTAAATCCATCATCGAGAATGTATCTTTCATCATCAAAGGGATTCAGCTATGTCTTTTTTCTTTCTGTAGTGTATATGGTGTGACAGTGTGATTCAATGTGGCATTGAGTGTGTGCATCCACTCTCATTTCCATCAAACATTTCACATAATCTTCATGCTTCATTTGCTTCTTCGCAGCGTACTTTTTGATTCCTTTTGCTGTTTTGATCGTATTTCCATCATTGATTTGACAGCTATACATCTTTGATCTCAATCCAACAAATTCTTTCATTCCCACACCACCAAGGTCGTCTTTCATTTTCCCGATAACTTTCTTGTTCCTTGTAGAGTAATTTCGATGTTCTTTATCGTAATTACTGAAATCGAATCCATCTTCGTGATCTTTCAATACTTTATCGACTTGCTCTTTAAACATTGGTATGTCATAGATGAAACTATCAGTGTCCATGTAGCATAGCTCAATATTTAGAAGGTTTGGCTTTGCAAAGTTATAGTAGAAATCATACATCAATGTTTTGCTAATATCCAATATGCTGAAACCAATATACATTTTGCAACTTTCTTCTTCTTTTTCTCAACCAAAAGCGTGTCTTCATTGATTTCAATTACTCCATAAAAGTTTAGATTTCTTACCCATTTTCTCAAGACTATTCCGTCAGTGCAGATTTCAAATAACGATGATTTCTTATGTTTTCCATCGCCTTCCCGAACACGGAATTGCTCATCAACTTGAACAGATCTTTCTCAAAGTCGTTTCTTACATGTGTTCTCTTCTGAGTATTAAAATCAATGTATTCTTTCAGCCATAGACTTTGCTTGAATTCGATGATTTCATGAACTTTTGTCAGCTTCAAACCCAAATCCAAATCCAAGGAGTCCAAACACTGCTTCAAATTTCTTTCATGCATGAGGTATTCTTCTTTGTTAAGTAGATTTGGTATTAGCTTCGGTGTTGACTTAAACTTTTTTCCATTGAAAAGTTCCTCATGAGCGTTCTTTCGATGTTCTGATATGATGCCTTCTTGAACTTGCAATCTTTGCGGCGCCAATTGTAGATCTGCATGATGATCATGTAACTGGGCTAGATTTTCTAAATCAACTTTGAGAATATAACCAACATCTTCATTTGATCTTGTCAGCAAAGCTTGGATGTCTGTATTTCTGATTTCTTCTTGTGAAAATTGCTTGAAACCATCGTACGGCATTGGTTGTGACATTGCCCATCCATAGAGATTGTTTGTATCTAGATACATCAGCGTGTTGTTTTCTGTTGATTTAGCATGACGTTTCACTGCTATCGAGACACCACCACGAATACCATCTTCAATCATAAGTGGAATGTCCTTCTTTTCTTCAGATAGCATATCCAGCTTCACACAAGTCATCTTCAGCATTGCATCCCAGGCCAGCGAAGGAGCACTTAGATAATGTGCAGGATCGAGTCCGTAGAATTCCAGACTCTGTGCTCTGAACGATTCGAATATATCAGTCAACAGCAACACATCAGTTTTCAACATAGTCATTCATAAAACTCTGGTCTGGAATCTCCATTGTGCTCATTGTTTGATCCTTTTTTCAAAAATTTTTGAGGTCACGTGATCATCACCGTGCACATCTTTGCAGTACTCTGGCCTAGCCTGTCGTGTGAAGTGTGTTCTTTCGAACCTTCCGGGCTTAGTTGATATTTTGGCGTTGTTTTATTCGTGATTATAATAAGTTCATTACTTTCATAGAGAAATGTGAATGTTGGCAAATGTTGTAATAGAATTAATTTTTAATTTTGCCGGGCGATAACTGCGCCTTCAATCAGTGTGGAACAAGTCGAAGGAACAAAGGTGTTGGTTTGTTCAAACTTCCGAAAGGAAAAGACGAGCAAAGCAACAAATGGTGAAGAGATTTCTTAAATATTTTAACAAAATATTGTGTTCAGGACGATAGTTTAAAAAATACAGGAAAGAAAGAAAGAGTGCCAAGATCAGTTGTGAAAGATATTCCACTAGTCATTAATGAAAGACAATATTGTTACAAAAATTTCAAAGAACTCAGCACAAGAATATTGAAACGTGTTTTAAGAGACTGGAGTGTATCCTTATCGGAGGATCAAGTTCGCCTCTGCAAATATGAGGCTCCTTTTGTTATCCCAAGGCTGGATATACAAATAGACATTAGTTTCGGATTTGCACTGATAATATTTGGTTCGTATCTTACTGTAGATCACATATTGCACAAAAGTTGTAAAAGGAGTTTGAGAAATATCACAGTTTCAAACTTGATAAATGAAATAGAAACATTTGAAATTTGCACAGGGCACCCAGAGAATCTGTTTTCTGGACTTTCAATAAGGCATGTGTACCCAATACATGCTAATCCATTTGAACAAATGGAAGAATCAAATCCTTTTCGATTAAAAGAATATACAAGAGCAGAAAAATGTGAAGTTCTTGTTTTAACAGGTGAAGGGAGTTGTGTGATTTGCAAGCAAACAGTTAAAATCCAAGAGGATTCCAATCAAAGAAAAAGAAGGAGAGAGGAAAAACCTGCAAAACTAAAGGCACCTATAAGTTAAACATCTTCTAATAGCATAAAGTTAACACTTCAGGCTCAAAGATTAAAATGTAGGCAACTTGAAGGGCAGATTCAAGAAATGAAAAAAGAGATTGAGAAAAAAAGCCTACCAATTGCTCAGGATCTCAGTCATGATTTGCTAAGCATAATTTCAGAAAACAGCAACAAGATGACCACATTCATTAAGTTGTTTTGGGAACAACAACAAAAAATGTTCCCCGCTCACCTACAGGAAGACGCTATCATCCTACAATCATTCGTTGGTGTCTTTCTGTAGCTTCGAAGTCAGCATCAGCATATGACGAATTGAGGGACACTTTCAAGGACTGCACAATTGTGCTACCAAGTCGAAGGGTACTGAGAGACTACACAAATGCAATAACACCCAGGACTGGCCTTAACCCTGGAATTATCAATGAAATTAGAAATGCAACAAAAGGCAATGTCAATCACCAAAGATTTGTCTTCATTCTTTTTGACGAAATGAAAGTACAAGGGAATTTAATTTGGGACAAACATTCTGGGGAACTCATTGGTTACGTAAGTCTGGGTGACCCATATACTGACTATGCAACTTTGGAGAAAGTGGATGAAATAGCCTCTCATGCTCTTTTGTTTATGGTGAGAGGGATATCATCACCCCTAAAGCATACCATTGGATATTTTTCGACCACAGGTGTTACTGGAGTTCAGTTGTTTCCAATATCACCTGCAGACTTGCAGTTGTTGGTGCAACTGGTGATGGTGCATCTCAGAAACGAAAATTTTTTCTCATGCATGAAAGTATTCAAGGAGATGATGGTAAAAGTGTTGTGTACTGCACAAAAAAATCTTTTTGCTCCAGAGAGGAACATATACTTTTTAGCGATGCACCACACCTTCTTAAAACTGCAAGGAATTGTTTATTCAATTCTGGCTCAGGCAACCAGAAACGACTAATGTGGAACAATGGGCAGAATCTTCTCTGGAATCATGTGTCCAAAGTGTTTTACACAGATATTGAAGATGGTTTATATTTTCTGCCAAGAATCACCACTGACCATATAGAGCTAACAGCATATTCTGTTATGAGAGTAAGTCTGGTAGCACAGGTTTTAAGTTCAACAATGGCTAATGTTTTGAAAAACTTTGGTCCACCTGATGCTGCAGGAACAGCAGATTTCTGTGAGCAAATGGACAGGTTTTTTGATTGCTTTAATGTGCGTAGCACTTCGGAAGGCAAAAGGGTTAGAAAAAGCTTCCTGTTGCCATACAAAGATTGCAATGATGAAAGATTTTCATGGTTGACAGATGTTTTCCTTAATTATTTGTCCAAATGGAAGGAAAGCATCAAGGAAAGGCCTGGCAATTTTGATGACAATGCAAAAGAACGCATGTTTCTTTCACATCAAACATATGAAGGAATCCAGATAAGCATTTATTCAATGATAGATCTTGTCAAATTTTTGCTTAATGCAGGGATGAAGTATGTTCTCACAAATCACTTAAGTCAGGATCAAGTTGAACAATACTTTGGAAAGCAAAGGTCAATTGGACGAAGGTCAGACAACCCCACCATTTATAACTTTGGTTATAATGATAACAAAATCAGAATACAAAGATCAAATTCACAGATTAGAGGAAATACAATTGGAAATACAACTGGTCAAAAACGCTGGCGCACAGTTGATAATAATAAATTACTCAGACGCAAACGCAGAAAGTAATCTTTGGAGAGTTTTGAACAACAGTTGAAATCACACTATCTGACTGATTTATTAACTCTAACTTTTTTCAAAATTTAAAAAGGTTTATTCACAAACTTCTGGTGTGTCGGTCTTTCGTTTTAATTCTTTCCTTAATGATTTTACCTTTGATAATTGTTTTTTCTTTGCCTTGTACCTGTTGATAACATCTTTGGCAAAACTAAATGATCGCACTTTTATATACAGCAATAAGGTTTGATACAAAATATCTTTTGACACAATATTATGCACTTCTAATTCTGCACGATTTACCCACTGATCAAAAAAGGTTATTATTTCATGGTTCTTTGTTAAATTGTTAACAATATCTTCCTTATTGATGCTTGTGATGTGATCTCCTAATGTGACACTCTTAAAATGGATTTCGGCAATTGTAAAAATTTGCTCAACTTCAATGTTAATTTTCCATAGTCCTCCTCTGTTAACACAATCAACAAGCTTGTGTGCTGTGCCCGAATCTTCAGCTTTTTTTCCAGCTTGAACCAATGCTATGGCCTGCTGACTTGATGCAGTTCTCCATTTTTTGGATTTTCGTAAACGTTTGTTCAGAGAAAACAGAACATAGCCACCAAGATACTGTAACGCTGATTTTTCTTTTTTTGTTAAGCTGGTGCAGGCAGCTTTTGCTGTTGGAATGCCGTCTTCTTTCTTTGCCTTGCAGAAGGATACAATTCTATCTGCTAATCTGGTTGCCAGAAGAACTGAGGATTGAAAAGAAATGCCTGGAAAATAATATCTAGCTTTAAGTGGAACAAGTCCAAAATAACTTTTTAAATACAGGGCCATTTATTGGTTTTGATTGTAGGCCCCGTAAATTTGATATAATTCTAAACAATGTGCCTTTGTTGGAATAATTCTGCGCTGGACAGTATGTACTTAACACAAAATAACCTATTGTTTCAACTCTTGCAGTTCGAGAAGATTAGCGATCAGACTAGGTGGATGAGATTTCAGTGGTGATTTGTTTTTCACTTTTAGTAAACATGGGCTTGGTTGTAACAAGTTGAAAAAAACACAGATTTATGAGACAACTAAAGAGCCTTAACTTGTATGGTTCTTAGGTTTCTCGTACGACACTGTGGATACTGTTTAAGTTTGTTTTGTGAATAGTAGGCCTAACGCCATTTTGAAGTGCAGGTTTTTGAGGTAGTCCCCCAGTTCTTGGCTCACTGGTCATTAACCTCTCTTTGGGTTCTTCTTATGTCTTGCTGCAAATTTTTGGTAGCAAGCGACTTTACTGTATAGTTGAAGTAAAGGAAGATGTAAGAAAAGCTGGACATTTCTGAGATTGTATTAAAGAACCTCTTAGGAAAACCCTTTGTGTTATGATATTGATAAAATAATCTGGTTTTTATAAAAGCTAGGTCTACTCATAGGTAGGCCAATGTATCTACTGTAAATCTCGGTTTCTTTGAAAAAGAACTTTTCTCTTTGCTTTGGGCAAGGTAAATATAATGGATCTGTTTTAAAATTGTTCATATGTTGTTATTTCTTACTGTGACAGCCTCAGCCTATAGCATAGTAAAGGTTATTGTTATAGTTATGTGACAGCCTAGGTTGTTCTATGCCTATATAGCAATAGTAAAGGTATTTCACTTATTGTTATATCCTTTGTTACAATGGCTAGTTTATGATATGTTTTTTTACCTTTACACATTTGACAAATGCTGTAGGATCTCAATGCTTTTATGATATATAACTGTTTGGAGTACTGATGACAGACTACGGTTGTTGTTTGTTTTTAGCACCAAATAAAATACCCTTTGAGAAGAGTGTTGTTCTTTGGTTTAATTGATGTTGGGTCATTTTTGGTTGGGTGAAATTTGAATTTGGTTGGGTGTTATTTCTGAGATTGACTACTTTTAAAAGGGATTAAATTACAAACATTTCCATTTTATTGAAAGATTAAAAAGAATGGCTACTCTTACCAAATATGTTGCCCACTTATTAAAAAATTGAGAAGAAGTGTTACCCCAAGCAAACATTGCCTGCCTGTTAAGAGATGGACAGCAACTGTTGTTCCAAAAGAAAAAAATTATTGAAGATTGAAAGCAGCCTTAATCCTGAAGCAAAAATTCTTCCTCTATCAAAATGTGGAAGACAGTCATAACACTTCATCAGGGAAAGATATTTTATTATTTCTGTTCTCATATATTTCATCATGTTACCTCAGATAACCATATTTGGAGAAATGTCAGCAAAAAACTAAACTTATAGCATAACATCCTTGAAACTTATAACATCCTGGAAACTTGTCCAAACTCAATAAACCATACATAAATTGATTTGTCTTCACAAGTGTTTATTAAAAGATGGGAAAACCTGCTGCCCAACAACAAACATTTCTCGTTTATTGAATGACGGGGAAAACCATTAACACTGCAAGCCTTTACTCCCAGCAAGCATTCCCCGTTTATGAAAAGGTGGAAAGGCTACCCGTTATGTCACCCCTCAACTCAACGAGTATTCCCCGTTTATTAAATGACAGGGAAAACCATTAACACTGCAAGCCTTTACTCCCAGCAAGCATTCCCCGCTTATGAAAAGATGGAAAGGCTACCCGTTATATCACCCCTCAACTCAACGAATATTCCCCGTTTATTAAATGACAGGGAAAACCATTAACACTGCAAGCCTTTACTCCCAGCAAGCTTCCCGTTTATGAAAAGATGGAAAGGCTACCCGTTATGTTACCCCCAAACTCAAGGAATATTCCCTGTTTATTAAATGACAGGGAAAACCATTAACACTGCAAGCCTTTACTCCCAGCAAGCATTCCCCGTTTATGAAAAGATGGAAAGGCTACTCGTTATGTCACCCCTCAACTCAACGAATATCGCCTGTTTATTAAAGGACGGAAACAAAGCCTTTACCCCCAACAAACATTCCCCGGTTATTAAAAGATAGATAAGACACCCGTTACCCCTCAACGAATATTGCCCGTTTATTAAAGGACGGAAACAAAGCCTTTACCCCCAACAAACATTCCCCAGTTATTAAATGATAGATAAAACACCCGTTACCCCTCAACGAATATTGCCCGTTTATTAAAGGACGGAAACAAAGCCTTTATCCCCAACAAACATTCCCCGGTTATTAGAAGATAGATAAGACACCTGTTACCCCTCCACGAATATTGTCCGTTTATTAAAGGACGGAAACAAAGCCTTTACCCCCAACAAACATTCCCCAGTTATTAAATGATAGATAAAACACCCGTTACCCCTCCACGAATATTGCCCGTTTATTAAAGGACGGAAACAAAGCCTTTATCCCCAACAAACATTCCCCAGTTATTAAAAGATAGATAAGACACCCGTTACCGCTCGAAGAGTATTGCCCGTTTATTAAAGGACGGAAACAAAGCCTTTACCCCCAACAAACATTCCCCAGTTATTAAAAGATAGATAAGACATCCGTTACCCCTCAACTAATGTCGCCCGTTTATTAAAGGATGGAAACAAAGCCTTTACCCCCAACAAACATTCCCCGGTTATTAAAAGATAGATAAGACACCCGTTACCCCTCAACGGATATTACCCGTTTATTAAAGGATGGAAACAAAGCCTTTACCCCCAACAAACATTCCCCGGTTATTAAAAGATAGATAAGACACCCGTTACCCCTCGACGAATATTGCCCGTTTATTAAAGGACGGAAACAAAGCCTTTATCCCCAACAAACATTCCCCAGTTATTAAATGATAGATAAAACACCCGTTACCCCTCCACGAATATTGCCCGTTTATTAAAGGACGGAAACAAAGCCTTTATCCCCAACAAACATTCCTCGCTTATTAAAAGATAGATAAGACATCCGTTACCCCTCGAAGAATATTGCCCGTTTATTAAAGGACGGAAACAAAGCCTTTATCCCCAACAAACATTCCTGGGTTATTAAAAGATAGATAAGACACCCGTTACCCCTCGAAGAATATTACCCGTTTATTAAAGGATGGGCACAAAGCCTTTACCCCCAACAAACATTCCCCGGTTATTAAAAGATAGATAAGACACCCGTTACCCCTCGACGAATATTGCCCGTTTATTAAAGGACGGAAACAAAGCCTTTATCCCCAACAAACATTCCCCTCTTATTAAAAGATAGATAAGACATCCGTTACCCCTCGAAGAATATTGCCCGTTTATTAAAGGACGGAAACAAAGCCTTTATCCCCAACAAACATTCCTGGGTTATTAAAAGATAGATAGAATATTGCCCGTTTATTAATGGACGGAAACAAAGCCTTTATCCCCAACAAACATTCCTGGGTTATTAAAAGATAGATAAGACACCCGTTACCCGTTACCCGTTTATTAAAGGATGGACACAAAGCCTTTACCCCCAACAAATATTGCCCGTTTATTAAAAGATGGAAAGAATACCCCTTACCCCTCAACGCATATTGTCCGTTTAAAAGGATGGGAGCAAAGCCTTGACCCTTAACAAAATTGTCCCTTTATTAAAACTTGGAAAAGGCTGTAGGTTGTAGGTTGTAGGCTGGTAAAATAGCATAGCTACAGAGCTGTAGGTTGTTGGTTGTAGGCTGGCAAAAAAACATAGCTACATAGCTATGCTGTGGTTGTAGGTTGTAGGCTGTAGGTCGTAGGTTCGTAAAATAACATAGTTACATAGATATGCTGTAGGCTGTAGGTCGTAGGTTGGCAAAAAAACATAGCTACATAGCTATGCTGTGGTTTTAGGCTGTAGGTTGTAGGCTGTAGGTCGTAGGTTCGTAAAATAACATAGTTACATACATATGCTGTAGGCTGTAGGTCGTAGGTTGGCAAAAAAACATAGCTACATAGCTATGCTGTGGTTGTAGGCTGTAGGTCGTAGGTTCGCAAAATAACATAGCTATATAGCTACGCTTTTCGTTGTGTGGTTGTTAGCTGTAGGTTGTAGGTGGTAGATCGTAGGTTGATAAATAACATAGCTACAAAGCAATACTGTGTGTTCTAGGTGGAGGGTCCTAGCATGGCGGACAAATATAACTATGACCCTATGTTGTAAGTTCCAGGTTGTACATCGACATGATTAGGGCTCCCAACCTTCTGCAGGCCACAAATGCTAATCACGCATGGGCCTTGTAGGTACATATGCACTGATACACCCGTAGGTTGTAGGCTCACAACATAAAAGGTATAACTTTGAGGTTCTAGAAGTTTCGAGAAGTTTCCAGAAATCCTACAATCTGATCGATTATGATGGCGTAATAATAATTCGAACGCGACGTTCGAATCGTTTATTAAATAAAATAACATAATAATCCTACAATCTGAATAACTAAAACTTTCCAGAACTTTCCAGAAAGTTCCACAAGATTCTAGAATGTTCCACAAGATTCTAGAAACGAGAAATCCTACAATCTGATTGATTAATAATTCAGACGTCACACCTGATTTAACAGAGAATCTCCATAGTATAGCTATATAAATCGAGAAGAAGCAACAGTCTGGTCATACCACTCAATAGATGCGAAGATGATTTCACTAGCTTACCTCATATTCAACGCTGTGAAGAAGGAGCGGAATTAACTAGAAAGAATCTAGTTGCATATTCTTTGGAGAGGAACTATGAATGTCGCAATTTAGGAGTTATATCTTTCGAGAGACAATCAACCCCATCAACAGTTCATACTATTATTGGATGCGAGATCTTCTAACATATGCAAGAGCTAGCTCTAAAAACTCAATAAAGTCCCGAGTAGAACAACATCAAGTCTTATCCAAGCTAGAAGCTAAAGGCCTAGTTTGTGAACTTTTTTCAATTATGGATAAAGAAGGAAATTGGGGAAGAATGGCTATGTTAATGATTTTATTGAAGAACTTGCTGATGGTTTAATGAAATATCATGATAGGACTGTAGCAACATCATTCATAGAAGAAATAAAAGAAGAAATCAATGATAAAGCATTAGGAGATTGGGGTGAAAAACTACTAATTGACTCAGAATGTTTTATGTTATATTGATAAGTTGTCTTAAATTACTACATTTAATTATATAGAAATAATGCTAAATTCAATTAATGAAAATTAAGTCGATGATTTACAAGATGTTTATATCTATTCAAAAACTATAAGAGAATATACCAACAGATTAACAATTGGCACATAGAACAAGTCCATAATGGAGATTCAAAATATATATCTACAATATAAACAACCATCAACTGCGCATGCGCAGTAGTTATATCAATAACGGTAAGAGCTAGAGGCCTGGGACCTAGCATGTAGAACAAAGAAGTAATAGAGATTTAAATGATGTATGTCATATAAACATTTATTAAATAGCCCATGCGCAATAGCAATATCTCTAATAGCTTTTGGTTTAATCCATGGTTTATGAGTATTATCTAAGCTTATGCAATTCATTGTCCGTATATGGACAGTAGCCGTTGATTTACAACCTTATTTTCAAAGAATGACAACACATGAAAACGACACTATTTTCTAACAGTACATTAATGAACAATAATGTCTAAACATTTTTTAGGTATAGCTATTTCTAGTTATTTCCATAGTATGGGAATAATCGAGTACTAGCATATTGAACTTCATTCACAGCAGCATGATCCTTACTAATCCTCACTAATCCTTACTGATCCTGAGCTAATCAGGTAATGATTAGTTAAGGATCAGTAATGATCAGTGAGGATTAGCTAAGGATCAGTGAGGATCAGTAAGGATTAGGTTAGGATCAGGTAATGATTAGTTAAGGATCAATAAGGATTAGCTAAGGATCAGCAAGGATCAGTAATGATCAGTAAATATTAGCTAAGGATCAGCAAGGATCAGTAATGATCAGTAAAGATTAGCTAAGGATCAGCAAGGATCAGTAATGATCAGGTAATGATCAGTAATGATAAGTGAGGATCAGGTAATCATTAGTTAAGGATCAGCAAGGATCAGTAAGGATCAGTAAAGATTAGCTAAGGATCAGCAAGGATCAGTAATGATCAGGTAATGATCAGTAATGATCAGGTAATGATTAGTGGGGATCAGGTAATCATTAGTTAAGGATCAGTAATGATTAGGTTAGGATCAGTAAGGATTAGCTAAGGATCAGTGAGGATCAGCAATGATCAGTAAAGATTAGCTAAGGATCTGTAATGATCAGTAATGATCAGGTAATGATTATTTAAGTATCAGTAAGGATTAGTTAAGGATAAGTAAGGATCAGTAAGGATCAGTAAAGATTAGCTAAGGATCAGTAATGATCAGTAAAGATTAGCTAAGGATCTGTAATGATCAGTAATGATCAGGTAATGATTAGTTAAGGATCAGTAAGGATTAGTTAAGGATCAGTAAGGATCAGTAAGGATCAGTAAAGATTAGCTAAGGATCAGCAAGGATCAGTAAGGATTAGTTAAGGATCAGGTAATCATTAGTTAAGGATCAGTAAGGATCAGCCAAGGACCAGTAAGGATTACTTAAGGATCAGTAAGGATCAGCCAAGGATCAGTAAGGATCAGTAAGGATCAGCTAAGGATCAGTTAAGGATGAGTGAGGATCAGTAAGGATTAGTTAAGGATCAGGTAATCATTAGTTAAGGATCAGTAAGGATCAGCCAAGGACCAGTAAGGATTAGTTAAGGATCAGTAAGGATCAGCCAAGGATCAGTAAGGATCAGTAAGGATCAGCTAAGGATCAGTTAAGGATGAGTGAGGATCAGTAAGGATTAACTATGGATTAGGTATGATTAGTGAGGATCAGTAAGGATTAACAATGGAGTAGGTATGGCCTGATTGGAAACATCCTTCCTGCGCAAGTGTGGAATTCCTTTCCCACATCATATTGAATGGAGGAACCAGTCTATAAATTCAAGCGAGTTTATGCTCTAGGACTCAGATATTTAAGAGGTAGTCGACAATTATAAGTAAACCGCTAATCATGAATCAGTACAAATGTGATCATTGTGAATTCTCTTCCAAGTTTAAAAGTAATGTTAAGCGACATGAAGAAGAGATGCATGAGGAGAGTAGTGAAGAGTCTGACTCAGATGATGAGATAGAAGCTGAAAGTGATCATGATGATGATGAAACTGTCAACACTGAGGAGGATCTTCCTTTAGGGAATGTATGGCCTTCAATGCGTAGGGAAGTTGATAAAGATGAAAACATACTGCAAGTCTTCAGGCGTAAATTTTATATAATAGAAGTTTTGAAAATGATGCTGTTGTGACTGCAGTCATAGCAACCATGCAAAAAGCACAGAAGGAAGATGGTAGGGATATGCAAGAGGCCTTAGATTATGCTATTGAGAAAGAAAATATCTCATCATACGTCAAGCAAAGAATGATGAAGAAGAGGAAGCTAGTAATTCTGAGGATGCTGCTGTGAATGAAGTTCAATATGTTAGTACTCGATTATTCCCATACTATGGAAATAACTAGAAATAGCTATACCTAAAAATGTTTAGACATTATTGTTCATTGATGTACTGTTAGAAAATAGTGTCGTTTTCATGTGTTGTCATTCTTTGAAAATAAGGTTGTAAATCAACGGCTACTGTCCATATACGGACAATGAATTGCATAAGCTTAGATAATACTCATAAACCATGGATTAAACCAAAAGCTATTAGAGATATTGCTATTGCGCATGGGCTATTTAATAAATGTTTATATGACATACATCATTTAAATCTCTATTACTTCTTTGTTCTACATGCTAGGTCCCAGGCCTCTAGCTCTTACCGTTATTGATATAACTACTGCGCATGCGCTGTTGATGGTTGTTTATATTGTAGATATATATTTTGAATCTCCATTATGGACTTGTTGTATGTACCAATTGTTAATCTGTTGGTATATTCTCTTATAGTTTTTGAATAGATATAAACATCTTGTAAATCATCGACTTAATTTTCATTAATTGAATTTCGCATTATTTCTGTATAATTAAATGTAGTAATTTAAGACAACTTATCAATATAACATAAAACATTCTGAGTCAATTAGTAGTTTTTCACCCCAATCTCCTAATGCTTTATCATTGATTTCTTCTTTTATTTCTTCTATGAATGATGTTGCTACAGTCCTATCATGATATTTCATTAAACCATCAGCAAGTTCTTCAATAAAATCATTAACATAGCCATTCTTCCCCAATTTCCTTCTTTATCCATAATTGAAAAAAGTTCACAAACTAGGCCTTTAGCTTCTAGCTTGGATAAGACTTGATGTTGTTCTACTCGGGACTTTATTGAGTTTTTAGAGCTAGCTCTTGCATATGTTAGAAGATCTCGCATCCAATAATAGTATGAACTGTTGATGGGGTTGATTGTCTCTCGAAAGATATAACTCCTAAATTGCGACATTCATAGTTCCTCTCCAAAGAATATGCAACTAGATTCTTTCTAGTTAATTCCGCTCCTTCTTCACAGCGTTGAATATGAGGTAAGCTAGTGAAATCATCTTCGCATCTATTGAGTGGTATGACCAGACTGTTGCTTCTTCTCGATTTATATAGCTATACTATGGAGATTCTCTGTTAAATCAGGTGTGACGTTTGAATTATTAATCAATCAGATTGTAGGATTTCTCGTTTCTAGAATCTTGTGGAACATTCTAGAATCTTGTGGAACTTTCTGGAAAGTTCTGGAAAGTTCTAGTTATTCAGATTGTAGGATTATTATGTTATTTTATTTAATAAACGATTCGAACGTCGCGTTCAATTATTATTACGCCATCATAATTAATCAATCAGATTCTGGAAAGTTCTCGAAAGTTCTAGACTCAAATGCTTTCTCATTTTCTTCAGCATGCTTGTATGTATATAAATTTCATTTCCCCTCCTGTATATTGTTAAATGCTCACATTTAAAATTATTATAACATACCGCCGAATAGGTATTACCCTCTGTATATTTATTTCTATCATTGAATATTCAATTTGTCAACATTTCAAATTCTTCAGTCTCAGAGTTTCGGTAAATATCTCAGAGGCAACTTTTTATAGGAGAACTTTTTCGTACTATAATATTTCCATGAAAAATAATGTCCAGTTAATCCTAATTGAAGGAAAGGATCTGTAGAAGTAAAATGCCCCTCATTCTGAAAAGGCGTTTCTAATGAGAACAAATGGCACCCTTACCCCTGTTCACAAGGGTATGCGATTGATACTCACATAGAATGTCAATAAAAACTTTTGCTGACTTTTAGGGAAGCGTAGCTTCAGAAAAAATTGTAAAACCAGTACGGCGACCACAAACATTGTAGAAAATAAAAGACAACTTTTTAGCAACAGAGCAGCATATTCAGTAGTAAATTCAAATCATGGCGACAAATCCAAGTTTTTTCAATAAATTGAATAAATGGCTAGGCCATAAATTAAAGAAAGAAAATGACTTAAAACATGTTAACAACGCTTTGCTAATGAACACTTAGCATCATCAGGTGAAATGAAAGTTACAATCATGGTAAATTTATACTAATCAATAACAATGGATTACTAAAGATTGAATTAATTAAAGACAAGGCAAGATAATTTTACAGCATCGTTACAAAAATTAAAACAAAAATAAAGGAATACTCAAGGTTTGATTATTAAAGGATGGTTTATCATGTAAAATAAGAAGACATTCAAGAATTAAGTGATCAAAATCATTGGGGGCTCTCTTTAAAATTGAAAAGTCATCAAGAGAAGCATTGTGTCCAGAAGAAAATTTATGTTCAAAAATAGCAGAGGAACAGACTTTAACAGGATTACCCATTTTTCCTATTCCCAAATGTTCACGGCAGCGAGTATCCAAGTGTTGGGAAGTTTTCCCATAGTAACAAGCATTGCAGCTTGTGCACTTAAATTTGTAAACCACTCTAGAACATGTGGGAGTAGGAATACCGTCTTTAAATGGAAAAAACGAAGAAATACGCCTAGAGGATTTAATTATTAATCTAAGCTCAGCATAAAGAAAAGCATAATTTTACTAAGTTTTTTACGAATTTGCAGACTATGAAAACCCTGAAAAGGCAAGGAAAGAAAAATTATTTGTTTAGAAACGCCAAGTTTAGTAATTTTAGGTTGATATTGTTTTTCGAGAAATTTATAAATGACAGAATTAACAAAACCCAGCGGACATTGGCTTTGTCAACGGACCATTTGTAACTTTCATAACTACAGAGAATAATACAATTTTAGTCAAACATCCAAGAGGCCACATCATTTCTCTATTTCCAATTACACGCAAGCATGACCAAGAATATGCAACATCATTCCCCTGCCTTCCAGGCATGCTAAAACTATAACAAAAGTGCAAGGACAAACATTGCAAAAAATTTTTATATGGCTAGACAAGTTGTGAGTGTGAGTGGCTACTCAAGCCAGCAACTGCATGCTCTGAGTTGTATTCTACATTAGATGAGAATCTTGCTCTCATGGAGAGCAAGACCACATTTCTTAAAAACAAGGAAATAACAGAGCTAAGAGAGTCATTGACACCTATTGTGGATGTACTGCAAAAGTTCCATTGTGATTACAATGGTAAGGTGGAGACACACCATGCCAAAAAATTCGTCCAGAAGATCCTCCACTTCAACTCTTCTGAAATCAAGAAAATACATGACACAGTCAAAGTGGTTGGAGCTTTGTATTCTATGTTAATACATTTGCTTGTCATCCATTCACTATTTAAAAAACCCAGTTGCTGCGCAGATTCAATGTCCTTTGGACCTCAGGCTGACCCAAAATTCAAGAAGACCAAGGATCTTAAAGATCTTCTACCATTGCTATTCGTTACAAAGTCACAGGACACAGATACTGATGATGACGACAGCGACACCGAAAGACTTTCCAAGATGCTGGAGTCTGACGAACCAGGAAATGAAGACCGAAAAGATAAACAAAAACAGTAAAGTTCCCAGGAAAAGAAAAATTATTTCATCAGATGACGAAGACAATTCCAAGACAGAGGAACAACCATCACAAAAAGCCAGAAAGAGAGACAAAAAAGTCAAAGTAGACAAAAAGTCTACTTAATTGCATGATGAGGAAAAAAAACAAAGAGAAGAAAGACAAGAAAAAAGGAAAAAAGAAAACCTTCCACCACAACCAAACAACAACAAGAGAAAACAATGAAGAAACAAGCCAGAAATTATAAACAGAAGATGTCTTTCACAATGATCCACATCTCTAATACCATGTATGCAAGGAAACAATATCATTCGTCTTCTTCACTTATATTTAGAGTTTACTTACCAGTCAGAGAGATATCGAGAAACCGAGATAAAAAAGTTATCGCAAAACCGATAACGAGGTTATCGATATCGCGATATTTTGCTATATTTTGCTATAACCGATATAAAAAAATATCGAAATAGCGACATCATTTATATCGTATTCGTAATTATGAATTAAAAAGTATGTTTTTCGAAAGAAGTTGGTTTAGGCAATCTCTTACTTCATATAGAAGTCCAAACGAGTGCAACTTTTATAAGTTAGTTATTAAATAAACTTTGAATTTAAAGTTTTTGATTAGCTATGGCAAACTCAAGTGATTTTGTGCAGGAGACCTGGATAGAAATTGCAGTACTTTGGTCTATAAAGGGGTACCATGCCTTTAAAGTTCGCCCTTGCTCAGATATAAGTTTAATAATTACACCAGAGGAGGGCAACAAGTATGATCCACATGCTATGTTGGTGAAAATGCCCGACACTGTTCCTGATCAGCTTTTAGAGAAGGTAACAAGAGCAGGAGATGCAAAAGGAGACCCCAGTTGGTGAAAGATATAATTGGCAAAACAGTGGGACGAGTACCAGCCAACTTGAGTAAAGTTTTCGAAGTTTGGTGGAAAAAGATTATTGGTGAGCGATATTTCCTGCTTTTTGGTGGCAGAGCAGGACATACTGTAGATGTACCACACTGGCAGTCGTTTAAAAAAGCTAGAACCCGTGCTGGCCATGACCGACAAGGTGGGGGTGCAGAGCTTAGTTGCAGGTACACTATGAAAGTGAAGATGGCGCACATCGACGAAGCGAAAGCCATCTTCAAAGAAAAGCTTACTGTAGAAGAACTTAGTAAAGTTATGTTTCAGGGACAGACAATTGAAAAGATGAAGCCACATTGTTATTAAAAAATGTTTTTAAATTTGAATAGAACTTTTACGTAATAGAAAATTTCTTGGTATTTCTTTTATTGTTTATCTTATCTCTTATAGCATCCCCTTATTTTACGAAAATCTAACTTTTTGGTATTTAAAAGAGTTGCCCTTAGTTGCTAATAAGATTCATTCAGAAATCATTATTTTCTTCAGTTGGTTGGAAGTTTCAAAGCTTACATAACTACCCATTGCTGTGATTACAAAAATGATAAGAAACTTTGAGGTTCTATCATCAAGTGAGCATTTTCTCACTCAAACTCTTGAATTTTTCTCATCAAACTCTTACATTTTAGAGAAGATTGTAAACTGTTCTTATAAAAAAAGCGTAGTCTAATCAAACATTTGTGTTATAGATATCCATCTAGTTTGATTGGTCTCCTATCAGATAGAAAGCATTTGGTCTTTGGCATTATGCCCAGAATGCCATTCACTTAATCTTAGAAGAGAAAATCACACCAAATGAAAAATCTATTATTTTTAATCCCAAGAATAAACAACAAATATCAATTATGGTTACATGGTTACTCACAACACTGTTTACGTAGATAGAACATATTTAAGGTTTAGCTAGAATCCATAAATTGCTGTAAAGTAATCTTAAATATTAAATACTTCTTTCATAAGACTTGGACCACACACCCAAATGAGAGTCGAAATAGTATACAACTTGTGTCTTTTGAAAGGGGAGGGTCTTTCACCTAATCTTTATAAAAAGGCACCACTTCTTTTGTTTCGACCAAACTTGTTCAGAATCTTAAAGAAGGAAAGGTGGTAAGAAGCGCAATTGTCCGAATTTCAAAATGGCATCTTCAAACTATAACCCTGACCAAATGGCAACGGCTGATATGGACTACTCGTTCCAAGAAATAGTAACTGCATTAACAACTGCCAGTTTGCAGCCTACTGCCCCGCCAGACTATTCAGCACTGTCGACGATAGCCAGAAATTCAGACGTGTTATCACCATTCCAGTTGGGTCTAACTGGAAATCTACCCACTCCTTTCGAGATAATTGGAACTGATGGAACTGACAATGCAGAGATTCTACAACCTGTAAGTATCTAATGTTTCAATTGCGTATTATTACCGTTGCAGTTTAAAAGGGAAAGAAAATTTGGTTTTATAGTAATCATCTTTATCTTGACATAAGTACTGTTTTTCAACTAAACTCACACCTTACTAAAGTAATTCGTTAATTGTAGGGATTATTTCCTGGAGGAAGCTTTCAGCCAGCCCCGCAGAATACTACCCAAACACTTCCTCAACCAGCTCTCCAACCTCGAGCAGCTCCACCCTCTCAAGGCGCCGAGAGCAAAAAAAGGAAAAGAAGATCGGTCTTTCCCAAGAAAGTGGCGCAACAACAAAAAACGGCAAAGGAAAAGAAGCTCGAAAAATGTGCAATGGCAAACAAACGAAGTCGCCGGTCATTTGGTCTTCTGAAAAAGGCTTTCGAACTGAATCGCGAAACTGGGTTAAGTTGCATGGCTGTGATAAGAACACACACAGGTAATGTTACCTATTGGGCATCCCCAGATTTTGAGTACAAACTAAAGAATAATCAGGCTGTCTTAGACTCTGAAACAGCTGTTTTCAATGATAATATTGGAAAGGAAGAGACCCTTTCTGTTAGAAACAAAGCTGGTGATCTTCCCGAGGTTGTTGAGCCAAGCCCCGAAAAGATGCCCACTGCTCTTTCCTTTACAACCCCGAAACGGGGTCCAAGTCAAGCGGCTATGTTACGGGCTGCTCATTTGGAGAAAGATGTCTCCCCAACTGAGCCAGCCCCTAAGACCCCGGAAAAACAGAAAAAGAGCACGAAAGCACGAAACTCTGCCAAAAAGCAAGACCCAAACACATGTGCACGTTGTGCGAAAGTGTGGAACCATGATGATGATGAAACTTGGATCTACTGCGATCATTGCGATGGGTCAACGTCGAGCCCTGCTCTGGGATTAAGGGCTTGAAAAATCCCAGCTGAAAACCTACGATTTACGTGTGTGAAATGTTTTAAATAGATTGGAGAGAATTGAACCCCTTGTAAGTAAGCAAACTCTATGTATACGACTACAGAATCTTTACGTTAATTGGACTCTGGGCTTCTATGATAACATTTATACACGTCACTATCTTTTATAAGAAACTCGTAAGAAAACCAGGATTTTCTGTTACCAACTGATAATTTTAAGAATGCAATCAGCATCATTTCTGATCTGACCTCTGTTTGTTATTTCAAACTTCTAAGGAACTTTCGGCTCCTATAATTCTGGAAAGCAAGAAACATTTAAGTATTAGGAAAAAGTTACCTCCTGATAAAGGAAAGACGTGTATATCCATGTGCACAAAGGGCCCAGAGTAAATTTAACCTGACACGAAGGAATAGGCTATATCAAGGAACATTACAGGCCACTGATTTTCAGATACATTCAAAACAATTTGCCGAAAGGTGTTAATTGAATTTCTATTTCATTATCTGCTTTGTTAACTTGTCAAAAACTCTAAAATTTGAAACTTTCAAACTCGAGAAAAGGGGCAATCATAAACTTTTAAAGTTCTCGAGCTTAAATCATCCTTCGGTTTCGAAAAGAAGAGAAATCAGTGGCTGGAAAATTCTTTGGAATATCTATCACTACTATAGTGCTTATAGATACTCTAGATACTCTTTATGCTTATAGATAGCTACTCATACGGTTGAAATAGTGCTTGGTCTAAACATCCATAATGAAAAGCAACATAAGTTTCAAGCCTCAACTTCATGAAAGGTACAAAAAATTGACTTAATTCTATTGATATCAGTAGGCCCAAGGATCTTGCAAACATAGCTACTATAAGTGATGCAAAATTAACATTATTCTGTACGCTACTGACTTTCCTTGACTTTTCACTTTTAAAACTGAATTAGGTCTTGCTTCATAGAAAGGTCTTTAATAAAGTTTCTCTTTTTTGAAACACAGAAATATTGTCTCTTGGCATGAATAGTGGGTTGAGTTAAAACTGCTTGGGTATGAATAGTGGTCAAAAATTTATGTTTGTTTTTCAGATGTGATTTTAAAACGACATGATAAACTAAGTTTCAAGAATAACTCTTAATCAGTTCGGTATTTTTGATACTACTAAATCTGTATAGAGTACCAACGATACTTGGCCCATGAAAGAGTACACAAAAGCTACACGGCTTTACTCTTGCCAAATACTGTAGTCTTGCTCCTCACCGATGTATGATAAGATTTCCATATAAAAGTGGTGCAATGATGCGACAGTTGCTGGGATGTCGTGTTCGTATCTATTCCTAAAGTATGCTCTTATATTTCGATTTCTAGCATTGTTTATCAGTTTTTCAATTTCCTTCCTGAGAGCACCCTGGTTCTGATTTGAGTTGCTGTCTACTCTTTTCCTTTCCTCTGGCGTCACAAATACAATTCTGTTTGACGGAGCTACGCTTGGATATTCTTCGTTCAGGTACAAATGTCCAATCTGATAATATCTTCTACATCTTGCTAGTTCGGTAAATTTGGTAAGGGAGATGTCAAGCTGATCACCGTCCACGCCATCGAATTGTGTTGTACGGCTTAAGTATATTTTACGACGCAGAGTTGCCCTCCATAACTGTATAGAATCAGCATTTTCTCTAATTCGATAGCCTTCATTCTTACGTGAAATTCCACTACTTTTGAAAATTTTGTCTTTCAAGGCTTTTAGTGCGTCCAAATTTCTACATGCTGAAAGCCACACTGATTCTGAGGGTACGCCTTTTGGAATCCACGATTTTACGGCTTTGTTGATGTTTTCTAAAACGAAGTCCCAGTCTTCGCCTTTGGAAGGATCGTTGCTTGTACTGATGGAAGAGTAGCTGTCCAAAAGATCTTTTAACTCTGCAGGACAACTTATATCGAGGAGCATCAAGTAGGATTCAATATGCTGATAAGTTGGGTGGTTTCTGCCGTAAAAGAGATCCATGAACTTAAATAACGCACTTTTGATAAGCCTAGCATTGTTTCTACGAATACCCATCCTGTAGTTTATGATAGCTTGGACATAGTGCAATGTTTGAGAAAACATAGACATGAACTGAGGATCCCCCTCTCTTGTCTTGCAGTAAGAGAGAAAACCTTCAGCTGTTGGGTGGTTTGTCTTAGAGGTGCATTTCTTCTCTGGAAATTCCCCATCACTCAAAGCCTTCAGGTAGCAGAAGACCATTTCTCGAAGGGAGCCAATGTAAAATATCAGGAGAAGTGACCATGCCTTATGATGATCTGTGCACTTCTTGGCACAATGTTGTGCAGCTTCAGACTTGAATCCCATCAAATCGCACAATGTTTTTAGAAAAGGAATCCAATTCAACTCAAAAAATGACTTGATTGCATTCATTTCAATGTGCCCTCCGCCTGGCCTTAGCAAAACCCAGTCAAACTCGTAATAGAATTCCATCATGTTATCGTGCTCTGACTTACAATGATCTGAAAATTTGTCAAGACCAAAAATGACTTATTGCATTCAATACACACCCTTGTTTCCTTTATCAAGTTGTAACAAAGTCTAAATGGTAGACCGTCACAGCAAACAATGACCCAATAATGCAAATTGCCACCATACCTGTGCAAGCCTGCATTTATCCCGATATTCCTTAAAACAAGAGTCAAATTAGCATAGGAGTCTGGATTCAGAAATACTGGATCACCCAAGGATATGTTAGGAGCAGTTTGCTTATGGTTTGAGGGAATATGGTCATAGCGTTCGTATCTTCCTATTTCTTCATCTTCACCCTCAGGTTGGAATTTTGAGATTTTCTGTGTTGTCGCTTTTCCCTAGATTTTGGAAGATCAGGGTCTATAGACTCTACATATTCTCTCATAGTTGCGCGTAGATTTCGTTTACAAATATCACAAATCTGCTTAGATTTCGGATAGTGAATACCTTGGCTAGATTTGGCACAGTGCATGCATTGGATACAATTTTCCTCTTCATCGAGCCGCTTTATAAGATTTTCAATCTCTTCATTACAGTTTTGCTCTTCTGCTTTGTCTAAACTTTCCTTAACATCCTCAATTGCTTTGGAAATGAAATAATATAACTGCTCGTAGTGAGCTTCATCTAGATCTGCAAAATATTTGTCAGTTGCATCAATGTTACGAATTCTACCTACATGTTCTGATATGCTCTCCTCTGCAAAAAGCCATTTTCTTGGCATGAGGTCGGCATTGCTTTGGAGGTTTCCAGACTCATCAAGTTGAATGTATATGGAATTAGTTATAAGAGAGGTACTGATTTTGTTTCGAGGTCGCACATTCCAGGACCTTCCTATGACTTGAGTGTTGTCGAAGGTTATAGCTATATCACCAGATGGGCATTCAAGTGGTTTATCTGCCTGGTTGATTAACCAATCTTTAATGGTACTATAAGAACCCCCACCGGTGCCTGATCCATTTAAATCAACAGCTGTTCTACTTCCCGTCTCAGCATAGATCCCAAGACTTTGAAGAAAATTTAAGGGAAATACGCAACGTCTTTTACTGGCTAGCCAGTAAACAAGTTCACATATTCGACAAAAAGGCCCAGCTCTTTAATAGAGAAACGTTCAACATTAACGCCACAAAATCCTACCAGAAACTCCTTTAGTACGCAGTTAATCTTACTGATATATTGATTTGCCCCCAAGTTTACAAGGAAATCCAAGTCCCTGTAAGACTGTGCCCAGTCAATTATGGTTTCTGAGACTGACTGATATTGAGATGAACCGATTAACTCTGAAACAGCAAGAAGTTCTTGGTCATTGATTCGTTCTTGTTGATCAGATGTTCAAGAAACTCAAGTCTCTCTTCGCAAGAAAGTTGGTCAAATTTCTTCAAACACTCATTAACATTTTTTGAAGTAACACCCTCATTACCATCCTTGACTTTTCGTCCTGGGCCTGGCAAAACCGCTCTTTTTCGTTTTCGGCCAGCTTTCTTGGAAGGTACACAACACACTTCGCAATCGGTATCTTTGTGCGAGGAAAATATGTGACAGTTTTTTTGAGGGGTGCAATTTGACTTTTCCTTATTTGCCCTTACCACCCTTTCAAGAAGGCAACGATGCTTATCACAAACTGACTTGGGATGCAAATTGTTCTGGTCCTTATTAATGTCAACACCGAAAGCTAGGAAAAAGGCTTCTTGGTACTTATCTTTAAGAAACTGCTTTTCCCCTTCCTCGATATAGCAATTACCTACTCGACATCTTTGGTTCAACGCAATCAGGTGATCTTCTTCAGAGCAGGCCATACACCTAAAACAGGTTGTGACACTATTGAGGTTTTGATAACACATCAAATTAAAATTTTGAATAATGGAGAGGACTGAAAAGTCTTCTTTCATCGATAAAAACACAACTAAAAGCAAATGTAATATTCAGGAATGAAACGGAATACCCAAAATAGAACCCAGCAGTCCTTATATTTAAAAAAAATATAGATGTTCTTATTACTTGCCAGATAAGTTCCCCAGTAGTGGAGTTTCTTAAATTTTTGTCTAGAAATTTTGGGTTTATTATCATAAGGTTCTTGACAGAAAAAGCTATGCATAATTCAAACATTTTTTAGTGATACAATACGGACAAAATTTAATATAAATCAATAATCTAAAAATCTGATAAACAAACATAGATATTTCCGGAGAACCTAAGCTGTGAAACCCCAGAATCTACATATACATATTTTACTACTGTTTGGTTTCTCTCAATATTTTCTTTACTTGTCTTATGATGCTAAATGTACATATTTTCACTGGATTAGATTTAGCTTTTTGTAGTTTTGTAACCATACGTTTGTAATTAGGTAGTGCGTTATTGCTATAAAAAATATGTGTTTGTTAGTTTTTAATCCCTACATGTTTTTAATTAAAACAATAGAGTTGTTGAATTTCTCTTTAGGTAATAGAGTTTCAGAATAAATACCTATCATAAAACCATGAATATCTGAATAAAATATCAGTTGAGCACCTTAATTAAATTGCATTAGAATAATATTGCTTATGTAAATGGACAGGAATTTATAGAAAATTCTCTTATATTTCTGAATCTCTAATAAAGATCCTTTATTTTTTTCATTTCATGTTTAGATACTTGATAGATGCCCTATAGTGAACAGTTATCGACTACGAGCAGCTTAGATGAGAACTTATTATGAAGCGCCTCCGCAGAGCACTACATTTTCAAGACAAAAACCCCAGAAACCCCCATTTTTACTAAAACGCGACATCCAAGAAATAAATGCGACATCGTTTCGAAAAATACATCAATGTAAACTTTAAAACATATAGAATCTATAAAAATTATATTCATACCTGGGAAAATTCTTCTTAAATACTTTCTCCGCACTTGATTTGATGTCGTCCGACGAGCTTCTGTTTTTGATCGCGCGAACCTGCGCACTTTTATATGTTTATCTTTGGACTCACCTGACCGATTTCGACGCGGAAAACTTCACAAGCCGATATCTAACAACACTGAAATTTTAAAAGGTTTTCATTAGTATTTTTAAGGGATGGTTTGACTTTCAAGGGATTTCAGACAAGGGTAGCCTCGCAGCGGTGATATCGATAAACCGATATATTTTTAATCTCGGTTTCTCGATATCTCTCTGACTGCTTACAGTTACATACAAAATATTAATAACTTGAAATACCATTCATTATTTTTTTCGCATCATATTCTGCTATAAACTACTTTGACATCATGCATTATACTTTTTAAATTTCTTAATTTTTTTATATTTTCAAGTGCTATTCATTTCTTATACATGGCTATGTTGTGTTCCAAGTTGCTATTGCAATGTTAACCTTCTTTTCCCATCACCTTTCCTCCGCCATTGAACTTGAAGTTCACTATAAAAAAATACAGCTACGTTTGATACATGGATTAATTTTGGTGGGATGGTGGGATTGGAATATTTGGATTATAAGACATGGGTTATGACGTATTATATGATTATATTATAGTATTATATGAAAGAATTATATGCTGTATGAATGTAATCTGGTTCTGTTATAAAGGAAATAAGTGTTCAAAGCCATATCATTCATTGTATATATCATATTTGTAGTTATTCACTACCGCCAGAAGAGTTTCATTAGGCCAAAGTGAGCTGTATTCACAGGTACCTTATTTTTATAATTCTTATTCTATTTATTATACCTACATTCTTCCTCCTACTTATCGCTACATTATCTATATGTTTATAACCTATCCTCGGATACAGAAAACACCTATAATATTCTATATTTACTTACATAATTTAAAATATCCTTTTTCTTATTATACATTATTACAGTTTCCATCTTGCTGACCTCTTCTAGTTTATAGTTGTCAATATGTTCAATATATATTCTTTAAATTATTGCAAATTACAGAATTAATATTAATAATAATAATGATAATAATTCATATCTAAATGGGTAGTCTACAATAATTAACAATACTTAAGTTAATTTTTTACACTAGGGCCCACTAAAAGTAAGATAAATCGTTTAAAGTATATAGATGTATGTACAATAAGCAGTTAAAAGTGCGTAAAATAAAATGCGAAACTGCATATTGTTGTTACAATGGTGAAAGGCTGGTTTGAATTGTAAAATGCTGTTCTTTGATGTTGTTGGCCCAGGTAAGTCATTCCAAACTTTGGTTCCTCTTGCTCTAAAACTTGACAAGGCCTTGCCTCTTGCGTGCTCCACATGAATCTTGTTTGCTGCTGCTGATCTTGTGTTCTTCTGGTGAACTAGTGCTGGGCACCTGAATCTATCAGACAAATAATTGGGGGACACCCCATTCAAACATTTAAACATCATAATTGATGTAGGATCTTTTAGTGAAATTTCTTTCATTTTTAGAGCTTTATTATACAGACTTGTTAACCTTTTGAGTGATGTAACACTTGCTGATGACCAGGTCTCGTAGCAATAATCAAAGTAGAGCATGACCAAACTGTTTACAATGCTTTGACAGAAACAGTGCTGCTCTTTGTATCTTTCTTAACTATAAGCTAATCTTATAAGCTCTTAAGGTGTTTTTGCCAGTTTAACTGCTTGTCAAAATGCACACCTAGGTATTTGAAAGTTTCCAATTGATCAATTTTGTTAGAATTCAGCTCGATGTTGATATCACCAAGTTGTTTGATCTTTCTCGCAGTTCCAAAGATCATATATTTGGTCTTCTTATCGTTAAGTGTGAGCCTATAGTCAGTAAAAAATCTATGTGCATTTCCCAATTCAGTGTTCAGTTTGATCTCGATACTCTTTGCACACTTGTCAGCTACTAAATGCACTGTATCATCTGCATAAAGGTGTTATTTGACAACAAATGGAATAGGATTGAAGGTGTGAATAACAGTTTACATTAGATGTGACATCATTGATATGTATTAGGAATAACAATGAATTAATATATTCCCAATCTTATCTATACATATTTGTTAAATGTACATCATTGAAGAATTGAAAGTCACCCTTCAAGAAATTCAAAACCACCCTTCTATATTTGTGTTTTTAGATTATTTGGAAAATTTACAGCTATACATTTACATATAAACCAGGAAACAATAATGATACCACAGCAAACTGTTTTGACGGTTACCTAACTTTTCATGTATTTATCCTTTTTTATTATTTTCTATTTGCTGAAGTAATTTCTGAAAGAAGAACTGTTTAAAAAAAAGATGTGATGGTTACATCTGACCAATTCTGCCACGTTTTCACATATCTTTTATGTACTTCAATATATTTCCTTCTTATAACTTGCATTTATATGAATTTTATCTTTGTTGATTCAATTTATATATGAAAGGCATGCAAGACGGGTAATGTAAAATGTCTTCCATTTTCCCAGATGGTTAAGCAAGAGAAAGGAATTTCGTACTTTCAACAATTTCCAAAGAAATTTCGTCAACAACATGATTCCTACACTGATGCACTGATTCCTACAGACTCTGAAATTATATAAAGACTGAAAACAGAAAAATGCGAATGGCTTAGGCGACCATTGGTGGCTGCAAGTGATTTTTATGAAACTTTCAGTGAAAATTTGAAAATAATCCATAATAGCGAGGTTCTTGAAGATAGATCAAAGCATAAAATTAATGATGCAGTGGAACCTTTGGTGGATAGTAGCAAATTCTTTGACTAAGCAAGCAGAAATCTTCAAAAATGCTGGAAGATGCTCAAAATTTCTTGAGACTTTTGGAAGAGATGATGCTACTGGACCATGCATTGTTTTCTGTAGGAGTGCATTATCTTGTGGTCCAACATCTATTTAAGCATCCAGCCTTTCTCGCTGAAAACATGAAAAGACAAGATTGTTCAGACAAATAATTTAAAGACACTGAAGAAATGAAATACTAATGTGCTATGCTGGTGAGCAAATTTAGAATCTGCAAAGCAATCAAATGATTGGCACAATATTTTAAGATAAAGTAAAGAAATCGACTTTTCAACTATTTTATTTTAGAAATAATTTTTGAAAGCAATAAAACTATAATAAATTGCATGCAGTTTTACATAAAGATCAATTTTTGCAAAATCTGACTCAAAGGAAGAGGAGCACATTGGTCCAACTACAGACAATGAAGCAACACCAAAGAAAACTTCAAGTAAGAATTACTTAGCCCAACAAGTACAAGCTATTTATATAATTATATAAAAATTAATACTAACTACCATTTTTACTGTAGCATTTGCAAGGAACATAAATAGAAAAAAAACCACTGGTAGTAAATTCTCTGCAACAAAAAATGAAACAGACGAATCAACATCAAAACAATTCAAAATCAAACAAGGTATTGTGCCTTCCATAGGATCTTTCTCCATAACTTACCTTTCAAATTTGAATAATGTTTAATTTACGTAATTAAATGTCAAACTTACCAAATGAGTTTATATTTTTAGCAATCTCATCTGATACAGAAATAGAGCAGCATTCTAAAAGAATTAAAATAGAAAAAGGTAATTGTAGTTAGACTTAGAACAACTTGTACAGAAATCGTTGTTTGTTTCGAATTGTGATTTACCTGCAAAATTTAATGGCAATTTAACTAACTTTTATTATTGTTTGAAAAGAGCCTGCCAGAAATTCTCCAAGGAAAATGAAGACAAGCCTATAAAAGGTAAAAATGGATCAAATGGCAAAATATATATTGTTGCATTTTACATTCAGTCTGATTTTGATTAATGTTTGCCACTAATGCAATCGTGTTTCCAATTCTATCTCATTAGAATCAGTGGACATTTTGTTCTCATGATTTTTGTAATTAACAAAACAGAACGAGCAAAAGAAAAAGCCACAAAAGAAAAAGGCACAAAAGTATCTTGTTGTGAAAATAAAAGTGAAGAAACTGGTATAATGAGAAGCTGTTTTTTGAAATGTTTACTTGTCTCTTTGCAACATAAAAACTTATGTCTTATAAAAAGCATAAAACTATGAAATGTTAACTTAAAACAGCCAAGAAAGTGGTATAAGTACTGCCTATGACATAACATTTAGTCTTCTGTTAACACACACACCAATGTGACTTGAAAGAGCTTAAATTATTGTAATTTTTACTTACTACATTTTAGAGTTGGACGAAGACCGTGGAACTTACATAACTGTACCTTGCAAAAATAAAAAGAAGCCTTCAAAAGGTATTTTTTTACTTTTACAAAATAACAAAAAACATACTGTTTAAAGATCGTTTAAATGAAGTAATACAATTGGAAATTTTTCTACATGAGAAGGATGATGCAAGTGACGACAAAACACTGAAAAAGGAAAAGCAGAAGAAGAAATGAAAACATTTAATAAATACATACTTCTTGAGTTTAAATCATATTAAAGACATTACGACAAACACCTCTTGTATGGTTGTCAAATATTATATACTGGAAAAAATCTGTCCCAGGTTTGTATGACATCATCAGAAGCAATATCAGTTTATTTGATGAATATCCTGTTGAGAATGCACATTCTATTTTTAGGGCTCAGACTAAATCTTACTTCTCTGTAAGCAAGCTCATCCAAAGGGTTAACTCAGTTTTTGCATACAAAATAATCAGCATAGTTTCACAAGTGCTTTCACTCCACCCAGATATTATTCTTTTAATTTCAATCAATTGCATTTTCTGAAAATATCGTATACTTAAGTCACTGTTTTAGGGAAAAATTAGAAAGTTGGTCTATGGGGCAATTGACATTGACAAGGAATTTTGGGTCAGTGATAAAATACCTCTTGAATGTCTTCCAGTTGGTCATAAAGGTAGCTTTTCCCCTCAATGTAATAGATGCTGTGATCGTCCTGGTTGTATCTTTCCTGCAACAGAAAGCCTTTCTTGAACACAATTTGGGTGTGCACATGCTTTTCACCAAAGACGCCTTAACAAAGAAAATATATGTCCTTTATGTAAGTGTTTTTGAAGAAGGAGAACGGACAGTTATAAAAAATTGCAAAGGATGCAGTTATAGGTAATGTGACTGCTGAGACTCATGCTGAGAAAGGAATGGGTGATTCTGAGAATGCAAGTGTGGAAGACCCTTGAATACAAGAAATGTCATCACATGAAATTGTAGAAAGAATTAAGGACACCCAAACCGAAATATCAAACTTTTCCCATCCTGCCCTATTGATACCTAATGAAATTGCAGATAATTTTTAAGATTCTTTTGCAGCTTCTTATGTAGGATATAAAAAACCACATTGCAAAACTTGTCATCATGAAGTAAAGGGTCACAGAAAATTTGAGAAAACAAGTCTTTCCTATTTTGTCCGGAAAATATTTGCTCTCCCTTAGGGAAAAAGGTGGCTTTCTTAATTCACGCTGCACAAATTAACCCATCCGCCGACCTGATAGTTCTTCACATAGCACCAAGTAGAGGGAATAAATTTATATAAACGAACTGCCTTACCTTATCGATGCCTTCTGCAATTATAATGACCTAAATTTATTACGAATAGCTCTTGGTTGCGAGACTTTGAAATCTTGAAAAATCACTGTTTAAATTTCTGCTAAAATCGTGGTAAATAACTGCTAAAAACCCCTATTGCGTTCAAATCCTGGTAAATTGTTTTTGAAAATTGCTGTTTAAATTGTTTTTAAATCATGACAAATCGCTGTTGCAAATCACGGTAAATTGCAGTAAAATAACTTTAAAATCGCTGCTAAAATCGCGGGAAATCACTGGTTAAGATCCCGGTACAATTGCTTTAAAATCCCGACAAATAGCTGTTCACAATCGTTGTTAACATCACGGTAAATCACTGGTTAAAATCTGTATAAAATCGGTTTGAAATCGTGGTAAATCGCTTTTCAGAATCGCATTGAAATCATGCTAAAATGCTGCATAAATCGTGTTTAAATTGCTGCTAAAATCGCGGTAAATTATTGTTTAAAATCCCTTTAGAATGGATTTCAAATCGTGGTAAATCATTGTCTAAAATCACTGTTTAAAATCGCTGTAAATCGCAGCAAAAAAGCTTTAAATTCGCTGCCAAAATCACAGTAAATAACTGTTTTAAATCCCTATAGAATCGCGTTAAAACCGTGGAAGATTGTGGTAAATTGTGGTTTAAATCGCTGTTTAAATTGCTGTTAATATCAAGGTAAATCGTTGTTTAAAAGCCCTATAGAATTGCTTTATAGTCGGGACTGTTAGCCTGAGAATTCACAACCAACGTGCAAATCGGGAAGAAAGAATGAAAATTAGTGCACATGGGTAATTTTACACGCTGAAAAAGATTAGATGTAGACCCCACCTGAAAAATGCCCCCAAGTGCTATTTTTAGATAGGGGTACTTGGTACCAGGCCTCCAAAGCAGTTTTATTGAATAACTGCCGTATTATAAACAATACTGCTAAAAAATGGCAAAAGTGGGTAATCACGTATGCTTAAAAAGATAGGATGCAGTTTATTACTTCAAAATAACCCCAAGTGCTATTTTTAGACTTGGTTCCAGACCTCTGAAACAGTTTTATACTGCCGTGAAAATTGGCAGGAGGAGACCTCTAAAACAGTTTTATGTTATGAGTATCAGTACATGGAACAATAGTTGTCGATAAGCTTTCACTCACACTTCAAAGGATTTTCATCTTTAATTTTTAAAAGCAGAAGTAGGCCTAATTTTTCTTCGATTCTTTAGCTTTCCATAGTCTCGAAATGCGCTCTTCGATTTATAAGAAAACGAATGCAGTTATAGCTATATAAAGGCGTAATGTCAAGGAAAAAATTCAAGTTTGCTAATATCCAGGAGAATGTTTCTAGTACACATTATCCGTCACAAGAAATCAGTTCCGAAATAAATTGGGAAATATGCTTCATATACCAAGAGGTGTCCACTTCGCAAACTTTAGAATGTCCAGCAAAAAAAAGTACTCACACAGATAAAGCTTCTGGCTACCGAACGTTGTCAGAGCAACTAAAAAAGTAAAAACCGTGCTTACTAAAATCAAGAGTAAGTACTGTCACTCATGACGATCTTGCTGAGCATCTTTTTTCTAATAAAGCAAAGTTGGGGGCCATTATAAATCTCTGTGTTAAACCTAGAAGTCATGAAACTGGGCAGGATTATACAACAGCATGTTCTGCATCTTTTGACATTGGGATGGAGCTATAACGTTACCATATTCTGCTAGCATAAGCAATTTTTGAAATCATGCTTGAAAATGGAAAAACATTCAAGACATCAATTTGGGGTCACATGGCCTTCTAAAGTTTATACATTGCACATATGTCGTAGACCGTTTGGTGGTATATAGGAGCAATCTTATCATAGAGACTGATTATTCAATTTTTGTTATATTAGGAAAACTGATGATGTCATCAAAATGAGCGCTCTGCAACAAAAAAATTTTTGCACTAATATAATCTTTAACAGATTTTAGGAAAACTCAGTTTCACTGAGTAACTCTCAGTGGCTTAGAAATTATGCCGGTTAGTTTCTAACTGCGGGCCCATTGCAGGGTAAGAGTGAGTGTTGAGGCTAATACAATCATGAATACAACTGAGATAAGAACGGGATTTGGGGGTGGCAGTTTCTAATGATGAGAAAACTAAACATTTTTACATTCATTAGCGTTTGGTTTTTGCTTCGCTATTTCGCTTTCGTGCAGCGTAAACATGCTATTGGGCAAGATTTATAACATTCTTGGTAGTCTACTATGCATTGCCCTCTTGAGGAAAAGGAAATTATGCTGTTGTAGTTGTCAGTTGCTGTTTCCGCTTGAGCAAGACGAGGAAAAACAAATTGACTCCGACGGTAATTACATTAGTGCGGTTTCTGTTAAGAAGGCATACTGCAGTCCGTTTCAAAAGTTAAAGGCAATTTTGCATAAAAAACATTAAAAATTGGTACGCTGTTGTTTTTCATACTACAAATCACTTTTATCCCATCCCCGAATTTTGCAAGGTGATTGACCCAATCGTCAAGAAAAGACCAAACCAAACCATTAAAGCCAAAGGTGCCTTCTCTTCTTCCCCCGATACTTCTGGTGCTTCCTTATCCTTTTGTACATCGCTTCATTTTTAGACCTTTTACTTTAAAGTAACTTGTTTCATTCTTTGCAAAACAGCAGTTCTTTCTTTCATATATTTTCTATTTTTTCTGATTTAAAGGAAAGCTTTCAGAGGAGGTTGGAGTTAGATTTCGATTTAACACTACTTTAGGCCATTTTCAATTTTTCACCAGAAAGAGGCTAGTAGGCCCAACCGTCAGTGTTGCCAGACTTTGAATTTTATCCCAAGATCTTGGGAATATTTAAGGCTGTTGGGATTATTCTTGGGATTTTTTTGGCCCTTCATCTGGGATTTTTTCAAAATTTCAATCTGGCAACACTGCAAATCACTGCAAGCTCAGTGATTGGAAGCTGCTGATGCTACGCCTGTCCAACCCATTTCAACTTTATGGCCTTATGACATACTGCATCTCAGTTTGAATACTGATGGTGATATTCTCGTTATTTGAAAGATAACCTGCAAGGTGGAAAAGACCATGCAGTTGTCAATATGGATGATGAATGATATTGACTTCAGCTTAAAAATGAGGCTTTAACATGTATAAAGTTTGCAGACGATACAAGCAATTGAAATCAACAACATGCCTTATGACATCTATTAGCAGCAAACTGAAATTCAAAAAACAATTTGTCACAAGTTGGAAATGTGGAGTGAAATCTGAAAAAGAAACATGAGAGAAATATAACTGTACTTAAAAGTGCAACTTTTAAAGGACATTTGGGACAAAGGGGACTTTTTACATATACCTAATAAATGATGAAATTGTGAAGTTTCATGGACAAATATACTTATTAGAATAGTATTATAAAAGGAATAAGAATATGGAAGCACACTTAGATTTGCTTGGTTCTCTTAAAATAAGCATTTATGTTTGTCATTAAATTACATATTATCAATATTGTTCAATATCCATAAACTTACTAAACTTAAACATGTTTAAGATTGCGTTTAAGGCTTCCATTCAAAAATAGATGATTCTGATAATTATGATGCTGATTTTTGTGACTGATCTCCAGCAGAAGTGATAACTTAAATTCAAATTATGCCTCAAAGCTGATTGGAGAAATAGGATCTGAAATTAAGTTACTGTGTTTCAACGATATACTAAGTGTGAAATACATTGATAATTTTTCTACATAATGAAATTTCACTTGGTGTCCTTCTTCTTCTTTGCATGGTGCGCAAGGGTATTGTAGATGATTATCTTCCAAGGTTCTCTATCCTGAAATGACCTGCGACCTTGAAGGACCTGCCCCATCAACTTGAAGTGCAGCAATGCATTATAAACATTGAGCTTTTGCTTTCCAGGTTCATTGATTATCATACCGAAGAATTATAGATAAAAAGAATCAAAAGCACAAGTTCAAACATGCTAAAAGCACACAGCAAGAAAAGCAGAAGCTGCGACGCCAAAGAGAACGTTCTCAAACATTGACTTATCAACAGTCATTTCCTCCAGTGCTATCAAACGATAACGAAGAGGTTAGTTAAATGTATTGTTAACCAGCATAGAATGGCCAGATCTTTTCTAAGACAATCTGGCAGCTGAAACAACAAGAAGAAGTTTAACTGTTAAATTTTTTCTCTTTAGATTTTAATAGATATCGTCTGGATACTGCATAAATGCATGAATAGATACTGTGTAAAATACTGTCAAACCTTATGGTTACATGAATCATCTTTATAATTTTAAAAGCCAATACACAAAAACTAGAATACATGATACTAAGATAATAACAAAAATCATTGTTGAAATTTGACCTACGTTTTCAGTTTGAAAATGTAAGAAACAGCAAGCAAAGAAATAAAGTAGACTTCTTATCTGATAGTGAACAGACTTCTTTATCTTCTTCAGAGTATAACGCTCTCACCACAAAGCTCAGCGATGTCTAAAGACAAAGGAGCCGAAATGCAGATGTTGGAGCTTCAAAATAAGTAGTTGACACGCGATTTGAAAGATAAGGATGATGAAATTGATGATCTGGGCAGCAGACTTGTAGATGCGGAAGAAGAAATGAGAAGACAAGAGTATGGTTCGCGTGAGTTTGCTGTAGAAAACGAAGAGTTGAAAAGGAAAATGAGAAAAAAAGAAAAGCAAATTGAAACTCTGGAACATAGGCTGACAATGGTGAAAGAGCAAAACTCAGCTATGCAGCTCAGAGATGCGGAGTGGACACACCAGCAAATACAAGACTATGTTGGAATGAGATCTACTATAATAGTAGAATCTTCATTGTTTGCAGATTTCACCCTCACAAGGGACCCTTTCCTGCAAGAGACAGCTGTATCTGTTCTTGACAGCTCAAATTTCGAAACAGTGGCAACAGTTGATTGGCACAAGGGTACCTTTTCAAGAAGCACACTGCACAGTCTTAAAAATGGAACACCAATGCTGTTAAAGAAGTACCTTGTGTGGGAGGGAAAGGATGCCAACGTAAAAAAACTGCAATTTTTAAGCCAAGAGTCACGTCTTCTAAGCTTTCTTGGTTTGCACACCAATATCGTGCAGCAATACGGCATTGTCTTTCTTGGAGGAGCGTTTCATATTGCTTTAAAATATGAAGGCAAATTATCTTTGCTAAAATTTTTAGAAGGGGAAATATTTGACACAGAAGCAGTTGTCAGGTCAATCAACTTTCTGAAGCAGTTGCATTCCTTCATGAGAAGGAGGTGCTGCAAAATCACATCACAAGTGGAAATGCAATGCTTTCCAGGTTTGGTGATGGGTATAGACCTGTTCTCATAGGCTTTGCATTTGCAAGCAGATGACCGGTCACAAAAATCCTTTCAAAAGAAACGATTTCCAGATTCAAAGAAAGTAATCACTTGGCACCCCAAATTGTTGCAAGGAAACAGCCACTGTCATTTCATAGTGATGTTTATTCATATGGAGTTATTATTCGAAGAATATTGGCCAGAAGACTACCTCTAGCAGAATATCCAATTTCAAAATTAAAGAGGATAATGGAGAAATGTACCAGGTTTTCGCCGCAAGAACGACCCCTTCCAAATATCTTAAGACGTGACATTATCTCTGCATTTTATGATATGTATGCTGCTGAATAATGTACAGGTACCGGATTCAAGGAACAAAGGATGAAAAATTGGCAATCAGCGAATTTTTTACATTTTTGATTTTACAAATTTGAAAATATATATTCGGCAATATGCTTTCATGATAAATAGAATGAACAGAAGCATTCTCATAGTGAAGACAAATTATCCATATACTAAATTAGTATAGAAATAATTTGTCTAGACTACGAAAATGATTTTTAAAATGTCTGGAGGAAGCAATTACAAGGCTTCCGGCTTCGATCTGATGAGTTTTGTTTTGATTTTCCGTCATGGAAGAAAGAAACTGTTGCGAACTCAATACAAAAGAATCTCTTAAATGTCTGTCTGGGGTAAAGGCGTTTTTCCAATACAGACATTGCAAATATTGTAACTAAATTTCAAAAGTCATATTTCGGGTCGTGATTTCTTATACAACAACAGAGCAATCCCTTCGCACCGTGGTAGAATTGTACCCTTATCTATATTGTGTCTGAATTTGTAAAATTATGGTAATATCTTCATCACCCGCTTGCAGCTAGACAGAAATTTAAAGAGATATATTTGTATTGACCTTGCCACAGCTTGTCTACGAAATAATATCAAAACAGTGTGAACAAATTAGCTGAGGGACTGGCAAATTTTCTGCCCTTGTTGAATAAAGGAGAAAATGATAATATTAATATATAACTATTCAACCAGGCAAATGTCCCATTCTTTTAACAGGCTGAGTTTTGATGTCCGAACTGTACATTTCCCAATATCATTAAAGCCACAAGTGCCATCTGCAGTTGTGAATTCGCCACTATAACAAACCTCAACTTCATTGGGTGCTTCATCTCTGAATTCACAATCCCAGAATTTGTTTCCTCATGAATCTTCGACACAATCAGTTACGGGAGGCCAAAAATTTGTACTCTGCTGTTTCTCAACTCTTTCGACTGTGTTTCAACCATTCCTTTAAGATAAATAAATAAAACGATCAACTTAACGTAACAATTGATCAAATTATTTGATTTTTTTAGCTTCACTTCATATATTAATGACGGAATTAATTATTCAGTAACAATACTAGCAGCTGTCATCAATTGAGAAACCTGCCATTTACGAAATGCTGCAGCAAAAATTAATATTGGTTTACAACAAAAGTTTATGTTAGCTTCACTGCCTAGAAATGAATTGACAAAATAGATATTTTAACCATGCTTAAAAGCTCAAAACTAAAATTCAGTGCTGCAAAGCTGTGTCTGCTGTGGTGCTGAGCACGATCTACATAGTTATCTCTTATTCATCAAAAAGGATACTTTTAAAATCAATTATCAGTGTATGATCAATTATCAACCTTTTGTAATTTTTTGCTTTTTTAAAACAGATGAACGAATCATTGCAGAGCAATGTCTCTTTTTCTTTGTCATACCTACAACAAATTTTTATCCAAAACATGATGAGTAGTTAATGATTGAAGCAAAAGTGATTATGCACACTATATAATGGGACAAAAAGATGGCTTAGATGGCTGCTCATAATAATAATAATAACAATAATAGAAATATTTATAAAGGTTAAAACCTTTTCAATGCCAAAAGGCACTGTTATCAATAAGGGTCCTGTTTAAAAAAAATTATATACGTTGTTAAAAATGAAAGTAATTGCATATTGGGTTAAGTACAATGTTAAATTATCTAATCTTATCTTAAAATGTAAAACAAATAGTCAAAATCGTTTATCATGTACTCTGTGGTGAACTAGTTGTTCAAGAAATGTTCTTTCAAGTGATGTTTGAACTGAACCACCGACGTTAATTTCCGAATGTCAATTGGGTTTCATTATAGCAAGAAGGACCTTGAAACCGAAATGATTTTCTTGCAGCCTCCATTTTGACCTTTGGTAGGCAGAGCGTCGATGAATTTCCTCTTGTGTTGTATTTGTGATCCACTTTCTCGATATATGCCGCAAGATTTGGGATGGCAGTTCCCTGCAAACATTTGGAAATCTGTATTGCTGCCTTGAATTTCTTTTGATTTTGTATGGTCATGAGTCCACACTCTTTGCCGCTCTTTGGTTGTTTATGAATGATCTTAATTGCGCTCCTTTGTAATTGTTCGAATTTATTCGCCATCGTATCTGAGACTAGTTGAACAGCAAGTTGAACAATATAATATTTTAGGAGGAACAATAGCTTTGTAGACTGATTCAGCCACGAAATTTGACAGTGGATATCTCATTCTATTCAAGAGCCTTATTGGAATGGCCACATTCTTTTGGGTCTTTATTAGATGGTCATTCATGTTAAGTGATGGATCCAGCGACACTCCCAAGTATTTATATCCACTTACAAAATTAATGAGGTGCTCTTTCAGTGAAACTTTTAAATTTCCTTGTCAATACAGCCTTTTTTGCGGTTCCAAACAGCATTGCTTCAATTTTCCCTTTTTTAAATTTATTATTAATCTGTTATTGTCTAACCATTTAGTAATGTTTGTCATCTCAGCAGTTAAAGTCTCTTCTATGACGTTTACATTTTTGTGAGAAAAAGATATCACTGTATCATCGGCATATATTTGGATATTGAAATTTTTTACACTCATTGTCAAATCGTTTATATGGATCAAAAATCAAAAATAAAAAAAGTCACAGTATCCCATATCAGAAACAAGACTGGACCGATGGGGTAGATAACACAGCAGGATTAAATTCCCGTATCTATAATACGAACTCATATAGTAGTACATGAAAATAGTATTAGCAATTTGGTACAGCATAGAAGTTTTAGAATAAAGAGAAACAAAAGCAAATATTGACTAATTGAAATCCACAAGTCTTATTAATATTATAAATTTCAACTGGTGCAATAATTACTTCTATGTTTGTCTATTCTTATTACTTTCACATTTCACCTTATTACTTGTCAGGCAAAGTTTCTTAAGAGTTTGCATTAAAAAATTGGAGGTTAAGACACATAATTGAACTGACAATGATTCTCAAAGATCATGGGCCCAAGCATATAATCATTTGGGAATTGAAGTAATTTAAGAAAAAACAACTTGACAAAAAGAACTTTTGGATTCAAAACCTTAGTCAAAATGCATGTTAACTGATAATATAATGGATCCGATCAGCAAATGAGCATAATTGAAACTTGAGTTACAATTTCAGTCACAAGCAATTTCTTTTCAAACAAATGTTAAATTATCAGCTTACCAGCTTTAGCTTCCATAACGTTTTTGTTTGTCAGCAGGCCATCAGTCGCATCAACCAAATCTGAAGTAGACAAGGATACATTGAATTATCTTAGGATTGAATATCAACGTCATATTTAAAATAATACAATATTTATTATCATTATAGTTCTGTGTTGAAACTATCAGTGGCAGCTTTAAAATAAACTTGCCAGTCTGAGTATCATTTGATTCAGCTTGCCTAATAGCTTGTGTGCCATCTTCACTGACTTCTGAAACTGAAACAAAAAAGTTGATCAAAATGACAGCATAATGGTAATGTGTTGCATTTTAGTGACATTTGCTACTGTGAGAACCTGAATATTACGGTCATTAATATCAGCTGGGAGGTCAAAACTCAAAACTAACTTGCCACTATCAGAGACAATTGGCAATCCTGCAGGCTCTGACCATGAATACTGTATTTCCTCTAATGTGCAGCTCCTCTTCAAAGAGCACCCCCCTTGAATAAGCAGCCCCTCAAAACTAAAAAAATAAATTAACGAGGACCCTCCCTTGCAAGGGTATCAAAAAATGTTCGGATCAGAATAATTGATTAAAAAACTCATCAAATAAAATATAACAACTTAGATGCAACCTTTTTCCGAATTTAATTTGAAAGGTGTCTACTTCATCTTCATTGAGTGTTTTGCATTGTTTAAAATTGTGCTTGTCTAGCATCCTTCATCGTAGATTGAAACTTTCCTGGCACAATAAGGCCATATCCAACTGAATATTGATAAATATTTTTTTTCAATTTACGTATGGTTTTACTCCATATCATGTGAGTGAGATGATGAAAAATCAATAGTCGCACAACGTCAATATTTTGTATGGAATCCAGGCTTTTAAAGCCGCAAGTCATTGAATAAACCCCTGAGAGTTGCACGCAAAAGATTCAATGTACGTGTAGTGAAAGGAACATAATAGATGGCGGCAATCGGCCGCAATCAAAACCAAAACTTGTTGAAGTCGAGATAAAATTGAAATTTTAACAAACTTTTGATTCTCAAAACATTTAGAAAAATACGGCATGCACTACCTGGGCAGAAAGGGCGTCGGTCTAAAAAAGAACCAGGTTTCTAGGTAGCCCAGGAAAAGAGATTTTCTTGTGTAATCGAACAAAGGACAATAGGAAACTGTAATTCATTTTGGAATTTTACTTTTTGTTAAATAATAATAAAATACATCCATAAGCATGTTTAGCAAAAATATATAATGGTCTAATACCAACCCTCGCTTTGCGCCGCAGACCAAGGCCATCTTCTGCGCCCCAAGTACATCTATCCGAGCTTTGTATATTCATTTATTCTTTCCATAAATTTGGTATATTTTGTGTATTCTTGTTTTAGTATATAGCCTCGTACTGACTCATCAGCTGATCCCCATATGAAGCATTTCGGGGCTAAGATCAGTATGCTTTGTTTACATATGGGTGCCCCATTGTTCCAGCGTACAGGAACAATGCCAGCATTATGAGGCCTCTCCATCCAAATATGTGCATATGGTTTGTTATTATTCTATTCATGCATATTGAATATAAAGCCACGAAAATCTAGATTGATCTATACGCCCCTGCGATCTGCGCTGCATAAAATTAAGATATAAGTTTCAGTTATGAAGAGTCGATTCAGTTTAATTTTCAAGTATTTCAATCATAAGAAATCACCTATATTGTTTTACTGATTCTTGAACTTTAAAAATGTTTCACAAAATCTGTTAGTTTCCATCTTTAATATATTATATGGTATAGCCTGGACACGCCCATGCTCCATGAAAAGGTTTATTTTATAGTTATCAATAGAATTTTGTATGAGTGATTATATCACCAATGTTCTTGTTCCGTTTTAATGCCAGAAATGGTGGGCGAGGCCAGATATTTTTTAAAACATTATCATTTTCTATTATGTGGCAATTTTTCTCAAAATTTTTTGAATTTGAATTGTTCTATTATCGTAAGGTATGACAAAGGGAAGGTTCCGTTTGTACTTCTTATTCTTAGCTAAAGTGTTAGTTCTTGCTTTAATTTTTTCACTTTATCAAATTGTGTATCTATTAATTTAGGGTTGTATCCCCTGCCAATCAGGTTATATTTAAGGTCCTGTAGTTTCGAAACTAGTTCAGCATCACTAGTAATGTTTCTTCTATATCTCAGGGCCTGGCTATATATAATGCTGGTTTTACAACTTTTGGGGTGAAAGGATTGTGCGTGTAACAAATTACATGTATCTGTTGGTTTTTGAAATAGGAGGTTGTAAAACTGCCGTTGTCTCCCAAGTTTATAGTAGTATCAAGGAAGTTGATTTGTTTTTGAGAGTAGGTAGCTTCAAATTTAATTGTGTTGTGAATTTTATTTATATATTCAAGGAACTCCAACAATTCTCTTTTGTATGTGTCCAGATTATAAATATATCATCTATGTATCTTTTCCAAATTAATGGTCTGCGTTGTCCAGGGGCATTTTAAGAATTTCATTTTCTATTTTTGTCATAAAGATGTTAGCATAGTTTGGGGCAAAGTTGCTTCCCATACTTGTGCCATGTGTTTGCTGGTAGAATTTCCCATTAAATGTGAAAAAGTTATGTTTCAGGATAAACTCCATAATTTGTAAAATGCAGTGTGTGGGCAAGGGGTAGTCATTCCCATAGAAATTCTGCATAGCTTCTATGCAGATGAAAACCCCTTCGTCTTGTGGTATATTGGTATATAATGATTTCACGTCTAATGTGACTAGCCAAGAATTTATAGGTATATCATTATTTTTTATACTGAACAGAGATTGTAAAAAGTGAGTTGTATCCTTTATAAACGATTTACTATTTTCTACAATAGGCCTAAGGTAGTAGTCCAAGTATATAGATAATTTTTCCGTTGGTGAGCCACACCCAGAAATGATCGGTCTACCTGGTATGCCATTCTTATGTATTTTTGGAAGCATGTAAAAAATTGGAGTTCTACCCACGGAGCTAGGTAGGAGGTATGTGTAAAGATCATAGTCAATATATCCCTTAGAATGCATATAAGCTAGAAACGTTGCTATTAGTAAAGCTGTTTCTCCTGTTTTATCTTTGGGATGTTCTTTATAGTATTTTTCATCATTAAGCTGTTTATAGGCTTCACCAAGATATTTGTCATTAGGCCAAAGGCAAATTTTACCACCTTTGTCGGCACGACGAATAGTGACCTCGTTCTGGGTCGCTAATTTCTTAAGAGCCTCTTTTTCATTTATAGAGAGGTTATCACTGTGTTCATGTCGTTGGGTGTAAAGCTCCCTAATTTGGTTTTCTACACTATTTAGAAATGTTAGTATAGTTTCATTATCATCTGTATCAGGTTCCCAATTAGATTTTAACTTGAATGGATTTATGGTTCTTTCTTTGTTATCATGTCTGAAGAAAAATTGTATCCGCATTCGCCTTTTAAAGTCCAAAAAAGCTTGTAATGTTACATTTAGAGGTATAGGTTTTGGTGTTTCTATAAAGGACAGGCCTTTATTAAGGAGCCTCTTATGCGAATCATCAAGTGCCAAGTTACTCATATTGAAGATCTTGTCATTGTTGTGTATTTTTGAGATATATTTCTCAGCTTCTCTTCTAAGGTATTTACGTCTTGCGGATTTATTAGTTTTAGCCTTTTTTCTCACTTTTCGTTTTTCGCCAATTATTTTTCTGAGCAGTAACGTATTGGGTATATTATGGGCATCCACTTCGTTATTTACATCTAAAAATCAAGAGGTTTCATGTAGGGCCAAAAATGTAGCATAGTGTTAAAACAAAACTATAAATGTAGACAATTCATTTTAACTTCTATCAACTTCAATTCCATCTATCAAATTATAATATTTAAAGTATAAGAGTTCTCATCAGTCCATAGATACTATCTACGGCCCCTTTTGTGTCCCACATGGGAGCTGTCCCTGTTCATTTTATATTGGATACGTTTATCCAGGGCTATAACTTCGGCTCTCTCCACTATCTCTTTATTCATATTTTCATCTGGGTATCTATTCTCCGTTGTCTTAATGTGTATATCAACCTGCCTCCTTTCTACCTCCATCATTTGAGTGTGGTGTTTTTGCAGCAGATTGCACATTGTTTTCGCAAATGTGCTGGACGCCTCCCTCAACTCGCTTTGCACCTTCCAAGGTATATCATTGGCGTACCGAATATCAATTTCGGGTATTAGAAACTTAGGATATCTCCCAGAATCAGCTGCTTGTTTGAATTCCAGGCTTTTATCCTCGTGATAGTATTGACTAGCACGGGTATAGGCAATGAGGTCTTGTAGGCGTTTATAGTCATCGGGCAAAGTTACTGAGGCTGGTTTGCGTTTTCTTGCAGGATTTTGTAAATTGACAGAGGCAGAGGAGGGAGCAGGTTGTGCGGCGGGTTCCTTCATTATCCGTTTTAATTCTTTTCTCACCATCACAGATGGTGAGCGTTGTCCTGGAGGTATAGGTGCTTCACAGCCTGAGTCTGAGGAACTGTAATCACCATCGTTATCATTGTGTTCAAGTAGGGAGTTCTCGTCCTCTTCCTCTACCATTAGGATCTCATTTTCAATACCATCATCGTTGTCAGGTTTATCTATGATCAAGATAGACCTATTTTTTATATTTTTATATTTATACCTTTTGGGTATATACCTGTTTTATAGTATGTATTTAAATTCTAAGTCCCAAAAACTCACCATGTCTCTTTTTATCTTTGTTTTTTCTTATCTTTTCTGTATGTTTAGAAGCCATTTTAGTTGATATCAGCGATAAGTTTTTAGTTTCGATGTTAGATTTCAGGTTGCTTAGGTGCATAAAAGCAGGTATTCAACCAAGCCGTACGCCCGATTTTATACTTAATTCAAGGAAGCGGTCAACTTCAGAGGATTATAGTTGATGACATAGAACATTTATCAAACTGATTTATAATTCTAATTAAGTAAATATCTTGAGGCATAATTTGTAACGAACTGAGTGCCACCCTGGGTGCTAGACAACACTGGCTACTGCTTGACACATGCGCTGAGCGTACCCCTTACTCGGGGTTCTAGGATTCAACCAGAAAAGCAACTTTTTGTTAAATAATAATAAAATACATGCATAAGCATGTTTAGCAAGAATATATAATGGTCTAATACCAACCCTCGCTTTGCGCCGCAGACCATGGCCATCTATTGCGCCCCCAGTACATCTATCCGAGCTTTGTATATTCATTTATTCTTTCCATAACTTTTGGTATATTTTGTGTATTCTGGTTTTAGTATATAGCCTCGCACTGACTCATCAGCTGATCCCAATATGAAGCATTTCGGGGCTAAGATCAGTATGCTTTGTTTACATATGGGTGCCCCATTGTTCCAGCGTACAGGAACAATGCCAGTATTATGAGGCCTCTCCATCCAAATATGTGCATATGGTTTGTTATTATTCTATTCATGCATATTGAATATAAAGCCACGAAAATCTAGATTCATCTATACGCCCCTGCAAAATTGGCACATAATAGAAAATGGTAATGTTTTAAAAAATATCTGGCCTTGTCCACCATTTCTGGCATTAAAACTGAACAAGAACATTGGTGATATAATCACTCATACAAAATTCTATTGATAACTATAAAATAAACCTTTTCATGGAGCATGGGCGTGTCCAGACTATACCATATAATATATTAAAGATGGAAACTAAAAGATTTTGTGAAACATTTTTAAAGTTCAAGAATCAGTAAAACAATATAGGTGATTTCTTATACTTGAAAATTAAACTGAATCAACTCTTCATAACTGAAACTTATATCTTAATTTTATGCAGCGCAGATCGCAGGGGCGTATAGATCAATCTAGATTTTCGTGGCTTTATATTCAATATGCATGAATAGAATAATAACAAACCATATGCACATATTTGGATGTAGAGGCCTCATAATACTGGCATTGTTCCTGTACGCTGGAACAATGGGGCACCCATATGTAAACAAAGCATACTGATCTTAGCCCCGAAATGCTTCATGTGGGGATCAGCTGATGAGTCAGTACGAGGCTATATACTAAAACAAGAATACACAAAATATACCAAAGTTATGGAAAGAATAAATGAATATACAAAGCTCGGATAGATGTACTGGGGGCGCAATAGATGGCCATGGTCTGCGGCGCAAAGCGAGGGTTGGTATTAGACCATTATATATTTTTGCTAAACATGCTTATGCATGTATTTTATTATTATTTAACAAAAAAAACATTATAAATAGCTGCCCTTGGTGTATTTTAGAATTAATATAGAAACTTAAGTTCAATGGCATAATTTTTTGAGCTCATATCATGAATACTGTATTTCCTCTAATGTGCAGCTCCTCTTCAAAGAGCACCCCCCTTGAATAAGCAGCCCCTGAAAACTAAAAAAATAAATTAACGAGGACCCTCCCTTGCAAGGGTATCAAAAAATTTTCGGATCAGAATAATCGATTAAAAAACTCATCAAATAAAATATAACAACTTAGATGCAACCTTTTTCCGAAGTTAATTTGAAAGGTGTCTACTTCATCTTCATTGAGTGTTTTGCATTGTTTAAAATTGTTGCTTGTCTAGCATCCTTCATCGTAGATTGAAACTTTCCTGGCACAATAAGGCCATATCCAACTGAACATTTATAAATATTTTTTTTCAATCTACGTATGGTTTTATTCCATATCATGTGAGTGAGATGATGAAAAATCAATAGTCGCACAACGTCAATATTTTGTATGGAATCCAGGCTTTTAAAGCCGCAAGTCATTGAATAAACCCCTGAGAGTAGCACGCAAAAGATTCAATGTACGTGTAGTGAAAGGAACATAATAGATGGCCACAATCGGCCGCAATCAAAACCAAAACTTGTTGAAGTCGAGATAAAATTGAAATTTTAACAAACTTTTGATTCTCAAAACATTTAGAAAAATACGGCATGCACTACCTGGGCAGAAAGGGCGTCGGTCTAAAAAAGAACCAGGTTTCTAGGTGGCCTAGGAAAAGAGATTTTCTTGTGTAATCGAACAAAGGACAATAGGAAACTGTAATTCATTTTGGAATTTTACTCATTCTTTCCGTTTTCAAGAAGAGTTCTTGCTTTGATTATTTTCATAAATCGCCACACTAAACTTTGTGTTTTACTGTTTGAATGCATATGAAACACTACTAAGAGGCCATAAATTTTTCGGCTTTCAAGTTGAATGTTCCTTTGAAAATTCAGAACACAAACACACAAAATGAAAATGGTTCCGATATAGTAAGATATTTATTGTTCATGAAGGACATTTAAAATTATAGTCTGCTATGAGATACGGGTAGGATTTTCGAATTTACGCAGCAGTAATACTACCAATTTTGTGTCATAAGTTTACACAAAAGCGTTTGGAATATTCTCAGTAGATCTTGAAATTTAGTGGCAAAAAATTTCATTAAGCATTTACCATCGAACTTTTTGACTTTTATTTAGGCTGTTAATAATAGGATTTTTGAGTGCAGACAGGGCATAGAAACGTTGCATTAGAATTCAAGTGGATGGAACACAGTCAGAGAAACCCTTAACCTCCGTGACTCACTGGCTCGCTGTCCCACCCAAGGTTTTGTTTTATAAAACTTGGCTTATATTTGACCTTCAGCTTGCATATTATAATGATGATGGTGATGATGATTTTGATGAAATGAAGATAATGAAGGTTGTGATGATGATGATGATCATGATGATGATGATGATTATTATTATTATTTGATGGCATGATGTTGATGGTGATGATGATGATGATTATGATTATGATGATGATGATTATTATGATGATGGTAATGATGATGATGATAAGGATGATTCTAATGGTGATTAGAATGTTATAGTTGATGATGGCGATACTGATAATTTTGACGGTGATGATGATGATGATAATGATCTTTTTTTTGTCCACAGTTTAATACCATTTTATCAATTCTCTTATGTGTTAACCATTACAAGTAGACTAGCTTTTTAACTTGACGTCCGCGATGCCCATAGCATCCCACAACCTCCCCGGACTCTAGCGAAAGTTCAGAAGGCTGCAAGTTAAAAGGCAGCAAGTTAAAAGGCAGCTGAGTGGTATCTTGTCATTCCAAGGCTAAACTGGTACTAATATTCACACGCATCGCGGGTGTCAAGGTAAAACTCACCCGCATCGTGGGTGTCAAGGTAAAAAGTAATGTACTATTTTAGTTAAAATAGATGTTTAACACAGCTTTTGAGACAAATGAGGTCTTTTCCTTGGTTTATATTCTACTTTTACACACAGATGACCGCTTTTTGATCGAAAAAATTCAGAGTACGGATATCTCAAAGTCCCGCTATGTCGAACAAATTTTTATTTCCCCGTGCGAGTTCGAGATAGCGGGACTCGACTGTATTCATTACCTACTTGGATTGATCATAAAGTGTGACAGGGAATCAAAAGTCCTTACAAGTAATTAACAAGGAAATCTTGAAAAGGTCCCTGAGAAGTTTGGTATGAAGAATTGCAAGCCATTGTCAACTGCTTTAGAACCAGGCAAGAAATTCCAGTTATCACCCACTGATGAATTATTTGACATTTAGACTTATCTGCTGAAAAAACTGAATTAGACTTAGCTGTAGCCAGTATAGTATTTGATAATAGTGAGAATGTGAATGAGAAAGATTGCGAGGAGGAGGAAGAGAGTGTTGTAGTGAATAGGGTGGAAGCAAGAAAATACTTCTGTTAGTGTTTATAACATAATAACTAACAGAAACAATAATAACTAAAGAATAAACTATTTACGAAATGATTTAACTTGCCCACTTGATATGATTACTACTTCCAATTATTTTTTTTCATACTTTTTCATTGATCTCTCACACCATCTTTTTCCAACACGTGTTGTGTGGGGCCCTGGGCCTGAATACTTAAGGAGGTACTACACTTTCCAACTCACTCCCCCCGTTTCATTCATAACGTGATCAAACAATACCGTATTAGTTACAATATTACTTTCTTACATCACAAGAAATGCTAACATACAAATATTTCTTTCCTTACTGCAATAGCAATAAAACGCTTAGATGCTACATACTAAGTGTCCATTTCTAAACAAAACGTGGGAATATACAAGTCTCTATTACTAATCTTCTTAATATGCAAATGAGTTGCCCCATTGTTGTGGCCCTTTGTTCGATTCAACAGGAAAGGCTTTTTCCCTAGGCCAGCTAGAAATGCGCTTCTTCTTTAATCGATCGCGTTTCTGGCCGGACACTGTTTTAAGATTTTGCTAAGCGTTTTGAAACCTATAAGTTGGTTAAAATTTCGATTTTCTCTCGGCTCAAAAAGTTTTGATTTTGATGGCGGCCGTCTATTATGTTCTTTTCACTACAAGAACAGTGCTTCTTTGTCCTGCGAAAGTTTCTCGTGCTTACTAAATCGCGGAACCACCCAAAACGATCCAAAACCAGCCAGAATCACCCAAAACGACCCATGATCGAATTAAAACCACCAAACACCACCTAAAATTATCCAAAATAGTTATTTTCATTTATTAAGGGCCAGAAGACCCTCAAAATACTCAGGTTCTAGCAAAATATCATCGCCGTTTAGTAAATTATCTTTTCCCTTTGGGCCAAAAACGTGAACAATTCGCTTTGTTACTTATTTTCAGATCAAATCTTTTGCGTGCAACTCTCAGGGGTTTATTCAATCACTTGCGGCTTTAAAAGCCTGGATTCCATAAAAAATCTAACTGTCCTACGGTTATCCCACATTCGTGAGACGTGAGAATTTCTTTTCGTACGATTATCGCACGACCATAAATATAAATGGTGACATTTTGGTCGTAGCAGAGCCTTTACGATTACATTACTACGATTTAGTTGTGATGCAGTCTTTCTTGCAAGATATTTTGAGATATGAAAATGAAACACGCTTTCCAGACAATGAATACCTTTCCCAACGGTATATTTATTGGCAGCGTGCGATTGTGTCTTTTCTCTCAACTTCACGCTCAAATACAATACTAAAGTACTGTTGTGAACAAAAGGGCTTTTCCAACTCCAGCGATGTAAAAGCTTTTATGTCAACAAAAGTCCCAAGACGAAAGTAGAATTTTAAGAGTTAGCGTGAAATGCCACGTCCAGTGAAATGTCCTGTGAAATCATACAACACTGTGTAATCGAACGTTTCTAAAAATACTATCACCGTGAAATACCCCGTGAAATCCTCCTTTACTATGTAATAACAACCTTAGTGAAATACCACAACATTGAAATATCCTAATGAATTGTATAGCCTTGTTAAATACAACAGTGGCAAAAACAACACCATTGTGAAATCAAGTAATCAAACATATTGTGATATTCAATATGCGTAAAATCTAATGATGTGAAATCCAACAGCCATGAAATTACCAAGTGCAATCCAACTCACTGTGAAATGATGCAGACTGTGAAATACCACAGAAGTGAAATACAATGAATAATCAAACTTACTTTGATACTCAGTATGGGTGAAATCTGATGGGATGCGAAATCCGTTAGGTGTAATAAAACTCACTAAAAAATGTGAGAGCCTCGTAAAATTCAACAACCAATGAATCCCAGCTTGAACTGATGCACTTGGGTAAGAGTTTTCATTATGAGAAGACTAAAAATTCTAGATCCAAATCCAAAAATTTTTAGATCATCTAAATCTAAAAGATTTTCCCACAAGTGGCATTCGAACCTGGACTTCATGATCAGAGAGCCAACAACGTTTCCACTAAGCTATACAGCTCAATGAAGTCGCCAATTAACTTTCTGAGTCATACAGCCCAACAGCCCAAGGCTCTCCTCCCGTTTGACTGTTAGTGTTTCTAGAGAAATCCATCCATCATATAAATTGTTATTTTGTTAGATTTTCATGTTACAGTTGTTAAGTAGATAAAGGGCCAATTCAGCCTATGTATCTACGATATTAATAAAAAAATAAATAAATAAATAAATCCAAAGGATTTTTAGAGTGAATCCCCTTTGAAAATTGAATCAAGAGATAATTATTTAAGCTGAATAAGTTCATGAAATAAAACATCCCAGATGGGCAACTTGCTGCCCGTAATGAAAAAAATTAATATGAAATAACTGACATGATGGCCTTGCAGAAAACAGAACACCAAAGTAATTTCTTTCTTCTCTGTTTGAACTGTGAAGTGTGATGTTTCTTTTGTTTTAAATTTACTAAGCACTTCAGTTAATGAGATACACTGCGCTCTTATTGGTTTAGAGAAGTCACGTGGTAGATTTCGGTTAGAAGTCAAATCCAGAAATCAACAACAAACATTGTTCGTCGTGTTCCTGTTCAGAACGGAGAAAGGTTAAAAGCTGGTGTTTCTTGGAACTCTGTACACATAAAGTGGATTTATTGTGCAAAAATGCGCTATAAGAAAGAACATTTTATCCATCGGATTTGTCTCTTTTATCAATTTGCCATTCTGGAGAATCATTGGTGATTTTGCATCCTTCTTCAAGTCGGAAAGGTGAGTTTTCATATATGCAGTTAGGCCGGGCCTAAGGCCGGTTGGTGACCCATCAGTCGTTGGAAAAAAGGCGAAAATCACTGACGAAAACATTCAGTCACGAAAATGTCCACGATGATATTCTGGACATAATTAAGTGGTTGTGGTTCACTCGCAGGAAAATTGTGTGGACCGAATGCATTGTCGAACAAACGGAGACCAAGATTGTCAATCAAAGCACCAAGAGACTTGCAATGAAAGCGAGTGGAGGAAAGAGGTTTGAATTTATTTGATTTTATTTGATCTGTCTAATCACAGGTATAATGCAGCTGTGTAGTAAGTAATAGATTCCCGCCTTTTTTAATCAACAAGTTTTAGGATGCGTTTTCGGCGACTTTGAATTAAAAATTTTATCCAGAAATGAAGGCCTACGCCTAGGCCAACAGAGGCATAGACACTCATACAACAAATGTGGTCTTACGTCTCATACTCCCCTTTTCAGGGGCTAAGCAGAAGCACGGTGGCTGGAGCAGTGAGTGATCATGCCCTTCCTAATGTCCACCATTGGCTCTTCCAGGGCTTGAACTGGGGACCTCATATGTAGCTCAGCAGATGATTTTAAATAGATGATTGCCCTACAAAACTACATATTTCAAAATGCCTTTATCGTTCTTATTCAATATACTATTGAGACTAAGACATACGATAAATCAATGAGTCATGAGGGTAGATATTACGGTAAAACTGAATCAAACATTATTTGTGTTACTTGTCTCTTAATTCTAGGGATTAGGTATCATAAAATATAAGCAAGCAGTTTGAAAACTACATGATTACAAGGCTTCAGACTTTGAAGAGCACATAGAGCACAGCCACATAACACCAGACTTGAAAGCCATTGGTGGAATCCTCTCACACATCCGGTGATACCATTCTTTACAGCTTGAGCATTCAACCATTTGTCTGTAATAGAATGTTGTTATAATACTGTAGTGCCCGATTTACTGACTGGATGAAGATCCTTTTTTATTGATCTACTAGTGAGTAGGATCAATATGCCATTAAAGAGATAAGGTTAATTAGCAGAGAGAACCTACATCAGAAACTCTATTTTGAATATATTGATGCATATTGTAGCAGCATATCTCTGAAAGTTAGCTCCAGCACTTCAGCAGACAACCTTGCTTGGAGCTTGGAATTACTGCTGAAGATACTGTTTCATGGTAAGGGTAAAACAAATCCTAACTTAACTTTATTTCTTCCAATAATGTTGAACTCCTATCACTATGTTTGAAACATTGGCTTTCAGTAAATAACAGAAATATCTTCATTTCAGATTTGATGGTTGACTGCTTTGATCAAAATGCAAATAATTAGAAATGATACCTTGAGAAGATCCTCTTATCAGCCCTTAACCAAAGTTGACGACATGTGCAGAAAACATCAATTTTAATCGTTTGCTCTTTGCAGCGCTTGACAGTTGATGATGACCTTGGGAATGCTTCTAACTTGTTTTTCAGCAGAGCTTGCAGCATATGTGATCGCATCTTAACCTGATCAAAAGCAATTTGGCTGACATCATCATCTCTGAGTATGCTAAGCACATTTGCTATAGCAAATACACCACAGTTAGCTGTACTTCCTTGCTGCTGCACTGGAAGAACTTTGACATATATGGTTCTCCCGTCATATTTCATTAGATTACATATCTGCTGTTTCACTTTCTGTGCAATGGTGCCTGTGAATAGGCTATCCATGTAATAGATCTCACCATCACTGCAGTTGTAAGTGCTGACAGCAACCCAATGACATTTACCATCATGGAGTACTTGGACAAATGGTGTTTTTGGTAATGGTTTGAATGATAGTGTTTGTCCAACAACAGTGTCCTGTAAGCTATCAGTGACATTAAAATCCCTTGCCATGAGTCTTTGGAAAACATTGATTACGATATCATTGAGGTATGTATCATCTGAAAATGATTTTAAGTCAGAGTAAGTTATCTCAGACCATAGCCGATCTCCAACAAAAGGTTTACTTTGATCCTTAATTTCATTTTCGTGTTCTGCAACTGCTTTATCTTGTCTTAAGAACAAATCTTTCAGCATTTGATTGTCCTTGACACACCTATTTTCACCTGAGAGAATATTCTTAAAACCATTGTTGCTATTGTGTGGTACAGCAAACTCTAACACATTATCCATTTCAAAATTCTTGGATAACCACTTCTTGAACAATATCTTCATGGGGCTCATTAGGCTCTGAAATTCTGATATCTCTCATAGCTTCCATCCTCTCCCTCTTTTCACCAACTCGATTACTGTATAGGAACTTTCTCTTCCTCTTAGGAAGAGCCTTCAATGATAGTCTCGAGGCTGTGTGCTTTTCTTCGGGATCCCGTGGTTGTGAGGGCAATAAAGGAATGCCTTTCTCTTTTGGGCATGCAGAATGCATTTTTTGTCTTATTTCTTTCAGGTCTTCATAGATTTCGGCCATTGCCTCTGGTTGATTTTCCAAGAGAAAGGACAACTGACGGATTTTATTTAGAGTTTCTCTAAAACGATGACCTCCGCATGCAAGATTGTGATTTGTTACATTAGTTGTTTGTTGCCTGTCAGTAGAATCATTATCTGTGTCGCTTTCTACTTCTTGCTGTGGATTCAATTCCTGGTTATCTATTGGCTCAACTGAAGGTGGTTGCATGGCAAGAGGGGCATCATTTTGGTTTACAACATTCTCATCCAGTGTCAAAAATGGAGATGATCGATACATTTCAGGTAACGCTTGCCATGACCAAACAGGAAACTTTCTAAATACAGCAAAGAAGTGTTTACAAAGATGTGCAGACTTTCTCCAGTCAAAGCATGTGCAACTAGGCATCTTCTCTTCGTTGCCAAAACAGAGTACATAATCATCACACAGAGATGTTCTTGAAGTGCTTGCTATAATGAATTCTCCCATGGTGTTGATTTTGATATTCCTGTCTGGGATCTTCAGTGCAAGATCTTTTTTCTCCATGCAATGCTTTATGAAATCTGTTGGTCGGTTCCTAAGATACTGTGGGATGCTGTCAGCATAAAGACGGTATGAATCACTCATTTTTATATTTGAATCACAGCATCTACAAGGAAATGGGTATGCGTGTTATTTTTTAGGTTAGAATCATTTTTTATGTATTCAAAATTTTCTTGTCGATGACGATAGAAAAGCCAAATTAAACCATGTCTTACTTTTCATATTTGTCAGGAAAGAATTCTTCAACAAGAACAGTAAGCATAGCAGTCAAAGACGTCCTGGAATACTTTTGCAAATACTGATACTTGAGAGACTCGTTCTGGCGTTCTGTTCCATTGTTTGTATTGCAGTTTATCAGAAGCCTGCCTTGACGGTATGCATGCACCCATTTCTACAAAATAAACCAAGTGTAAGCTATAGCTTAATGTCAATCAAACAACGTAACAGCAATGAAAATAATATCTGGTATCTGGAAATTACCTGTTTGATGTTGAACAAGTGATTTTCCAGATAAGCAACTAGTTTACAATATTCCTGATTCTTCCATATCTTAGAGTCTTTCGAATTTTTCTCAGCTTGTTTTACCTCAAACTCAGTTGTTGCACGGGCTACTCTTCGTAGCATCTGAAGAACTTCCATTCGTATTTTTGCACAGCCATTGGTTGTTTTCCTTAGCCAACGATCCCAGGCTTGTTCGCGGTGAAAATCGCAGATGATAGTTGCACAGCCTGGAGGACAATATGTTATTATAAATGTAAAGCAACATTTAAGAATTCGTGCAGCTGTCATAATTCCCCAAAATATGCTTTTCAGCTAAACTGATTTCATTTCGTTCAACAAATTACTGCTATATGCAACACAACAGACTCGAAGAAACAAAACCTTAAAAACTATTCTACATTAAAGTCTTTTTGGGGAAAACGGTGTTTTTTAAAGCAAGGAATCGAAAGTCAAGTACGCATTGCCCTCAGCAGCAGTTAATTAATTTGAATGGATGATAAGCGGGTGAATTCACTGACTATTCCAAATTGACTGGAAGCTACAGCCTGTGTTCCAGAATTACTGCTGTCGATACATAAAAAAACATAAAAAGTAAACAGTATAAAGAATTACTGGTACAACAATCTCTTTACCTGGGAAAACTGTTCCAATTGCTGACATTTCTTCATTTGAATAGTCGGTCATAAAATATCTGGGCTGAAATTCTGGATTCCACTCCTTTATAATATTTAATGCTTCTTCGATGTTCTCTGTTGACTCGCTTTCTGACACAAATGTTGCAACAACTTGGTAGTCGACATTTGTTTTAACACACAAGAAGAACAACGGTAGAGAATATCGCTTAGTTCCATACGTGGCATCTTAGAGAGCAAGCTCATTCCCGTATCGCTGCAAAAGCCTCCGTTGCCAGTTGGACTGGTACACAAAAAGCAACAAGTTTTCTTTGTTGCTGTACACCTTTACATCTCTAGAATCATCAGAGTCGTATCCTTCTTCGTCTTCGATGTCTTCTCCATCATCCTCTCCGACCGTGGTTGATTTTGGATGGAAAAAGACACGCACAGAATCATCTTCTGTTTTCCATTGCTGAACCTTCTTCTCGAGGCATTCTTGGTCAATCATTGAATATCGCAACTTTTGCTTACATCGCACCATATGATTTCTTATGGTCTTTGTGCGTGGAAAATATCCTCGGTTGTTTGTATCTGGCAAATCTTGATGGCTGAATAATGTTGATTTGACGTAAACTTTAAGATGTCGCCTCATTTCGTTCACACTTGAAATGCCTTCTGTCACAAGCTCCTCTATTTTTCGAGCAAGGGTAGGATCAATCTCTTGGGAAATGCCAGCAACCTTCAAAGAAAACACCAAATGAGCAAGTCGACATATGGCATTAAGAATACACAGTTGCTATTAGATATGCTGAACCCAATACAGAATAAGATCTCAACAAGTGAGCTATTTAATCATTGTTTCATGGAATGATTCACAGTCCTAAGTCTTTCCGCTTCAAAGCAACCCAAAAGCAAAACAGATATGTTGCAGCCTATCGACAACAGAAAGTTCTACACATGATTATGTATGGCATGATTGCGTAGAGGAATTATGTATGACATTGAAAAAGCAGTACCATCCGAAAATAACAATATTGCATAGTTTGACATAAAACAAAGATAGCAATCTGTAATATAAAGCATGAAACAAAGTAAGAAAATTCCTTTCTTTCAGACTGACCTTCCCAGTGACATGGTTGCCGTGGCTAGTGATGTGCGGGATTGTTACCAAATACTTCTTTACTGTATTGATTTCATGTTTTTCTTCTATTGCTGATTTTTTTTTGAGCCAGTGCGACGTCGTCTTTGCGTGTTTTCAGTAATCTAGAGCAAAGTCAAGAAAATCGAGAGAAAATTTTGGAATGAAATCATATTTCATAAAAATGGCTACGAATATCTATTGACGAAAATTTCTTACTTTATATCCAGGAAATAGAACAATCTCTTTGAGATAAATTTTTGATGTGCAGCCGAATTTCTTTGTTTCTTGCACCAGAGAATATTTCCGTTTATAAACGTGATCATGTCCCTAGAAAACAGCAAAATATGCTAGTTTTGATATCAAGAGTTCAAAAAGCAAGTGTTTCAAAATTCAAGTCATTCGTGTGTGTCTTATTTTCACGAGTATGATACATAGTTGTTGCAATTCCGTTGTTCTGCGACAATTTTCGTATAGCTTTGCAGTGATGAAGATGGTTGATTGAAGTGGAAATCTATGTTAACATTGTAGAAGTTCCTTAAGGACCAGAGTGTCATTGAAGGCCAAATAACTGATTGCAATCACGTGATTTTTTTAACTGATTGCAGTCCGTCTTCCATGCTAAAACTGATCCCTTTTCCTGTTTTCCATGTCACTCTTCTTATATGAATCAAACACATTTCAAGAAGCGAGTGATTTTCCCCTATGGTATAGCATCTACGAATTTTATTTCTTGCACATCATATTAACATTATACATTTTTGTAACTAAACTACACGTTTTTTTATAAGAAACCTGCCTCGGGGCCTAGTTCCTAAAGTTTCTTAATTTCTGGCCCAATTTTAGTTCTAAAAGTTTCTTGACAGTTTCTTAATTTAATATAGCAAGCAAATTATTAATATTATTGTATTACAAAGAATTAGCCTTGTTGGTGCGAGAAATCGCACGGAAATGCGTGAGAATTGATTACTACGTCCACAAATGTGAAATCAGTATGTTGGAAAACTGACACTAAAATTTCTTAAATTTCTTAACTCCTTCCTCCTAGTTCTAAAAGTTTCTTAACTTTTGGGGTGTTGAGTTCTACTTTTGTTATAAACCGGTTTCTTATAAAAAAAAACGTGTATGAGCTTATTGAAACCGTAATCTACCTGCTTTTCCTTTCTTTCCAGTTTTCTTTTTGCCTTTGCTTTTTTCTGGCGATCGATTCCGTGCTGACATTCGAGCTTTTTATGCCCAAGGATCATGAAAGGCGTTCAATCAAACAAGTAGTGTTCATCTTGCCATAAAACCTTGTGATTTGCTTGATAGATATCTGTATAAGAACACTATTATCAGCCAATCTACTTTTTCATAATAATTTTAAGCAGTTTTTCTGTCTCCTATCTCCTGTATCGGTCTAAAAGCTGTATATGACTTTTCTCCCAAGCACCTATTTCATGTAGAAATTCAGTGAACTAGTATGTAAAATATTTAAAAAAGAATAGCAACTCCCAGCTCCCGAGGATCTGTTCCATCAACAGAATAAGCCGTTTATTCAACGGGCCGACTATCCATGAAAAAGCAACAGATCAAGCTATAGATGCCGGAAAACTGGATTATATGGGAAACTAGGTTGCAAAAAATAAACGACTAGGGTTCATCATGTATAAAATGTTTGAAAGGGAAAGAATAACGAACGCATAAAAGGCACCTGTCTTGCCGATGTGTTTGTCTGAGTGATAGACTGTATATCTCACTGTATGTTCTCTCTCGTAGCTATTTATGATATGCATTGCTTCTTCTGGTGTGTCCGTCAGGTAGATTTTAGTTCCATCATCTATAATAAGTGAACAACATTACACGGTTTGGATAGGTGGTTTGCCCCAACCTATTTATCAAGGGAAGTTTCGTGCTCTCCATAACTACTTTTTGGCCAATCATGCTTTAGCTAGTGCAGCCTTAAAACCTGTGCACTTGTGTTACATTTTGTGCCACACAATTTTTTGTAGCAACAGAAAATACATACAAAATAGATGTATGAATAACAAATATTACGCTCATTCAAAGATAAATCACTTTTCTGGTTCAGTTAAAAAGACGTAATCAGCAATATTGTTGTTTTTGATAAATGGTTGGATAGAGGATAAAAATTAATGCTCATACGATTATAGAAAAGGCTCCAGTAAAATTAGAATAGCAAGACTTGAAATTTTATTAATAATAAAAAGGATTATTTTGTTTGTGTTTCTCCTTATATCTGTTCTTACCTGATTCCTCCATCTTCAGGTTATCTTTTATTCTGAAATCTGATCTGCTTAGGCTGAGATCAATATCTCAATACCCTACAATTACAGTTATTTACAGCTACATATTATTTCAATACTTTTTTGTAATTTTTCCTCAATAACACGAGATGCTTTCTGCAAAAGAGTTATTCGGATTTGATTAATAACAACAAGAATCGATGAACTTATATATTTTGTCTCCTCGCTCACTGATGAAACCTTACTTACAAATTTCTACTTTTCGCACCAATTTTTCCCCTTCCCGCTGTTTCCAGCCTCCCTTTCAGCGAACCAGTCAAACCGACGAATTAAACTACATGAATGCCGAGCAAATGTAACGATTTCTCTTGGTCACTCGTTCGTGCTTGTTGGGAAGGAGTCTGAGATTGACGAGACAAACACTTTCGCACAAGGTACATCTGAGTGCTAGTGTCGATCATCAACCCCTAAGGCCAATCTCTTTCAAAGGCAGGCGTGTTTTCATAATTTATTGACATTTTCAGCTAACTTTTCGAATGTTTCTAGACTAATGGAGTAAGAACCTTGCATACTACCCTCTTTAATTTGATTTTGATTATGTTTTTTGTTCAGATAATCAAAGAGAAGGAAATGACACTGATGCCAATATCATCCAAGTAAATTTGTGCTTAGGATGCAGTTAAAAGATCAAGATGTGCCTATCGTCGCATACAAAGAAAGGTGCAGACTAGATTTATTAGATTTATCTATTTTCGATTATCAGAACAAAGAATCATTTAATAACACCATGACAGCGCTACAAGCAATTTAAATGTAAAATGGAGAAGATTCAAATTGTTAATTCATTTCCATGAAGCATTCAAACTGTGAAATTGGGGTTTTCTTACTCTATTTAAATCATGTTTAAATTTAGCAGTGATTTCTAAGCGACAAATTCGTGAGAATTTCGTAAGCAAAATTCCTTGTTTGTTCGCCTTGAGAAGGAAAATGCTAAAATGGCATATTTCAATGGTAATCAAGAATAACGATTATGTAGATTAAACAAACACACGCCCACTGAAAATTGTAGCTTAATTCCTTTGTTGAAGGGTTACATTTGCAGGGGTTGGTCTTGTGAAGTAAAATTTATAAGTAACATATACAATGTTTCGTTTAACTAGCCTTCCGAGTATTATAGGTAGCAAACACGAATCAACCTTTTTTCCTGAAGAGGGTGGAGGCGTCCCTGTTTCTTTTTATTTGTTGTTTCTAGTTCTGTGCCACTTCTGTTGGTCCTCCTGTCCTTCCTGCACTTCCTTCTCCATCATTACCCGATGTTCCCTGTCACTCCCCGCCGCTCCCGTGTCTTTCCACATCATTCCCCGCCATTCCTTATCATTTCCCGCCGTTCCCATGTTGTTCCCCGCTGTTCCTCGTCATTCCATGCCGTTCCCCGTCATTCCCCACCGTTCCCATGTCGTTCCCCGCCATTCCCCGTCATTCCCCTCATTCCCATGTCGTTCCCTGCCATTCCCCGTCATTCCCCGCCATTCCCATGTCATTCCCCGACGTTCCCCCTCGTTCCCATGTCATTCCCCACCGTTTCCCGATGTTCCCATGTCATTCCCTGCCGTTCCTCCACGTTCCCGGCGTTCCCTGCCGTTCCCATGTCGTTCCCGCCGTTCCCCGTCATTCCCCGCCGTTCCCATGTCGTTCCCCGCCGTTCCCCGTCATTCCCCGGCGTTCCCATGTCATTCCCCGCCATTCTCATGTCGTTCTTCTACGTTCCCCCTCGTTCCCATGTCGTTCCCCGCCGTTCCCCGACGTTCCCATGTCATTCCCTGCCGTTCCTCCACATTCCCCGTCGTTCCCCGCCGTTCCCTGCTGTTCCCATGTCGTTCCCCGCCATTCCATGTCGTTCCCTGCCGTTCCCCGTCATTCCCCGGGATTCATAGTCAATAGAAAAACACTGGTCTGGAAGCCTATTGTTTAAGCCTTTTGTTTCTCGCAAAAACTTGAAACGTGTTTAATTTGTCATCACGTGATCAAAGTAAGTGCACACCTGGAGGGAACAAAGTATAAAATAGTAGGCGAAATTATTGTGCGGGGAGAAACTTTGGACATAATTTTATAGATTTATGTATGGGATGAAGATAAGCTGGATGAAATGTTAGACCTCGGAAACTAATAAATTCCGCGTCCCTGACCATTTAACTTTTTTAAGGGATTCACAAACTGATTTTTATCGTGAGTGTTATCAAAAAGTTTTGCAGGGAACAATTTTCCAACACGAATTTAGTCTTTCATTATTTCTGCACGATTTTTACTTTTGTTATATATGTATTTTCCATAAGTACATAATAACAACTCTAGAGTATCATATGTGTATATGTCTATCAATTTGTTGTTTTCTCCATAATGCGTGTGGTTCATCAGCTGATCATCCAGGCGGACTTTCGGGGCTTTGAGATCAGTACCTATATCCTATGTGCCGTTGGCACCCAACAGCAAAAGAAGCTGTTGCCATTTTTTGTATATGTGGATTTCACAACAGTACTGAAATGCTGAGACTGCAACAAAGTTGACAAAGTTTGTTTTTACGTGTGTACATTTTTCTTGGAAATTTTAGCTCCTAATACAGCCCCGGCGGTGACAAGTAGAAATTTTTCGACAGGGATTGCATGCGAACCGTTCTTTGTGCAACTGATATGCTGCTAGGTAAAAGATTTCATCAAACCAAGTTGATTTTTCAAGAGAATAGACCTATGTGCAACATCTATAAATTATCATTTGTTGTGAAGTAAATTTATGTAGATTAGAGACTTTTTTCGTTGTTTTTCTTGAAAATTTTTGCTCCCGAAATCATCTCGCGTACGTTCGATCGTAGTTGAAAATTTAAGCATCACCGTCGGGGGCTGTTTTCAGGAGCAAAAGTTTTCCAGAAAAACATACAGAAAAAACTCAGAAAATTTACAAATGTTGCACATGGGTCTGCTCTGAAGAATAATCAATTTGGTTGCAAAATAAGTTGCACAACAAATGACCTGCTTAGGCCCCGAAGGCAAAATGAACTCCAACAGGACACAAACATCACAAACTAAACACAAGCTAAACTTATTGTAATTAAACTTATTTATGAAAATGAGACCATGATAAATTAATAAAATATAAATCAAAGAATTTCGAAGCTTGCTTGCCATCAAACTACGAAGCCAAACTACCATGCAAACTCTAAGTGCGGGAAAACTTGTGCACTTACTTTGGTCACGTGCTAGCTTAAAAACTAAACAATAAGTTACAACAATAGGCTTCCAGACCAGAGCTTTTTTCTATTGACTATGATATTATAACCATGAAAAATAGCCGCATTAAAATTTTTTCAATCCCACGGTTCCATTGGGATAGCTCCAGTTCTCAAAGCTAATGAAAATCTCTTCGTGGATGCCTTTTTTTATCGAATTAACCCCCTTCTCTTTAAAGGGGGTTAATTTGATGAACATAGGGCCCATCTCGAATAAACGCCCCGTGGAATTGTTAAGAAATTTTTCTGATGCCCATCTCTTTTCAACACCTCTGTTGCAATAAACGCCCCTCTGGAATCACCTCTCATTGGGCGTTTATGCTTAGCATGCAGACGGGGGTCGGTTGTTAAACAGGTAGCAGCCTCACAGCTCCTTCCCAATTCCATAATGCATTTAATTTAAAACTACATCTTCACTGCTATTGTAGAACATAAAACAGTCTGAGTTTCGTTCGCGAAAGAATCAAAATGGATGATACAACACATATTATAAGAAATATTAAGAAAGTACGAAAAGAAGCCCAATTGTTGTTGCGTCAGCAAAATGAACCCACTGTTCCAGAACTAGAGCATATGGGAGCTAGACTGTACGCTGCAAGCAATGCTCTAAGAAACCTCAAAACCATGGTAGTTGGTCAGCATGCGAGCCAATCCGAATATGAAGACAAGCGTCATCTAGTCGAGAAAATAAAAGAATCTGAAACAAAACTTATGGACTTATCAGATTCAATCGAAGATGTCATTGCTGCCAAGGAAAGGGAAAATAAATTTGCTGTTGACGAGGTTTTCACTGGGGCACAAGGCAGACCAAAAAAGAATATTCAAATTGACCAACTCGAATCCATGTTAGTACTTGGATATTCATTGGTTTCAATTGCAAAGATTTTTGGTAAGTTTTCGGCATGTTTCTGCCTTGTATCTTAATGACACGGGTTGCTTTTGTGCTTGGATTCCATATAACTAATATTATAGTTCTTTTCAGCAATGAAATACCGTAAAATATTAAGACCACTTGTAGCTCCTCATCCTGATATAACATAGTTAGTGGATTTGTAACAAGTTCCAATTTCTCTACTTCTCTCCACATAGGGGTAAGTGTGGCAACAATAAAGAGGAGAAAAGACTATTTTGGTTTATTATCCGAAAGAGAAAAAACAGACATCACCGATGATGAACTGGATAGACATGTAGACCTTGCAGTATGTCGACAGCCTCTTTGTGGTATCACAATGATTCAAGCTGAATTGTCAAGCAAAGGATTATGGGTATCGCGTAACAGAGTTCGGGAATCAATGATGCGACTAGATGAGGTCTTGGTTACCGCTAACATCAGAGCTGGTATTCATCGCCGTACTTACAAGGTTGCCGCACCAAAATCCTTATGGCACCTGGACAGCAATTTAAAACTAACTAAGTATGAAAATTTATACCTGTTCACATTATATCACATGTTAATATAATTTTATATCACAACAATAACATACCATGTTAATTATAAACCATGACAAGCCCGCATGGCATTGTAAACTGGGTTTGTTAGTAGTGTTCTTTTCATCTATTTAGGAAATTTTGAATTGTCATACATAGAGCCATTGATGGCTTCTCAAGAAAGATTTTGTATCTTCAAGCAGCAGATAACAAGCTGGCATCAACAGTGGAAAAATGCTTCCTGTCAGCTGTGCGTCAATATGGATGGCCAACAAGAATCAGAACAGACAAAGGTGGAGAAAATGCAAAGGTTGGTGAATTAATTGCTAGAGGCAGGCCAACTGTCAACAATGCACATCTTGTTGGAACTTCTGTGCACAATCAGCGAATTGAGCGCCTTTGGGTTGATGTCCGACACTGTGTTACCCAGCTATTCATAGACTTGCATGACGAACTAAACTCTTGCGGAGAATACGACAAAGATAACACCCTTGACATGCTTTGCGCGAGACAGTGTTTTATTCCAAGCATAAATAAGCGCCTGAGCACATTCACAGTGCAGTGGAATAACCACAACATAGCCACTGAGCATCAAAAGAACGCCAAACCAGCTATATGTTGAAGGTACATTGCTGAATGCCAGAAGTGAATTGCCAGAAACAAATGACATCTTAACCAGAGGAGATCCAGCTGATGTGGAGCAGATGTATGGCGTTGCTGGTAGTGTCGCTTCGATGGAATTGGAGGAGGATGATGAGATTGTCCCTGTATCTGCTATTGATCTTTCCCATGCACAGCTATTGCAAGTTTCACAAATAGTTTCTTCAAGCAGTGAACATGAGTTAGATTTAAACCTTAATCGTGAAACATATTTTAAATTGAAAAGGTATCTTCAACGTGTCTTTTAAGGCTGGTAATAATGTTTTTTCTACAGGGGAGGGGTATTTCATTGTTAAAAACACTAGAAGTGCTACCCAGGTTTTCCAAACCCATCCATGCCTATGATTAAGATTTGTTACCCATATGGACCCATGTATAGAGAGAAAAAGAGATTTTATAGATATTTGTAGCAAAATCAAATTATGTCATGCAAGTTATGCTCAGCGCTTTCCTGAGACAACTCCAAAGAAGGCCAAAAGGTGTTTTTCCACTATTAACTAATATGAATAACACTAATTTGTGCCCCTTGAATAATTCCAAATTCCCTATTCAAGAGTCTGGGAAATTTTGTTGTATCCGACACTACAAGCACTAGGACAGTGAAACTTTTTACCTAGATTACGTTTTGGATGCTTAATACCATTTTAGCATTGACAACTCAATCTCTTAAACTTTCAATCTTGTCAGCTTTTCATTTAAAAGGTCTATAATCAGATATTCACCAGCAGCCCATGTCATATCATATTTATAAATTATAATAACCCATGAATGAATAGAGATTGTTTACAAAGGCGAAACCCATACGCAGGGAAATTGGTGCCCCAAAATGTAACCCATTTTGATAGCACTTATAGTAAATTGAACAATAATGTAAATAACCCCTCCCAGATGTAAACACTTTGATGAGGCGAACGCCATCGACACTGCTGGACTTTGTCCTTTGCAAATCATTCTTGCAGGAAGTTGATTATCAATGCAAAACTCCAGACGACGGCCTGTTGTCTTTTGGAATTCTGTAAAGCATGTCCAAGTATGTGTAACAGTAACATTGTGGTTCAGGATGGGGTCAACTGAACAAAGGCCTACTCTGCTGTAGGCTTTCCTTCGACTCCTAAGAAAACGCGATTCTTTTGTTAGCTACAGCTGTCGCTACTTGTAATGAATGAAGTATACCTTTGCTTTTAGGTAGCAAAATGACATGTCCTCGTTGTTACATTTGCGATGTAGATATCAGGCGACCAAAAATTCTGCCATAACGTTTGCCTTAGCAAGATGCCCTGCCTGGTTGGTTGATGATATTTAGTATGCTCCAAACCTGACATCCTGTGTAAAGAATGTACTGCCTCTTTCCCATGATCTTCAATTTGGGCAATTTCTGAGTGCAGCTGGACAGATTGCATTTTACCTCCATGCATTGAAGTGAATTTTATATATAAACGCAATGCATCATAGTCGAATGCCCCCGATGCAAAGCAATACCATCATTTGTGGAATCTTCCATTTTATGACCTAATGTTGAGAGTTGAACTTTGCATTCACAAGCTGCAGTCCATTTCTGTCCAGGTGGTTAATATTGACGAGTCCCTGTTTCGGAGCGACACTATCATTATCAGTTTCGCCTAGGGAGCGTTCCCAATAATGTTTTATTTAAAAGATGACTTCACCGTTCTTCATCAACTTCACTGCTTCATCTTGCTTTTTATGTCTGAGTATTAGCTAGCCGTAGTGTCGTGTATTAGCAATACTATGTTCAGTTTTGAAATTATGAAATAAAATGATTCTATTATTTCTTCAATGCTAAGCGATTTTCTATTTCACGTGCTCCAATATTGAACACCATTTCTAGTAGTCAGTTAAACTGGGTCAGCAGTCGGGTAAATGTGTGAGTTTAATTCTTCTTAGTGCTGAATCTGAATTCATCCTCTCATCAGTCAATGAGTAAGGTTTTTGGGAAAAGAGACAGCATCTCTTAATCATACACAGAGCTTAAGCAAACAGTTACATAGGTTGTTACAGTATTCCACGCAATTCTAAAAACTTTTTCCAACTGCTGTCATCTGTTTGACTTGCCATTGATTTTTTAAAAAATAAAAATTGCCAAAGCAAAGTTCCACTCCACTGAACCCCTGGCGGGGCAGCTCTAGGGGTCCAAGTGTAACCATGTGTGTCTGGCAAATTTTCAAGTTGACCCTTATCTCTGAAATTGGATGGAGATAACAACCCCTTTTATGGGTTTTTCTCTGACAAATTTGGAAAATAGTGCCCCCTTTTACAGGATTTCTCTGACAAATCTGTAAGATAGAACTTACCAAGTAGGGTGATTTGCAAACATACATATCAATGCCAAGACAATGCTACTACAGTACAGGCCTAATGCCCACATTAACATGGTTTTCTTTCCTTATAAGAGCTCTCATTTTGAAAATCCAGTCTTCTGGTAAAGAATTCTTGTCATGTTATTGGGTACAAAGCCTGTGGTAGAACTTGGTAATGTGTGATGCTTGAGTTACAAGATAACTGAAAAAGCAGTATAAAGTATAAAGTATAAATTATAACTGCCTGTTGCAGCAATATATATTATAGAAAATGCTACATCTGCAAACAGAACCATCTATTGAAAAAACTGTTAAACATAACACCATTAGTAAGACTATGGCTGTGTACTTCCAGTTAACCAGAAAAACAATTATACCTAACTAATTTCACAAACATTTACAATACAGTATGATGTCATCATCTGACAAAACAATAGGCTCTAAGGCTATGTATCTAGTACTCAGTCAGTGAAGTAAGAACAACTGTTGTTGAATCTAACTATAGTTGGTGAACATGTGTAAGAATGTCAAGTTGATGACAAAGATACAATAAGCACATTTGATGCTTCCTGTCTCAGCTACGAATTTTTCACAAATCTTGCAATTTTTGCACTCACCACGCTTAATACCCTGGCAATCTAGCGATGCCATGATGAAATCAGCCAAAATGAGTATATAAAGTGGAAGTTCAAATGAAGTTATTTGAAATTCCAACCATGTATGAAATTAAATCCATGAAGGCGGGAAATTTTGGAACAGGCATAGGGAACTGCCTCATTTTGACATTCGGAAACGAGATTGGTTAAATGGCCAATCAAACGAAACTTTTGGCCTATGGCCTCATGCAGGGAGATTAAGTAACTATTTATTACTTAATCTCCCTGGCCTCATGCATGGCTTGATCGTGTTATCATGCATGGCTTGATTGTGTTATCAGGCTGGAACAGTGGCTGAAAGGTCTCGGTTCGACTGTTACTTTTCCTCCATTTTTTGACCAGACTGCTTTCATGATGGCGCTAGCCTGACAGATAGCGAGGGAGGAGGCAAGAGCTGAAGATTGGTCCTAGGTTGGTACAGTTCATTTCCTGCAATTTAGGCCCAACAACACGACGGGCCAATCTAACGAACCAGTGTTCGCAGTTGACAGAGAAGAGAATGCCACCATTGATAAAACAAAGCAAGCAATACTAGCTTGATTTAAATTATTTGAGCTCCAGTCAAGTTGTATTCACAGCTCATATATATTTTGTAATAGATAAAACAAATTTGTGCAGTGTCATTCTATGACAGATGACAAAGAATCGTGCGTGATCCAACCATCCAGCAAATTTATTGTTTCTAAAGCCTTTTGCTTAAGCTAAATGTAGTCAAGTACATGCTGATGTTCTATGAACAAATTAATTGGTTGGCAGTTCAAGGGAAAAATGAAACATATCCTTTCTTTTCACTGGCATATGCCTGTTGTAGGTACAAAGTTGTGAAGACACGTAGACAATTATACTTCCATTATTTCTATGATAAGTAACTTTCTAATCTTTTGCTGGTTCTTATGTCAAATCATTTACCTTTCCATTTTCAACTGCAATAGCTAAGCAAATAGTGGTTGTGAAGGAGAAAGAATTGCCTTTGTGCATCAACACCAATCCCCATGCATACAAGAATTATGAGAAATACTTTAAATTTCTTAAAATGGGAGTTCATGAGAATTTCCCTAGACTTCTCAGACAAGACAACAGACATGCATGTAAGACCTGTTTTTAAAACATAAATCATCACATAACTGATGTTGCAGTTGTTATTGGTTTCCAGTGATTTTATCATTTAACATTTGATGAAAATTGAAATATATTTTACCCTTTAAAAAGTACCCTTTTTCCTGGTTTCTCTGTCCTAGATTTGCAGAAAATTTCTCCCCTTTCTCAGAGATTTCCTAGACGCACATGGTTACACTTGGACCCCTAGAGCTGTGTAGTAGGACTAATATTATGATTTATCTACGTAAGTAGAAAGATAAACCAGTTGTTATACGACTTTGTTATATCATCAGCAAGGCATCCGAAGGGGCACTGGATGGTTTGGCCAATGCATGAGATGGTCTGGTGAGAGTTTAATTCTCTTCTTCTCAGGTGACGACCACAGAAGTGACAACCGACGATTGCAAGAGGACACTGGTTGTAGTGGTTGTCTACGTTTCTCCTGGGGAATGTCTCTCTGCATCCACTGTTGGTACAGTTGACGACAATCTCAGGGCACACTCGCGAATGTTTGAGGACCTGTCGGAAATGTCCGGTAAATACACAGTGCCTAAATCGGGCATCCAAATCATCAATGACATGCTGCAAAGGAAAGTTCCTTCTTGATCTATCTCTATCCAGAGGCTGGCGACAACATGGACAATTTATTTGTTCTGCTGTAGAAACCATTCCATGATGACATTCAGAGCAGATTGAATGACCGCAGTTTAGAGTGAGCGGGTCCACGTAAATGTCTAAGCTGAAAGAAATGCAGTAAAGTAACTCGTTTTAAAATATGCACGGCAAATGTCTGTTTCACAAGCATATAATGACTAATAAATTAACCGTAAAGTGTAGTTTCCAGTTTCTTACCAAGTTGGGCATGAAATTAGTAGATTTCACAGTTGATTTACCTCACGTATTTCAATTAAACAATAAGAGAAAATGGGAAATGGCATTGTTACAAATGATGTTGCCGGATAGAGGAGAAAAATCACTACAAGATCAATATTGGTTTTCAATAGCAAATGATTATGTAACAGTCACGGATGAAGAGGGGAGATTGATTAATTGGGGTATAAATGATTTTCTTAATGAAAAAATCTACCTTGGTAAAGAAATTATTGAAACACGTGATAATACTCTCATGTATTATGAATTCAAAAGGCTTTTCAATGACAGGGTATTGAATTTCCCAGAGTTTGGTTATCAGCTAAAAAACATGTTATCAGTATCATTGATTGGTGTAAAGATACAGTTTGAAATGAAAGATGATTTGAAATCATTGGGATATTCAACATATCAAGGTAAAACGATGAAATTTACCAGAGCACTTCTCATGAAATTTTCAAGACCTTTGGCGCATTTCCTCGGTTTGGAAGATCAAATGAATCACACTTTACCAAACGGTTCAATATTGAAATACTTTGAATACAAGACTTCTGATAGCATACAACCTCACCAGGCTATGTATCTGGTTGTATATAAGAAGAAGGCAGATGGTGATCCGTTAACTGGAGGAAAGATCAACTATTTGAGTAGAATAAAGGATGGTGTTCATTTAAACAAACATACATCTATAAATATAGAATGCGATCTATTGGAAAGTAACTATCTTGGTGATATTGAGAAAAGGCGAGTTTTAAGAAAACTAACATTTTACGATACAGATCTCAATATATATGTTAGATATTATGCTCCAAAGAATATAATTTTCACACCATTGGAGAGGTTGCAGTTTCAACAAATTCCAATAAGATTGGTAGATGATGACGGGAATCTTATAAAATTAACATCTCTCTATTCCACAAAGCAATATATTGGAGAAACATCACTAACAGTTAGAATTAGACCCGTAATATGAATGTAGCTTTAAATAATAGACGTGTAAATTTTGTTAATCCACTTCCAGTGGATACCAGTTGGAAATGTAGCATGATTGCTTGTACGCTATATCGAAAAGAAAAAGATGAGAATGAAAAAGTGTTTGCTGTTTGTTGTGATTTCATTATAAGTAAGGATGATGTTCCTCTATTGGGTCTAGTTATTGACGATTCGAAATCGATTCATAGAGTAACAAGATCTGATATAAAATCATTTGATATCAAAATCATCAACTGGGAAACGTTGGAAGATATATCGGATAAATTTGAAGGCAATTGTCAGATTGACTTGTTTTTCAGCAAAGATGAATATTGACTTTTATCTTACATGTTCCAACGATTCGGATCCAGCAATAAAACTTAAAGAACAATTACATTTACATGGAAAATGGGAGGTGGCATTGGTGGAAATGGTCTACGAACTAAGTGATAGATTTGTATTTCATCCCGCAGAATTCAAATATGGGAAATATGAACCCTGGCGAATGATGGGATTTTTCCAAATTGGTACCGACAAGGTTGGTTTTGAAGATTTGAATGTGAGATTGGTAATATCTGATGAATATACAAAGAAATGGAATCAGGCAGCTGATAAGCGCAAGTATTATGTATGTCTTAGTCACCTTATTGGTGAAATCTCAGAGGGAGATACCGTTCACAAATTAACAATGAGAGAAATTGTTTCAATTATGAATGAAGACATTTGCGCACAAGAGGGAAGAGTAAAAGAATATGTAAAAGAATTAGGTTTGCCTTACGAAGGTCTGCCACAGTTTTCAATTGTAGATTCAAAAATCAAGATAACCTTTCCAAAGTATGTTAAAAGAGTTGCATTGGGGAAAGATTTGTGTCAATTGTTTGGTTTCGTTGAAGCTACAGAAGAATATAACAAAAACATGAATAATGTTTATTACAGAGATGTGAGATGGACACCATGTCCAGTTACTGGAACTTATCTAGACAAACCATTAACAGATTATGTATTCAACGCAATGGAAAGAAAGACTGATGTGGTGGGTGATGAACATTTCCAAGTCAACGCAGAAGGGAAGAATATGTTTATATATTGCTTGTTATTAGACTATCCTGTAGTTGGAAAAATTAGCAGGCCACTGCTACGCTTCACTCCGTTGAAAATTAACAAGCATGTTGTAAATTTTGTGGAATTTGAAAATTTGTTCTACTATCCATTGTTATACAACGATATCAACGAATTTACTATAAAAGTCTACAACGAGTTGGGAAAAGAGATACAATTCTACAAAACAAAGACAACATTCTTGCTACACTATAGAAGAAAACATGTATGATTTCCCAATTTACAAATCAACTCCGTATTTTTACACCTACCAGCGTGGAAGAGGAGTAGGTAGTATTTTCAGGAAAGCTGGATCTATATTTAAAAGAGCTGTTAAAGCTGCAATGCCAACAATAAAGAACAAGATGTAAAAGCTGCGGAGAAAATTTTGAAACCTGTTTTAGAAAAGAAGGAGAGAAGGCAGTCGATCGGATATTAGCTGGTGAGAATGTTGGAGAAGTTGTAAAAGATACTACCAAATCTTCTATGAGAGGAATTAAAAGGAAGGCTACTGAAGAAATTGCCGATGTTGTGAAGAAGGCGGCGAAGAAATCGCCTGCTGGTAAGAAATCGCCTGCTGGTAAGAAATCGACTGCTGGTAAGAAATCGTCTGCTGGTAAGAAATCAAGGGTTCGTCCTAAAAGATCTATAAAAGAAAGCACCATGCGGGGGATATTCATACCTAAGCAGTCGGTGAAGAAAAGAAGAGCTAAGAAAGCTAAGAAACCTGATTTGAAAAAAACTTTGTTGAAGAAACTGTTGAAGAAGAAATTGCAACAATGAGCATAAAGCCAGAATATACTGAATGTCCTAGTGAAAGTTTGGATTTATTCTGCCCACCAGTAATTCAAAACGATGTCAAGTATTTTAAAGATGTTGAATATTTTCCACAAACTGCTGCTCTCAGTGCCTCAAAACAAACTGTTGTGTTTGACATTCCTGCTCAACCTGATCATATGATTGACTTGAATCATTCTTATTTTGTCTCGACTCTGGCTATTAAAAGAACCGATGGAAGTGATATTGGAAAAACCACCACAGAATTTGCCGGAGAAATAAATAATATTGGTCAATCCATGTGGAAGCAGATAGAGTTGGTTTTGAATGACACTCCCGTCACAGAAGCAAATGGAATGTATGCCTACCAATCTTACTTGGAAACAATTCTGACGTTTGATGAAACTAGAGCTAAAAACTATTTGAAAATGAGAAACTGGGTCAGTGATACGATTGGTAAAGAAAATGTTGGTTTTCCAACAACAGCATCAGTAAAAAATCTGGGTTTAAATGCAAGATCTGCAACAGTTGATGATAGTGAAAAGATTAAAGTGTTGACAAAACCTCATGTTAACATTTGCAATCAAAGCAAATACTTGTTGCCTGGCGTTCGTCTTCAATGGCGATTGAGTCCAAACAGTGATGTGTTTTGTTTGATGAGGAAGACTGGAAACACTTCACGTCTGTACATTTCCGAAGTGAAACTGGTGCTTCGTCACATACATGTTAAAGATGATGTATTGAAAAGAATTGAAAGAACACTGATGAAAACGAATGCAGTTTAAACTAGTCTGTCAACCTCACATGGCAAGCTACTTAATCAATGCCGCAACAACCAGTTGGGTTCAAGATAATGTGTTCAACAGAAAGATTCCAAACAGATTGTTTTTTGCGCTGGTTGATAATACATCATTCAATGGAGCGGATGAAGGAAATCCGTTTGAGTTTGAACATGTTTCTGTTTCTGCCATTCAAGTGAAATCAAGAAGTTACCCCAATCAAGAAATTACCCCACCTCTAAGATTGAATTATGATGATGATGATTATTTTGATGCCTACAGTCGCTTGGTGACCAGCTTGAATAATTCACCTAGTCTAATTGATTATGATACATTCAAACAAGGATCGGCAATTTATGGGTTTGATTTGACACCTAAAGGAAACTGTGCAGATGAGCAATATTTGCTTAAAAGAGAGAGTAATCTGAGAATAAGTATAAATTTTGCAAACGCTGTTGACAGTTTGATGAACATTGTAATTTTGGGTGAATTTGATAGGGTCATTCAAATTGATAGTCATAAAAACATCATTAGAGATTGGTAATTATGGATGATATAACGATTAATAACTTACTTGTAAAACGTGAAAAGCTACCTCATTTCCATGGTGTATTCGGGAAAGATGAAATCCAAAACATCGACATTCCTTCTCTACCTTGTTCATTTATTTTCAATGAAGATAATTTTACTGGTAAAGGAACCCACTGGGTAGCTGTCTATATTGCTGATGATGGTCGATTGGATTTCTATGATTCATTTGCTGAACCTCCTATGTTGAAAGAATTTCTAGACTTTATTAGTCCGTTCAAGCTTGCTTATAACAAGGTTAAAGTTCAATCCTATGAGACTGCTACATGTGGACAACATTGCATATTCTTTCTAATTAATAGAACAAAAAACGTTTCAATGAACTCAATGGTTAATAAATATTTCAACATTCTGAACAAGTTAGATAACGATTTATTTGTTTACAACTATGTTAAACGAAGATATAATTTAAGCTTGTTAAAACAATTTGTTACAACAGTTTAGAATAATGTTACAACAGTTCGTTAAAATAGTTTAGAATATTGTTAAAATAGTTTGTTACAACAGTTCAATCAATGTTTTCTTCTTCGCAGCGTCTTTCTAGCGAATAATCTCCATATGGCAGCGTTTTAAATCCATCGTCAAGAATGTATCTTTTATCGTCAAAGGGATTCAGCGATGTCTTTTTTCTTTCCGTAGTGTAGATGGTGTGACAGTGTGATTCAATGTTGCGTTGAATGTGTGCATCCGCTCTCATTTCCATCAAACATTTCACATAATCTTCATGCTTCATTTGCTTTTTCACAACATACTTTTTGATTCCTTTTGCTATTTTGATCGTATTTCCATCATTGATTTGGCAGCTATACATCTTTGATCTCAATCCAACAAATTCTTTCATTCCCACACCACCAAGCTCATCTTTCATTTTCCCGATAACTTTCTTGTTTCTTATAGAGTAATTTGGATGTTCTTTATTATAATTGCTGAAATCGAATCCATCTTCGTGATCTTTCAATACTTTATCGACTTGATCTTTAGACATTGGTATGTCGTAGATGAAACTATCAGTATCCATGTAGCATAGCTCAACATTTGGAAGGTTTGGCTTTGCAAAGTTATAGTGGAAATCATACATCAATGTTTTGCTAATATCCAATATGCTGAAACCAATATACATTGGTTTGTTGAGTGTAACTTTCCTCTTCTTTTTCTCAACCAAAAGCATGTCTTCGTTGATTTTAATTACTCCGTAAAAGTTTGGATTTCTTACCCATTTCCTCAAGACTTCTCCATTAGTACAGATTTCAAAACGTCCATGATTTCGAACATTTTCCATCGTCTTCCCGAACACGGAATTGTTCATCAGCTTGAACAGATCTTTCTCGAAGTCGTTTCTTGCATGTGTTCTCTTCTGGGTATTAAAATCAATGTATTCTTTCAACCATAGACTTTGCTTGAATTCAATGATTTCATGAACTTTTGTCAGCTTCAAACCCAATTCTAAACACTGCTTCAAATTTCTTTCATGCATGAGGTATTCTTCTGTGTTGAATAGATTTGGTATTAGCTTTGGTGTTGACTTAAACTTTTTTCCATTGAAAAGTTCTTCATGAGCGTTCTTTTGATGTTCTGATAGCATGTCTTCTTGAACTTGCAATCTTTGTGGCGCCAATGGTAGATCTGCATGATGATCGTGTAACTCGGCTGGATATTCCAAATCGACCTTGAGAATATAACCAACATCTTCATTCGATCTTGTCAGCAAAGCCTGGATGTCTGTATTTCTGATTTCTTCTTGTGTAAACTGTTTGAAACCACCATACGCAATTGGTTGCGCCATTGCCCATCCATAGAGATTGTTTGCATCCAGATACATCAGCGTGTTGTTTTCTGTTTATTTAGCATGCCGTTTCACTGCTATCGAGACACCACCACGAATGCCATCTTCAATCATAAGTAGAATGTCCTTCTTTTCTTCCGATAACAATTCCAGCTTCACACCGGACAACTTCAGCATTGCATCCCAGGCCAGCGAAGGAGCAGTTAGATAATGTGCAGGATCAAGTCCGTAGAATTCCAGACTTTGTGCTCTGAACGATTTGAATATATCAGTAAACAGCAACACATCAGTTTTCAAGTACAGTTCATGATAATCTTGAAACGTCTGGCAGTTGAAGAATTGCCAAACCTGCTGAGCATGTTCATAATCTTCATCACTGATGTAGGAATCATTGAGTTTGTTGTAAAATGCTTCTTTCGGGGGTAGAGATGTTTCTTCCACCTTTTCTTGTCAGCAACTCAAATGCTCTCTCAACTTCTTCAGCTTCAGCATCTGTCAAATCTCTCCTTGATGGTATTTTCCAATTTCTATAATCTAGAACATCTTCATCTTTTAGCGGGTTTTTACATGCTACACAAGGTTCAAACATTCCTTGGCGTTCTCTTTTCAATTCTGCAACTCTTTCCTGTTCATTTCTCGGTACATCAGGATACTGCTGTTGAGTAATCTCATCATGTAGGTAGCCTTTGATAGAGACAAATTGTTCTTTCGGTAGGTTGCCGGCTAGTGTTGCCAAACTTGTACTCAGAAATGCAAAGGAGTCAATGTATTTGATCCAATGAATATTTCTTTCCTTACCATCTTCATTCGCACCAGTATGAGCACCAATATGTGCAGTCATGATCTTTTCTTTCAAATTGGCAATGATCTTTTTATTTCTACCTTTCAAATTCTTCAGAACATGGTGCATGTCATACCCTTTCAGATTGTGGAAGACGATCGGAATCGTGTGAGTGTTTGCTATTATATTCAGGTGATTAAAGTTGCAATATTTACAAGCCGGTCCTCTGTATTTCGCAGTGATGTGACAATGATCTTTGACTTTCTTTCTACCCCTACCAACAAATAACTGCTTACAACAATAACAGTGTGTAGTCATATCATGTCTTGCATTTTCTTCAGGTGTTAATCTAATCATCGGCATGGTTTTCTTGAACACTGCTCGGATTTCATCATTTAATCCATCTAATCGATTCATCAACACCTCCATGCAGTCTTCACCAGTATAGCATTCCAGCGGTTGTTGCCATCTATCATCGATTGATTTGACATAAATGCAATGACTGATCGGCTTGTGCTCTTGATAAGGAGCTCTTTTGTTTGAACTTTCCAGAATGGATTCAGTATCTGCATAGATGATAAATGGTAGCCAGCTCTGAAGTTTGAAATGTTCAAACTTTAATTCCGTATCTTGAGGATATTCAACAGCTTAAGGGGCCTGACATAGCTTTTCATGCTTTTCCAAATTTTCTTGAGTTTTACACGACGATAAGCATAAGAGGACAGATAAAACGTTTTCCACCACGTTTGTGACCATCTCGGCCTGCAAAAAGACGACTCAAGTTCTTTATCCAGCAATAGTGACTCTCACCATCGTCATTGAATACTAATAGCAAATGCACATGTTTTTCACGTTTAACTTCAGTTATTCTTACTGGCACAATTTCACCATCTTCATCCATATAGATGTTGATTGAGATGTTGTTGTTTATTTCAAATGTATCAATCATCTTTTTATCAGTTGCTTTTACTGGATATGTCAATCCTTCACAGTTAAGTTCATCCCAGTATGAGTAATTCTTTGTAACTCTCTCTGGATGTTTTGCTTGTGGATGTAGAGCGGATAGGAATGCCCAGATGAAGCATTTATCGTCTCTGTTTTCAATATTGATGACGGCTTGCTTGTTTTTGATGTATGTTGGTAGTTGCAAATACTTTCCACCACGAATTGCATTATAATCAAACATCTTCACTTGCAGTTGGGTAAACTTTGTAAATATCCAGCCACTTCCATTCTCCAAGAATTCATCAACCTTGTCTCGTAGTGTATTGATAGGTTCAACTACCTGATCTTCAACATGGTCATACTCTGACCATAGAAGCGCCTGCACGGTGGTTCTGAATGTGGGTGGTGGTTCTGTAACCATAGACTTATCACCATACTTTTTAAATTCTACATCAATAGTGATATAATACTTTATCCCCTTCTTGTGGCCTGGCAATTCTTCTTTAATTTCTCGAATACTGTGCTGTGTGATTCTTGCCCAGTCTTTGATATCTTCTTCTTTGATATATATCCTGAATGCTTTCTTATCCATCTTGTTCATGTTCTTACCTTCACCGACTAATTTATTTTGTTCTGCTGTTAACGGATGTATACCATGCGCTGTTCGTTTTTGTGATACGAGATTTAACATTCTGTCAAACAATTTCTCACACACATCGCAAGCGATTTTTCTTTGCTTACTATTATTATTAGCAGCTGAGCTCTCTTCTTCGTGTGACCTCTTCATGATTAATTTTCAACTGGACTGATTTCGCTTTATGTCTCGATTTTCATAAACGATTCGAACGTCGCGTTTGAATTATTATTACGCCATCATAATTAATCAATCAGATTGTAGGATTTCTGGAAACTTCTGGAAACTTCTGGAAAGTTCTAACCAATCAGGTAAGAGGATTCTTAGGGACGTTCTGGAACATTCTGGAAACTTCTGGAAAGTTCTGGCCAATCAGATTGCAAGATTATTACATCATTAGAGTTCGAATACTGTATAAAAGAAGGTAGAGTTTGGTTGTAAAGTCATAATATTTGTAAGTTATTGATTAAAACAATGTATCACTTTAATTCAAGAATAGCACTGAGTGGAAATTGAAGAAACTGATGATCTGCAAGGTCTTTTTAACACATACAGAAATGAAGTTTTACCGTTTGCTTCAATGCATCATAAAAACACATGCTATTAAGCACTGGTTGAATTTGTTCGAGGTGATGAGCAAACATATACAGCAAAACCTCTGGAAAATGGTTGCTTGAACATCTTCCATAGAGAAGCAGAAGGATATTGGAAAAATGTTACTGGCCATGAGATAACTAGTCATATATCAAATATTGAATATGCTTCATCACTCATCTTTCTGTTTAAAGATTTGCTGGACTTGTTGTATGGTTATTACCCGCCATTCCTAAAAGTTGAAAAACAATCTATCTCTATCTATCTATCAATATAATCAGTAAAACCCGCAATGGGTATCACACTGATGAAATAAAAGAAGTAAATAAATAAATAAATAAATAAATTTTAATCTAATTTTAAATGTCTTCTTAAAGCTACTTTCAATATACTAAACGTTTTCTGGCATTTAAGCTCAGGTGGAAGCATGTTCCATTCTTTGATTGTTCTTGTATAAAAGGAAAATTTGTAACAGTCTAATCTTGGTTGTAAAGGAATGAAGTTCTTGGAAATTGTTCCGCTGCTTCTTGTAGCCCTTCTCTGTTCTATAACGTATGACGGAAGATTCATATCAATCTCATTGTTAACAATTTTAAAGAGCATAAGTCCATTGGCCAGCGTAAGTCCTCTAGAATTTTGGTCATTGTGCCTGGTTCTCTGCAGTTATTATTTTCCACAAATCTTGCAGCCTTCTTCTGCACTTTCTCGATTTTGTCTCTCTGGCCCTTTAGATATGGATCCCATGCACATGCTGAATATTCTAAATGTGGACGTACTAGGGTAAAGTATGCTGCGCATTTTATGTTCTTTGGGCACATCCCGAGATTTCTCCTCAAGAACGCCAATGATCTGTTGCCTTTATTGACTATTTTTGTGACATGTTCCTCCCATTTTAATTTACAGTCGATCTCAATTCCCAGATAGGCATGATGGGTTACTTCTTTCAGAATTTCACCATTCAACTTATATTCGAACGCTGAAGTATTTCCCTTTGGTCCTATTGACATGTGGTAGCATTTAGAAACATTAAACGACATTTTCCATTTCTCTGCCCACTGTCCCAACAAATCAAGGTTCCTTTGAAGGTTTTCAGCCATAACTGAATCATTCACCTCCTCGTATAACAGGCAGTCGTCAGCAAAAAGTCTTAGATGGGAGTCTATTTGCATAGTTATATCATTTATAAAGAGCAGGAATAGCAAGGGGCCCAGTACTGTCCCCTGGGGCACACCTGACTCAACTTTGACAGAACTTGAAGTTTCACCATCAACAACTACTTGCTGTTTTCGGTCCCATAACCAAGCACTGATCCACCTTCCAATATCAGTTGATCTCTTTATTCCATAATGGTCTAACTTTGACATTAATCTTCCATGTGGAACAGTGTCAAAAGCCTTACTGAAATCTAAGATCAAAATATCCACATTGCTACCCTTGTTTCTTTTCCTTGCTATGTCTTCTAGAGCTGTAATTAACTGTATTTCACATGACCTCTTGGAACGAAAACCATGCTGCTCATCTACAATAATTTGTTCTCTATTACAGTGATTCATGATGTGCTTGAATATTATGTGCTCTAGAGTTTTACAACAGACAGAAGTTAGGGATACCGGTCTATAGTTGGCTGCCACTTGTTTTGACCCCTTTCCCTTGTAGACTGGTACAACATTTGCATTCCTCCAGGCTTGTGGTACGATTCCTGATTTTAATGACTTGATAAATATATGTCTTAAAATGGGGGCAATTTCTGTTGCTGCCTCCTTAAGAACTCTTGTTGGTAGCTGATCAGGGCCATTAGCCTTCTTTGGGTCCAAATTAGATAGTAACTTAGCAATACCTTGACTTTCAATCTCAAGGTTGCTAATTGTTGGAAACTGACTATCGCCAATGCTCGGAAAAACTATCTGTATTTTCCTTTGTGAATACAGAAGCATATTGCTGATTCAGAACTTCTGCTTTTTCCTTAGCATTAATAATGTCTTTTCCTTCTTTCTGCAGCACTCTTACCCCTAACACGTCTTTTCTCTTTGAGCGAATGTAAGACCAGAACTTTTTCGACACTGAGTAGCCTTGTACAGTTTCATCATTTGATTCCTTGATGTCAAGTAGCCCCAAAACATAGTCATTGTGTGCCTTTGTTAGCTCTGTCTTTATTGTTTTTCTCAAAGACTTAAATATCTTCCAGTCTTCCTCCCTTCGCGATCTCATTGCTTTATTGTACAGTCTTTGCTTTTTTCTAATCATCCTTCGGACTGAATTCGTCATCCATGGAATGTTCCACCTTTCTGACATCATTTTTGTTGGTATGTTTTTCGCAATTGAGCTCAAAGATCCTCCACTGATTTATCTCCTTGAAGCTCATTTAGTAGTTCCCTCATGTCATCCTTCACATTTTCCATATTGCCTTTACGGTAGATATAAATCTTGCGGGCTTTTTTCCTGGATAATTTCACATTTACTTGAATATCTGTCAACAGTATCATGTGATCACTCATGCCCTGACATACATCTATCTTTTTGACCAGATCTGGATTTGATGCAAATAGCAAGTCCAAGGTGGCATCTAGCCTAGTTGGCTTTTGGTTATTTTGGACAAGATCATGGTCATTCGTTATATCAATAAGTGTTTGATTTAGCTCATAGCCATATTCAGGATTTTGTTTTACTATACAGTCACTCCAGTTAATATCAGGGGCATTAAAATCACCAGTCAGCACTATATTTTGAGTACTTTGACTTGCTTGTATTAAGCTTTTCAGTGACTTGTCTAGTTCAGTTAAGGGCTGTATGTCCCTACTTGGTTGTCTATAAAAGCTTCCAATGAACAGTGGTTTGGAGCCTTGAAGGGAAACCTTTACCCATTTTGCTTCACAGTCAGATTCAAAGCCTTTCTCTTCAGCTGCTAACAATTTTTTATGTGTAGCTATAAACACACCTCCCCCACCTTCAACTCTATCTTTCCTAACTATATCAAACATGCTTGGGAATACTTCACTTGAACTGTAGTGCATGTCAAGATGTGATTCTGTACCACATATTATGTCTGGTTCATGTTGTGTGATAAGCTCTACCAAGTCATTCCTTTTCTTCTCAGATCTTAGGCTTCTGCAGTTCACTGTCATTATTCGAACATACCTTGGTTTATCAGCTTTAGGCTTTCCTGTTTTGCATTTTTCTCCAGAGTTTTGATGATCAGGGCCAGATTTTGTACTTTGGCTTGTGTTTTTAGTACTTTGGCATGTGTTTTCTTCCTCTTCTGTTGAATTCAGTACACTGAATGAGTTTTCTGATTGAAAAGATCATCAAAGAAACTATCTGAGAAATTTGGACAACTACACTTGTAGCAGATCCATGTGAAAACTGTGCCATGTAACTTCTCATAATCTTTACCAGATAGGCCTATACATTTGATATGCACCCAAGATTCACATTCATCACAGTTAATTGCTCTGTGGTTTGATGCCACTGCTTTATCACACACTCCACATGGATATTTAGCTGGACCTGGATTTAGATTTATATCACCGCATTGTAGAAGTATCAGCATCAAGAAACAACATTGTCGATTCTTTGTCGATTTCCAGTTAGGCCGATTTTTGATTCTTGGGTAATGCATATTTAGAAACCCAAGTCCAGCTTTAGCTGACCTTGGAGCAGCAAAGAAGGTGTTCGCAGGTTCACCATGTCTTGGAAAGTTGTTTTGTTCAATTTTCTGTGTAAATTGGTAGAATGATACTGAGATACACAAAAAAATAATTGGAGCAAGAAACTTAACGTCCGCCATAACGGCTCACATTTCGCATACTCATTATCATTCTACAATCTACAATTTGTCTATATGCTGATAGAGATAAAAAAGAAATTCATTTCAAACTGTATGGTTTAATAGACGACTGTTTAGATAGACGTTCTTTATATTGTTATACTCCTGGATTGTACTACGATGGAATACCAAATTTGACTATTTGTAATTATTGTGGTCGAGAATGGGATGGAATGGCTCAGTGCGATTGTTTTAGAAATGCAAAGACAGAAGATTCAGACGTTGAGATGAGCGAAGATAATGTAACAGTATAACTTTAATAGTATTATTGGTGTTTGGAATTAAACTGTGCGAATATTTAATATTAAGAAAATGTTATTGTTGATAATAATTGAGTTGTTGTTTTTGAATTGTAAATTGAATTGAGTTGAAAATTGAATTATTGAACCTCTTTATTATTTAACATCTGTGTCATACTACAGCGCGAGCTGATGACGTCATCTGGAACATTCTGGAAACTTCTAGATTGTAAAGGTTGTTAATTCGGAAAAGAGGCTAGCGGTTTCACGCAAGGAACTCTTGAGGTTGGAGAATTAAAACTCGTCGCACTATAGCGCGACCTGATGACGTCACTGATGACGTCAATGGAGTCGGATCGAGCTGGAGTCCTGCCACTCCTTTGCAACCTACTTTTCTATGCCATTCTGAAACCTAAAACATATTTTGTAACAATGTTGTAACAAAAGATAGAATTTTCTGTTCTCCTTCCACAAAATCTTAACAATCAATGAGTTAAGTCATTTATTTCAATTGCAATTCATATGCATATAATCAAAACCATCGTAGAGGTTGTTCTAAATCTACGAACTTTGGCATGAGTTTGAACAATAAAATCATTAGGAAGCCACTAGCCCTGGCCCCGTCAGGCTTTTGCACTGCGGGAGTCACTTTGGACCCCCGCCTTGAAGTGGTTGTTTATGAAGAGGGTCATTCCAGGGGTCATTCTAAATAACAAATCAGTTTGATAAGAGGACACGATCACTACTAGAAAAGTATGAGGCAAAACTGTTTCAGTGTGTGTTATGTTGCCTTTAGCGTAGAAGAAAGCTGCACTGTTATTGTTATACAAAGTGATGTGAATGAGATTTTCATATAATGCACGGGAAATTAGTATGGTTTGATTGTATACAATGGTTTGGGAAAGTATTTTATCACTGAGGAAGTGGATGAACGGTTTGAAGCTTTTAGACTGGTTAGTCTGAACTTAGCTTCAGTGACTGTCTGCTGGAATGGCTTAGTTTGGAAGTGGAAAGAATCTTTAGCGTTTACAGTGCTTTAAGTGGAGAAGGACGTTGGGTTCTGTGAATCATGGACTGAGGCAGTCCGTTTACGTTCAATACATGTCAGGTAAAAGGCACTGTTAGTGACCATAACGATACTACTTTTCACGTTGAGAGACCTTAGTATGGAAGGGAGATTAGTGACAATGAGGTAACATGGCAGCGGTAAATTGGAGAGAGCGAAATTTTTGAAAACAGTTTCCAGAGTGGAATTGTAACAAAACAGAACTTTGTTAAAACTTATCGGTGTAGACGTTGCCCCTTAGAAATGGAAAGAAATGCTTCAACAATAATTTGAAGCTGGTTCTTAGGTACCCGTCCTTGGTTGCTCTTTAGTATAGTTGCTGTACCCTTGGTCCATTAGAGCCTCACTGAATTCAGGTGTGGATGGCAAAGTACGTAAACTATCACAGTAAGTATGGGTCGTTTGGTGTTTTGAGTTGTTAGTATGCAATAATCGATTATTCTTTTTGATGCTCTAGTATACAAGGGAAAGTAATTTTTAGTCCTTCAAGCTCTTAGACCCTCGTCCTCAGTTGTACGTCAGTTCAGAGGCTCTTCCGAGGGGGTACATGACTTATTGATGAAGGGGGATGTGCAGCCCAGATTTTTCGAATGCACCCACATATAATGTAAACATATGCAATGAGAAGGAAAACAGGGGATGAGGGAAATTACTTTGTAGATCTCATTCTATTATAGTTTTAAATTGTACTGTAAACATCAAACGATTGTAACATTGATGTGATCTAAATGAAGTAAAATGTTTGAGTGTTGTTAAATTTCCCACCCCATTTTATAGGGTTTTGGATAAAATCATAGCAATTTTTAGAGAATTTCAGGCCCAAAAACCCACCTATATGGGCGGTACCGGTACCCAATTTATATTAAGTACCCCACCGGGGTTGCTCAGCCCTTTTGACACGGTACGGATAGCTTGTTCTTTTGGATGCAGAACACGAGATCCCAAAGTTATTGTTGTGCAGCATGTTTTTGGTTTTTGTCCTCAGTTGTTATAAAGTTCAGTTGCTCAGACCTACTCCTTAGTCCAGTAATTGTTGCTGCTGATATTGTCAGGTGTGATCTTTTTCCTATTTCTCAGTCCTATTCCTCGATACTGGGGTTGTAGATCCATGTTTTGTGAGCAGTGCCAGGTGATGAAAACAACATGTCAACCTCCCGTGCTGTCTACTTTGTTGTGGAAAATGTAAATACTCGAACCCAAAGTGTTTTTTCAGCGACATTCGTGCAAATGGAAATTGTTAATATAGATGAAATGTCATGGATTAGTTACAGAACAAAAATATTGTATAATAACTTGAAAGTAATTATCAAAGTATAACTTGGCAGTAATTCTCAAAATGAACTTTAGACTTTAGTCTGCAATACATTCAAGATGTTTGGCTGATTTCAAGAAAAGAATACTGTACAAATCTTGCTCCAATAACGGGATTCCCATTGATTTGTCAATTTTATTTTTACTGGAGGAAATAAATTAGAACAACACATATACGAAATGGAATTATTTTTAGTGTTCTAAACGGGCTCAAAATTTTAGGAAGCAAATAACTTTAGTCTTCTAGACTGTCCTTTTCTTTCTACAGAAACGTTTCTTAATAGTAGCGAAGAAATGAACAAAAATAAAAATCAACCATAGGTTCCTTATAAAAAAAAGCGTGTACCCTCTGGAGGGAAATCCATCCCCTAACCTCGTTTTTTCCAAACAGGATAACAAACAGGCAACGCTAATCAAAGTCTCGAGGTGTCAAGAAAAAGAGATTAATCCTGCAGCGAACACCTCATTCTTTTGTTTTTAGTGGCTCCAGACTGCCGAGATCAAAGAAGGGTTAGCCCCAATTACCCCAGAAACGATAGCAGAAACTTGAAAAAGAAGGTTACGGCAGGCAAAAGTCACCATAATTAGAAAAACCCAGTTCTTCTCAGATAAACTGGGTTTATCTGCAGAAAAACCCAGTTTTTCTCAGATAAACTGGGTTTTTCTGCAGATAATCCCAGTTTTTCAGAAAATCCCAGTTTTCCTGCCAGATAAACTGGGTTTTTCTGAAAACTCGTATTTTCTGCAGATAAATGAGGTTTCTGAGATAAACCCAGCTTTTCTCAGATAATTTGTTTTTTTTTTTAGATAAACCCAGTTTTTCTGAGATAAACCCAGTTTTTCTGAGATAAACCCAGTTTTTCTGAGATAAACCCAGTTTTTCTCAGAAAAACCCAGTTTTTCTCAGATAAACCCAGTTTTCCTCAGAGAAACCCAGTTTTTCTGAGAGAAACCCAGTTTTTCTCAGAGAAACCCAGTTTTTCTCAGATAAACCCAGTTTTCCTCAGAGAAACCCAGTTTTTCTGAGAGAAACCCAGTTTTTCTCAGAGAAACCCAGTTTTTCTCAGATAAACCTTAGTTATTCTTACTCCTGAATTACATGACATTAACAACATTTGCACTGTTTTGGAAATGTTGTCTTATATTTTATGGACGATTTTATTCAAGTGTGCGTTTGCACCATTACCTAACAGAGTGGAAAGGGCTTCAATAGGTACCGTAGATACTGTATTGCATCGTATAAGAATTGGTTTGCAATCTGTTAAAAGAATGTTGGTTTTGCAAGATCGTGAAAATTTTAATTCTGCTCGTAGAACTACGAACGAACTTCTTCAGAATCTCAGAAGAATAAAACCTCTTCTAGATCAGGCTCATTTTAATAGAGTAGAAACTGATTTCTACACTGTCTGAAATCAAATTTATGCAGCGATAATGAGAATAAATAATGGAAATGTGGTCCGTGTTGAATCTGTAACTCAGAGACTTCCTCGAACCTCTTTACGTGGTGGAGACATTTTTCGTGGTGTTCCTCGGTATAAAATAAATAGGACTAAGCTCGAATATTTTCTAAATATCGGAATGAGCATTCAGGACATTGCAAGAAATTCAGAACATCTTTTGGGGAGTGTGGTTCACTATAATACTTTGCACAGGTTTATAACACGAAATGGTATGGTGCCTCCAAGACAACGTTTTACCCAGATAAGTGAAGATGAACTCAACGAAGCAATTCAAAGGCTAAATAGACAATATCCTAATTCAGGTGCTGGTGAGATGCTGGGATTATTACAGTCCCAAACACCGTCTAACAGAGTGCAAAGAGATGTTTGTCGCAGGATACTCAAAGAAGTCGATCCTGCAGGAACTGCCAGACGATGGTCGCAAGCAGTGAGAAGATGACAATACAGTGTACCTTCACCAAACTGGCTTTGGCACTTAGATACAAACCATGCACTTGTCAGGTAATTATATTTTACATTTTATTTCATGCTCAGCAAAATTTGTTATTTTCGTGTGAAGTGCCGGCAAAACTTCCATATGTAATCCTTCCTATAATTTTCTTATTCAATTTTCAGGTGGAATATAATTATTCATGCAGGGATTGATGGTTATTCCCGTTTAATTCCATTCGCTAGAGCAACAACCGACAACACAGCTCTTACAACACTTAGAATATTTATTAGTGGCCATAGAGAATTTGGTGTCCCTAGTAGAATATGGACAGATGGTGGATCGGAATACAATTTCGTCCGGGAATTGATGGATGCTATAAATGGTGAAAGACGGGGCAGTGCAATTGTGGGGAGATCTGTTCACAACCAAAGAAATTTTACAATTTCGTTCATCAAAATCGATGAGAAGCTTCAGGATAGCAAAGATCGCTCCATACAACACGTCCGTACTCGTCCCAACCGCGATGTACAGCATCGTTAAGATTAAGCATTGAGGTATTCACCTTTGCCCGCATTAGATGCAACTGCAGGTTGGCCTTGCAGGATAGTAAGACGCTAAGATCAAGAATTTCCCCTTCCTTTTCATCTGGGTGGTAACGTTGAAGTTGTGATATCAATTATCCTTTTGTTTCTGTCAGTTCCATTGTCGACAAGGACTGGAACACCTACAAAATCATGTGCCAAGAAAAGAACCAGAATATCTATACCACATGATGGCGACTAATCTGGAAAGTGTTTTAACTAGCTCCAATCTATTCCTCTAAGCACAACTGATGATGCAGTACGGAAGACTGTAAAGAGAAAGCTTTATGGTGCCTTTATGAAGGACCCCAAAATTTTAAGTAAGGAGGACTTTCCAAGTAAGCAGACGTTGACCACATACTCTTTGAATCTGGCTGCTGCAAGCTTGGCTGGTAGTTCTGGTATGGTAGGGAATAGGCGGCAAAGATTGTTTAATCCGTTCCTAAGCAACGTACAACAATTTTCATATATAATTGAGAGCATAAAAGGAGGAGATCGCGAGGCAAGGTGACAGAGTAAAAGGTATTTTTGTTGCCAGTCCTGACATAAAAGTTTAATTTATGGTTTCAATGAGTTAGAAAAATAGAGAAAACAAGGAGGCACTCTTTAACCTTATAGAACAAGCAATCGACAAGGGAAAGGAAGGTCTTGGCAACATAGTCCTATTTTTTCAAATAAGTCTCAATGCAAGAAGATTACTGCTGAAGAAACTTCGATATCGGATGAGCTGACAAGTGATCACGAAGAAGCCGACACTAAATTGATTGCTTTAGTTCAAGCTTCTACTGTACCCCAGGAGACGCCGTCCTGGTAAGGTCGCCATCAGGTGATATAGATATTCTGGTTATTTTCTTGGCACATGATTTTGGGGGTATTCAAGTCCTTATCGACAATGGAACATACAAAAATAGAAAGATAATCAACATTACAACTTCTACGCTACCACAAAGATGAACAAAAGAAAGCAATCATCAGAATGCACGCCTTCTCTGGTAACGCTTGTGTATCAAGTTTTTTTGAAAAGGGGAGGACAGTCGTCTGGAAAAAATACTGGAGCGAGCTGACTAAGTTGACATGTTTTGCGAGTTAAGCAACATGGCATATCCTCCAAATCAAATCTGCCAACAGATAGAGAGATAGCTATGTTTGTATATTATATGGCAACCAAAGAGTCGAGTCAGTTGATGCCCTACAATACAAGCTGTTTGTTCAAAAGTTTGAAAAGGAAGGGGAAATTCTTGATCGTAGCGTCTTACTATTCTGCAAGGCCAACCTGCAGGTGCATCTAATGCAGGCAAATTACGTTGCCTTTATTTCTCGAAAAGCGAATTTCTAAATGCTTAATCTTGACGATGCTGTACATCGCGGTTGGGACAAGTACGGACGTGTTGTATGGAGCGATCTTTGCTATCCCGAAGATGTCACGGAGCTTCTCATTGGTTTCGATGAAGAGAACGAAATTGTAACAAGGGAGGAATCAGCTGTAGAGGACGATTTTGCGGAATATCTTGACAACGATTTCTTTTAATTTATCTTATTTGACTATTTTTATGTATTAGAAGTTAATTTCTTGCCCGACGTAGCTATGCTAGGTATAGGCGAGTAAGTCGTAAGCAAGCTTACAATATATTCAGCGTAGGGCGTTATGGTTTGCGACAGTATCCCCTTAAAAATTCTGCAAACGACTTAATGATTCTGATTTCAAGCACGGAAATGAGGCTCTGCTATCGCATTCATGCCTCAGTAGTCAAAAAGAACTTCTCTGCTGTATTAAGGACCCATTTAAACAGAATCTGTATAATGGGAGTCAAGCTTTGTGCATTACATTGTACCACGCTACGCCTTAGGAGTTTGATGTGGCTAAACGTCGCAACCGGAACTTCGAATACCGAAACGAGGCCGAAGTTCCCGGAAATTGCCCATATAACATTCATATTCGGAATCAGCACCCCCAAATTGACCAAACTAAAGTGGTCTCATTTATTTCGCTCTTGGAGGACGATAGCCCCCCTTCACCGCCTTGTCTATATAGCAGTGGTTCTACCTCGTGTTGCAAGACCACTGACAAATGCTCAGTTTGAACATTTGCAGCAAATAATTGTTTTAGCAGATTCACAAAGTGACGGTCTTGACATATATGGAACTGTTTTCAGATACATTTCACAGTATATTCAATAGTAAGTTTGCAGAAAGGAAGAGAAAGTTTTAAAAACAAATGTTACATGAGTATTAAACACAAAAAAATAGCAATACTAAGTGATATGTATTTCAAAGCATATAATAAAATGTCAACAGAACTCCATAATGTATACTTTTCAAAACTATGAGAGTTATAGTTCATAAGTTAAATCATGTCAAATCTGCTCCAGAGATCTGGGTTTGCAAGAATTCTCTTCATAATTCCAGATAATGCCTGAAATGTTAAAAAGTACCTGGAAAGGTGCAGACTGCAGGAGAACTTGTTTGCTTTCGGTACCATATTTTCCTCATTAGTTTCTCCGTTAAACTCGACGCGAATAGTTTCCGGTAAAATTTCGCAAGCAGAAACAAAACGGAGAAATGTCCCTGCATCTGTCTGATTCAATGACACAAGGAATGTCTGCAAAAAGTCAGCTACTCTGCTTTCAAGAGCATGCATCTTTTCGTCATCTGACAATTTTAATGAAAGTTTTGCAACAACTTGCAATCCATTTGCCAACATAGATTGTAGTAAGTGACAAAAGCAGATTCTTTAGGTTTCCCGATCAGCTTCAATGTTGTTGCTGCAATCGGATCTCGCATATTTTGCAAGTAAAAAAATGGTTTCACAAGTGTCACATATCTTGCTAATGAAACAAGGATGTTCTTTAAGTTTCCTTTTCTTGGTAAAACACCGAGATCATACTTTTTGAGGATAGCTGCAAGGTGGATTCTGGTATTATCTGTTAGACTCGCATCAGTCAGTGCGGTATTTATTAATGATTTATCTCCTTCATCTAAACTTTGAGTGAACTGTTCCAACATCAATTCACCAGACATTTCTTGACCAGTTATTATGCAGTACAATACTCCATAATTGACGTAATAAGGCAAATAACCGCACAAAATATAACCATGTAGTAAAACTCTACCAATGGCATTTAACTCTTCCTGGCCCATCATACTGGCAGGGTTGATCACAGGGTATACCTTATCAGTACCTGCAAAAGAAGGTTTCAATTTCAACCAAAACTGAGAAAACGATTCCCGTGTTAATCCGTCTAGGTCATCCCCTTGCTCATCCTCGAAGTGGACAAATAGTTTTACTGTGCACAATTAGTGGGTCTTTGTAATGTTCAATGGTATCTTCAACTAATTTTTCTCTGCGGACAATCAGTTGTTGAGTACAAGATATAGCTGAGCGTGCCCGAATAAGGTTTAGTGCCATTTCATCCTCACCTAAGGCAGGTCTCAGACTTATTTCCTCATCTTCTTCAGCGCTTTGAACATTGAGTAGATCATTAAACTTATTCTCTTAGACAACAAAACGTCTTCCTGTTCCAATTGACCACTGTTCAAGGCTCAAGTTGCTATATTGTGGAAGTAAATAGTCTCTGTTATTTGCGTCTACCAGCACAAAATCTTGAATGCTTTCCTTTGCGGCGACAGAGCTATATATATCACGTGGGTTACATTGCTTATTAAATCTGTAACGCTCTGTACTTCTTTGTGTAATGATGGTGATTTCAATCAAGTTATTTCTGTCAGCAATCCCTTCTACAACGTTAGAATCAATTAGAGCGGTGCTAGAAAACTGGCCTGGCAAACTTAATGTATTTGGAATTTCTGTCTCTGGTGTTTTGAACAGAAATCCAGAGAAGTTATCGCGTGGAGCATGTGCACGATTTGCAGAATTTGCATCTTGGTTTGTTTGGTTTATAACTGTACTTATGGGCTCAGAACTTGCTACGACAAATGATGCAGGAGTACGGAAACTTTCATTAGCATTGAATGTTGACGAGGATGCTGATAACGTTTCTCTGGAACCTTGCTGAACCAAAAGTACACCTTGGTAACGAAGCTCCCAAAGGCTCATTCCGTCTCGTTTTGTGACTAGCTCCCTCTTCTTTCTTTTGTTCATTTTGAACATGTTGAATTCTCTTTGTCTCAGGGTTGGAAAAATTTCTTGGAAAAATTTGAGGTTCACTAAGATGGATGGAGACAGACATTGCTTTTGCTTTATTCAATGAACTGTTGAAGCATTCTTTTGGAAACCCTGTAAGGAAATTGCGAAAAGTAACCAATTAAAAAAATAAGAAACATCATTATTTGAGTTAACTTTTTCTTAGCTGGGTGTTTTAGCTGGGCCTAGCGAAAAAGTGGATTCCACCCCCTTGATTTTTCCTTTGTTATTAAAGATATGACAACCAAAGCTGACACAAATTTTGATTGTTATATAATTGTTATATGATTGTTATATGATTGTTATAAACAATGAAAATCAATTATCAAAATAAAGTTATGACTGTTGTTGCTGTTGTTGTTGTTCTTGTTGTTGCTATGTCATAATAATTATCATCCATTCAAAGAAGTGACTAAATGACGTGTTATCAAAGCATATCCAACATCATATAAACTGTTATTACATTTTGAAAAATAAATGCAAAAATAAGCAACAACTGTTTGTTGACTCAACGAAAATATGCACATAAGTTTTTCTTTTCTTTGTTTTTTTGTTGAACTGGAAGCTGGAAGGGGATTTACTAGCTACGTTTTAGTTCAAAACAAACAATATTATGTTAATTTATTAATTCAATTTGCGTGGTTCAAAGTTCATTATTATTCTTACAATAAAAATTAGATATTACATACAATTTTTCATAAGAACCAGGAAATTTTGATAGAGACTGGCTGTTCTTAAACTTTTGCCTTATTTCAGCCTCAAATGTTCTTTATCTGTTCTTAATGACCCCCAAGTAATATTTTTAGTGAATGTCGGGATTGGTACTAGGTTTGTTTCAAAAATGCAACATGCTTGTCTATTTTTCTGTTCGCTTGCCTTTTACAGTCTTTACATTCGGTCTGGTGTTCTTACTTTCAAATTCAGCTGATATTGTAAGGGCTTATGAAAAGGGCCAGCCTCCACTTGTTCCTAGTTTGTTCTTAAAATCTGGGCAAAATCTAGGCTCGTGTTCTTATAATTTTTTTTTTAAAAAAAGAGTGTAATGTAAAAAAATAGTAATGAAACTTACCATAGCCTTGATTCATGTGTTGTTTAACAAGTCCATGTGTGGTAACAGCAAAATTTGGGATTTCAGATTTTTCTGGTAGGTGGTATAACTTTAGCTTCACAATGGTTGCCTTTGGACCTCGACGTAAATTGCTCTTTTTCTTTGTGTCATTTTTCTTTTGAAATTTCATGTGTCTTAATGCATCCACGTTTGAAATAGCACTGGACAAGAGATTGTCAAAATCGTCACAACTTGCTTCGTCCATTTTTGCATTTGCTGAATTGCACATGTAATGCGGAACCATGATTTCGCAATAGCTTATTTTTTTGGTCGAGAAAAACTGGGTTTATCTGAGGAAAACTGGGTTTATCTGAGAAAAACTGGGTTTTTCTGAGAAAAACTGGGTTTATCTCAGTAAAACTGGGTTTATCTCAGAAAAACTGGGTTTATCTCCGAAAAACTGGGTTTATCTCAGAAAAACTAGGTTTATCTTAGAATAACTGGGTTTATCTAAAAAACCCCAATTATCTGAAAAAAAACCAGTTTATCTGAGAAAAACCCAGTTTATCTGCAGAAAATGTGGGTTTTTGAGAAAAACTAAGTTTTTCTGGCAGAAAAATTGGGATTATCAGAAAAACCAGGTTTTTCCCAAGAAAAGAGCACCATAATTATAAAACTGGGTTTTTCTGCAGATAAACCCAGTTTATCTTAGAAAAACTGGGTTTTTCTAATTATGGTGACTTTTGCTTGCATAGAAGGTTCAATGGCTTAACTACACCAGGGGTGGCAGGGAAAGGTGCAAGAGCGAGCACTGGATCTTGAAAACCCTAGGAGGATGATCTTGGACAAAATCCGTCTGCATGACTACTACTAATTTAGTATAGTAGACTAGCCCTTGCCTGTCTCTGACCACCGCCTTGCAAGGACCTGCGCCTCAAGAGCCTCTGCCTCAAAGACCAAGGACTTCCGCTTCAATGACTTCTCCCTCTCCACTTAGCTCCTAGTTTCTAATTTTTAGTATTTGTCCTTGGTCCTAGTCCAGGGTCCCTTTCCTAGTGCTAATCCCAGTTCTGTTCCTCTGTTTTAGTGCAAGGTCTTTAGTCCACAATGAGGTTGGTAAGTTTCAAATTAGTCAGTGTACAGCAGTTGTCTTTCTCTAAAGTCTTTTTGTTAGTTCTGACATAATTAATGGTCGTCAGTCCCATACCTTGGTCCTGTCCCTCAGCCTTGTTATAGTTCATATGTTCCCTCTCGATGTCGGTCCTGTTGCTTAGCCTTGTAATTGTACATGTTTTTAGTTCTGAAATTATTCATAGTCTTCAGTCCATTTCGTTTATCCTATTCCTTAGTCCTGAAATTATTCATGGTCTTCAGTTCCATTCCTTAGTCTTGTTCCTCAGTCTTATTATTGCTCATGTTCCTTAGTCCTGAAATTGTTCATGGTCTTTAGTGCCATTCCTTTGTCCTGGTCCCTATTAATGTTATTGTTCATGTTCTTTAGTCCTGAAATTGTTCGTGGTCTTCAGTGCCGTTCCTTGGTCCTGTTGTCCGATCATGTCATTGTTCAAGTTCCTTAGTCCAGAAATTATTCGTAGTCTTCAGAACTGCACTATGGTCCTGTTCCTCAGTCTTTTAATTGTAGATTTTCCTAACTTGTGAGAGTCTTCATGGTTGTCGAGTCTCATTGCTTCATCTTCTTCCTCAGTCTTGTTTTTGGTGATGTTCTTTAGTCCTGAAACTCCTCAGGGTTTCTAAGTTCCATTCCTTGGTGTTGTTCCACAGTCTTGTTTTTCTTCATGCTCCTTAAATGATTCATGGTTTTCAGTCCTGTTCCTTAGTCCTATTCCTCAGTCTTTATTCAAGCTCTCTAGTCCTGATTTTATTGGTGGTCTTTTGTCCATTTCTCAGTCCAGTTCCTCGGGAATTGTTCATCTTCTTGAGTCTTGAAGTAATTCCCAGTCTTAAGTACCATTCCTTTGTTCGGTTCCTCTGTCTTGTTATTTTTCGCATGTTCCTTAGTCCTGAACTATTCATGGTCTTTAGCCAGGTTCCTGGTTCCTGTTCCTCAGTCCTATTAGTACCGTTCCTCAGTCACTTTGGTCCAGGTTTTGACAGTGTCCTTCGTCCGTTGTTTCCTTGTTTGATGGGACTTTGTTAGCTATAAAATCCACTTTTTCAATTTTCAATAAACTTTTGAAATCAGAAAATGGCATTTCAATTAAAGCGGAGAAAGCTTCTACACAAAGCGATAAATGTCATTTGACCAAACTTCCACAAAAACATCGACTATGAAACCTGAAATACTTGGAAAAAACGTCTTTATTTTTTGAACATTTATACTAAAGACGTGCATGAAAACAAGATGTAATTTCCAAATCAGCTTAATTCATACAAAAGGAGGTTTGTATGTTATAGAAAAGGCAATGCCGAGTATTTTATACCCATTGTCTTACAAAAATTGAGTGCAATGCAGTTGAAAGCATGTGAGGAAAGATGTGTAGTGGCTGAAATACTTTAGTGGAGAACTTAAGGATAAACAATGTTTTTTGTACACTTACCATCTTGTGTGACGATTTTGATGCCAGCAAATGATGTTGCACATGAGAAAGGTACATATAGCTGGCCATGACTGAATATGTCTTGTGGTAAATATATGCCAACATTTGGTAATGACTGACCTTGTGCCTTGTTTATGGTTAAGCATTACGCTAGACGTATTGGAAACTGTCGTCTAGAAAGCTGGATAGGCAAGCCAGAGTCCTGTGGGGCCAAAGTAATCTTTGGTATTTAAGCAATTTGACCACTGAATGAGCTGGCAATGATTTCAGCTATAATGAGGTGGTCTCTTAGCTGCCGAATTATCAGACGGGTGCCAATGCAGAGTCTTTTCTTCAGGCTGATATTTCTGAGTAGAATTACAGCAGCTCCGACTTTTAGATCCTGTCTGTGGAGTGGCATTCCACTTGGTGTGAGACTGTTCAGAAATTCGACTGGATATGCGGCTGCCTCTTGTGCATCTTCTGTCCATGCTGAGTTTGTTAAGGACCAGGTTTTTGATCACATGCGAGTCTGTGTTTTTTTGGTGTGAGGCAGCAGTGTGTTGCCATGTATTGAGGATCAGCATTTGGTCATTGAGGAAATACAAAGTCTACCAATTCATCAAGAGTGTTGTTTGGTAGCTGTGTTATTTCAGGAATATGGATGCGATCTTGCTCATCTGTGGGCTCTCTTCCATCTCCAATGCGAAGTAAGAGATCAGCAAATTGTTGATATGGAGCATCATTTGCTGCTCTCATGTTTCTCAGAAGACGGAAGGTATGGAAATGATGCAACAATGGTGACCTTTTCAAACACATGCTGACAATCTGTGGTCTGGTAGCTTTCCTTTTTACTGGAAGAAATTGTCTGAAGTCACCAGCGAGGAAGATGAACTTACCTCCAAATGGTGTGTCAGATTGTGTGAGATCTCTGAGGAGGATGTCAACTGTTTTCAAGGCATCTGCTGGGATCATGGATGCCTCGTCCCATATGAACATGTCTGTTCTTCTGAGATGCTCAGCTTTCTTGCTCTGGCGGCTGATGTTGCATGTTGAGTTCGGCAACAGAGGAATGGGAATTTGAAATGTCGAATGAGCTGTTGTGCCATCAATTAGGAGAGTGCTTGCAATACCTGCAGAGAAAGAAGAAGATTATAAGTACATGGGGAATAATGCAAATGAAATCAGTGGTGATTTGAAATTAATTGTCTAAGGAGAAATTGATTTGGTTGCTTACCTGAGTAGGCAATGCATTTTTGCCCATTCCACGTAGCATACGTGTTAGCGTATTATATAGGAAGGTTTTCCTGTGCCTCCAGAACCATCAAGAAAGAAGTATCGCTGGTTGGAGTCTGTTGTGACTGCATTGAGCACTCTGTCAACAATTGCAAGTTGGTCATTATTTAGTTGTTGATGCAAATGTTCTCCTTGACGATGTTCTTCCTCAATGTTGATTACAGGCTGTTCGTTGTCTGGTGGATGGTAATCTGCTGGTAGCTGAAGCACTTCTGTGAAGTCTGCAAGAGACTTTGCGTGAACATGTAAATGCTTGTCATTGTCATAGAGGCATTGATGGACTTGTACGTCTGACAAAGGAATGTCTTGTTGATGCATCCTTTGTCTTTCAGCATGCAAGAAGTCTTCTGACATGCTTTTTTTGAGGTTTTCAAACAACTGATTTGGATCTGATGCAGTGTTGAAAACCAAGAATGTTGCAAACAGTAGACGCATTTGGCTTGGCATCTGAAGAAGACTGGCTTCCTGCAAGCAACTGTTCAGCTCTCTGTCGTCTTCTAAGAGGCCCAATGCCCTTGCAGCATCCCTAAATGTAGGGCAAAGTTGGCCATTGATAGTGCGCAGGGCCTCAAATGATGTTGCACATGGAACATGAAGCAGAAGCAGCCTTGAAGCATATCTCTGTGGGTCAGATGGCTGCACTTGGTACATTCTGCCAATGACTTTTTGCTGATTATGTCTCCTGGTCCACTTTTTCGCTGGCTTGTTGAATACATAGTGCTCTGGTATATCATGGTACAGATACCGTTGTGCCATTTGGTCTGTACTGTTGAGCTGAAACTATGCTGTTAGAGTTGAATTTGGATTGACATCAAGTACACGGTCTTCATGCCCTTCCCAGAAGCAGATCTGCTGTTGCATGGGCAAGTGAACTGCAAGACGTACAATGGTGTGGCTTAGCTCATGCAGTTTGTAATGGAAAATTTTGAACAAAGCCTGGTGTGGTCCAACGTATCTTGCATTGAGGTATTCTTGAATTTCATCATGATCAGCAACACCTTCTCGTACCTCCAAATGTGCAGAGTCATAGCCTTTGTGGATGTATATGAAAATGTATTTCACAGACTTGATACTGGTGCATGATTCAACATTGTTATGGCAGTCATACTTCATGAGAAGAAGTGGACTGTATGGGACAACAAATGAGTCGTCCACTGTGTGTGCACCAACATTAGCTGTGAAGTTTTGTCGTCTTCTGTACAATGGATACACATCCACTTCAAAGACGGTTTGCTGATTTATAGGCGTTGGAAAATTCTTTGTGCACTTGTTGTCTACCATGCAAACAAAATTTGGATTTAGTTGGCCACAAGGTTCATGAATCATGTGACGCTTCACTTTTTCATGGAGCTCTGGTTCTTGCTGTGGGTCTGGAATCTCTGCTGATATCATGCAATCAATATCTTCAGCTCTTCTTGGTTTGTCTTCCTCAGCCAAGAAAAGAAGCATATGAGCATGTGGTAAACCTCTTTTATGGAATTCAATGTTGTAGACATAGGCGATAACATGGCCAAAGATATGCCTGAGTAGTACATCATCTTTAAGCGCGTGGAACTTATTGATGAAGACTCTGGTAACAATGTCTGGACGATCATTGGCATTCTGGTGTGGCAGGAGTTGCTCAGTGATCTTCCGCCATTTCGGGTTAATTGTCAGGAAAATGTCTGGTTTTCCATGAGTGCGGACAACAGTCATTGCATCTTGGAAGTTTTGATGAATATAGCGCTGACTGCCCTGAAAAGCTGATGGAAGAATGATGACACGTCCAACAGTGCAGTTCTCTGCTTCATGAGACCCTGATACGTTTCCACAACTTTCATTTCATTTGATTTGAGACGTAACTTTAATTTGAACAATAGGCAGGGTATAGTGACAAGCACACAATAAGAGACTCATATTGACAGCAACAAGAAACATGTCTTTTTTTTTAACAACTGTAACTGGAACAAACGATAAGGCAATGGGAAATACCCAGAGAAGGTTTTTTTTTTACTTTCAATTTTTTATTTTTTATTTGTCTTTGTCTTTTCTATTACATTTATATTGCTTTGTGTTCATTTAATCGACTATTTTGTTGAAGACCACCGCAATCTGTGCGTATCTACCAGAGAGTTATGAAATATGAACATGGTCCATGAGACCCTGATACGTTTCCACATGAAGTTGGTCTTGGTGTGGTCATATGTAGAATAGATCCTGGCCTTCAATTTTTGTGAATGTATCTACCAAGTATTGTTGGAACAGAAGCCCTGCTTGATGGATTGCAGAAAATGCTTCTCTGGTGGAAACTCTATATGCATAGAATTGGGAAAGTGTTATGCGCTATCTTTGTCTTCCTGCTGTAGTTTCATTTCTTTCTTGCTGTTGCTGTGGTGCTATATTGAGATGAAGGTCTGGGCTCCATCCAAATTAACCATGAAAAAATAGCAAAGGATAGGTCATTGGGTCTGCATGCTCTGAAATTGCATTGATATGCTGGATTTGCTGCTGACCAGTGGGATAAATGACAATATCCCTTTGTGATGGAATAGGTGTTGCCCCATCCTCTCCGACATACACAGCTGCAACTTCTGTTGTTCTAGGATTATCATACCTCCTATCTTGTCCTGGCTTGCTGGTGATGACCATTCGTACAGGATGCATGTCTTGATTAGCTGCTACTGCACAGTCCCGCTCTTCTTGAAGAACATCCCCCATGTATCTGTAGCTTTGTGCATACTTATTGAGAGTATTCAGTTCATCAAGGAGCATTTGTGGAGTCAGTTGCTGATTTTGAGGATTTGATGTTCTCTCGGCCATTGCCTGACTGGTATCCATTATGTACATTTGTGCATACTGGGGTCTGTGTCCTTCTTGTGGTTCCACTAGGCTTGTTAGATGGTATGCTTGACCATGAATTGTAATGAACTTTGGTCCTCTGCCAGGATGTGGATCTAAGTGAGCATTCCATGAGGCCGTTGCAAGAGCAGAGTTATAATTGCGTATATGCTTTTTGAAATTTGCAGAATGGTTGGAATTGCTATTGAAAAGATCCATGATCGGCTGTGATGGGGGTGAAATTACAGGCAAAGATACCTTTCCCTCGTGACAGCATTTGGTGAAATTATTGTGTGTTGTTTTCTCTTTTGAGAAGTATCTAGCATAGCATTTGTCACACTGTTGTTCCATGAGACCAATTTAGTGCTGTTCTTGATGAGTCAGTGCAAGAGGTTCAACATGTGGGTTTCTAGCATCAGCTTGTGGAACTGGTGGGTCTCTGGCATTAGCTAGTGCTGCTTGCACTGCTTCAGCATGATCTGCTTGGTGTTGTTGTAAGCCATGTATAGGAACATGTATTTGTGCAAGCTGATGAAGGTATTGCCTTTCCTGTTGTGCAATCTGGTTTTCAGGTTGCGTAGTCTGATCTTCAGGTTGTTGACGTTGTCATTGTAGTCTGTAAGCTGCAATGCGTTGTGCTTCTGAGCGTCTCTCTTTTCGCCCTGTGAGTGATCTCCTTCTATGACCACGTGGCATAATTGCTAGATAATTTGAAGATGTAAAAATGGAAGTTGGTATGCATTTATTGCAAAACAGGGGGGGGCAGAAAATTGGTAGTATATTTTGTGTCATATTTGGGATAGTTCGTACAATTCATTGCCATAATCGCCTCATAATCATGAGCTGCTGTATCCTACAGAAGACCCTGAAAATATTGTGGCATTAAATTGCTGCAAAGAGATCAAGAATACAATATACGTTATAATTTTTATGTAAATGAATTTTTGCTGAATTGATGGGTGGTTTGATGGTTCTCCTTAAATATTCTGATGGTTTCACTGTTTTTGGACCCCTTTACGACCCCTTCAAAATATGTTGCATTAAGATTTTTATTGAGGTTTTCATAATAATGCAGCAAAAAAGACAAAAGAAATTTCATTTCAAAAAAGAAATTGAAGCAATTTTTTAGCAATTAACTTTGGGAGCATGAAATTTGAAAAATAAATGCACACTGAAGTTTATACACAGTTGATTTGCAATTATTAGAATTTATGAATTAAAGAGTTGGCATGAATTCTAGAGCATATGATGCAGTGGAAGAGAGTGGGAAAGTAAGAGAGAGGCCAGGACAAACTTTTTTAAAGGTTAAATGAGTCGGTATAGAACACAGCATGTCTTCTGATATTTGAAATGAGATGTGTTGAGGCAAAAGTTTCCAAAAAAGAATCAAGAAAATGTAGCCTACCTTCAATTGTTCAAACAGTTCAAATGTCTGACAGGAATTTAGAGACAGCAGGTTGAAACTTCAGCACCTACAGATAGTACAGAAAAAGACATTTGGAATACACACAACATTCTTTTATAATGAATAAAATGAAATGAAATGAACTGTTATGTTGATTTTTGAAAATGTTGACTTTGTTTAGAAATTGAATTTTTTTAAAAAAACGATGAAAAGAAATGTACCTTGATTATATAAACAAAGATCAAAGGGACAGTGTCGCAAGGGGCAGCTTCCAGCACTAGCACTAGCTAGCAACTTGTTGATTTATCATCAGTCAACATGACGTCACTCAACATGTCATGTGACCTGTTTTTGGCGCTGGTGGGCCAAAGATCAACAAGCACAACTTGCATCACAAAGGTTGTGATGGGTTCTGACCTTTCAAGACTTCTTAGCTGGAATATTTGTGTGTTTTATTGCTAAATATTTGCAAAATTACATGTTTATTTCTAAATCTTTGAGATGGTTAATAGTTGCATCATAACTTGATGGGCAAATTGGCAAGCAAAAGGATCGAAGTTGAGTTTTAGTCTTTTACTGAAAGACCTGGAAAGAAGAAAACTTTGGTTAGCAGCAATTGATAGAAAATATTATAATCCCCTCTTGAAAGCGATGTGAGAGTTTGTAGAATTCATTTTATAAACGGGGAGTATATCTTTCAACCTTCAAACTGTACATATTCTTTCTATTTTCATGAATTTTCGTATGTTTTCGAGTTGTTAAGAAAGGGCCTAGAGTCACACTAAGGATAGAACTAGAACCAATGATACCCATTTCATTTTTTGCAGGTGTGGCGTCAACTGACAAGCATAGCCCAGATTATGTGCCTACCCTTTATCTTCGCTATGAGAAGAGGGCAACATCATCTTCAGCTTCAATTCAAGCCAAATATGAAAGAGGGTTGAAGAGAGAGGTTTTGAAACAAGTTGAAGAGCGGGAGGAAGAAGAAGAAACTGAAAGATTGCCTACTGGTTTAGTGAATCCAGTGTCCATGAGTCATTTCAGATAATGGAGTGTGTTACAGAGGATTGGAATAAGGGTGTTTTGAAAGGGTTGAAAGGCCTAAGTCCAAGTAGTCCGGTGGCCAAATGCGAATTTCAAGGATGACCTTGACATCGAGTACATATGGGTTTCCTATTTTATTTTCTGGTTATATGGTGAAAGAAGACTCGCAACAACACATTAAAAAAAGCCAAACTTGTCCCCTTCTAAGTGTTGGGCAAATTTTTTATGATCCGCGGAAGATGCGTCATGTCCAAGGTAAAAATTCATCGAAAAATTTTATAAATTGTCAAAACATGGTATTGTTTGGTCTCATTCGAATGGAAATTGACTCTAGATTCCAAATATAGTATCAATATTAGTCTCCGCATATAAAAATAAAAATATATTGCTCAAGGAATTGGACTTTTATAAACAAAAATCAAAAAGTAAATGTTAAATTAAAATGTTCTTGAAAAATTATCGTTAGTTAGTTAGCATAGCTTGTATGTTAGTGACTTAGCTAGTTAACTTTAGAAGATAGTAAGTTAGTAAGTAAGTCAGTTACCATATTAGTTAGTTAGTTAAATTTAGTTTGTTTGTTAGTTTGTTAGGTAATTTATTTGTTGGTTTGTTAGTTAGTTAAATAGTTAGTTTGTTTTATTAGATAGTCTTATCGCTAGTTAGTTACGTAGTTACTTACTTAGTTGGTTAGTTAGTTAGTCCGTTAGTTATTTAGTTGTTACTTAAGTAGCATAGCTTGTAAGCTAGTCAGTTTGTTAGTTCGCTGCTTAAGAAGATTTTAAGTTAGTTAGTAAGTTAATTTGTTAGTTTGCTAGTTAGTTAGGTTTATAGTTAGTCAGTAAGATACTTAGTTAGAATACCTTGTAAATAAGTCAGTTTGTTCGTTAGCTACTTTTGAAGATAGTAAGTTAGTTAGTAAGTTACTTTATTAGTTAGCTAGTTAGTTAGGTAACTAGCTAGATAGTTGTTAGTTAGTTAGTTAGTTAATTAGTTGATTAGTTGATTAGTTAATTAGTTAGTTAGTTAGTTAGTTAGCTACTCAGTTAGTAAGTTAGTCAGTTAGTTAGTTATTCAGTTAGTTAGTTATTTAGTTAGTTAGTTAGTTAGTTACTTAAGTAGCATAACTTGTAAGTTAGTCAGTTTGTTAGTTAGCTATTTTAGAATATTGTAAGTCAGTCAGTCATTTAGTTCGTTAGCTATTTTAGAAGATAGTAAGGTGGATAGTAAGTTACTTTGTTAGTAAGCTAGTTAGTTACGCAACTAGCTAGATAGTTGTTAGTTAGTCAGTTAGTTAGTTAGTTAGTTAGTTAGATATTTAGTTAGTCAGTTATTTAGTTAGTGAGTTAGTTAGTTTGTTTGTTAGTTAGCTATTTTAGAATTTTGTAAGTCAGTTTTGTTCGTTAGCTACTTTAGAAGATAGTAAGGTGGTTAGTAAGTTACTTTGTTGGGTAGCTAGTTAGTTAAGTAACTAGCTAGATAGTTGTTAGTTAGTTAGTAAGTTAGCTAGTTAGTTAGTTATTTAGTTAGTTAGTTAGTTGGTTAGTTAGCTAGTTAGTTAGTTATTTAGTTAGTTAGTTACTTAAGTAGCATAGCTTGTGAGTTAGTCAGTTTGTTAGTTAGCTATTTTAGAAGATAGTAAGGTGGATAGTAAGTTACTTTGTCAGTTAGCTAGTTAGTTACGTAACTAGCTAGATAGCTGTTAGTTAGTTAGTGAGTTAGCTAGTTAGTTAGTTATTTAGTTAGTTAGTTAGTTAGTTAGCTAGTTAGTTAGTTATTTAGTCAGTTAATTAATTAAGTAGCATAGCTTGTACGTTAGTCAGTTTGTTAGTTAGCTATTTTCGAATATTGTAACTCAGTTCGTCAGTTTGTTCGTTAGCTACTTTAGAAGATAGTAAGTAAGCTAGTAAGTTACTTTGTTAGTTAGCTACTTAGTTAGATAACAAGCTAGATATTTGTTAGCTAGTTAGTGTTAGTTACTTAGTTAGTTAGTTAATAAGTTAGTTAGTAAGTTTGTTATTTAGTTAGTTAGTTAGTTAGTTAATAAGTTTGTTTGCTAGATTGTTAGTTAGTAGACATAGCTTGCATGTTAGTTAGTTAGTTAGTTAGGTAGTTAGTTAGTTAGTTAGTTAGTAAGTTAGTTCGTTAGTTAGTCAGTCAGCTAGCTTGTTAGGTAATTAGTTTGTTTGTTTTTAAGTTAATAAGATTGATTAAGTTAATTAGTTGTATTAGTTAGTTAGCTATCTAGTTAGTTTCTAAGCTGCATAGTTACTTAGTTAGTTAGTTAGTTAGTTTGTTAGTTAGCTAACTACAATGCCTGCCAGAATTACTTGGAACGCCCATCATATTTGTAGGCTTAACTAAGTAACTTACAAGATACGCTAACTAACTAACTAAATAACTAACAAACTAACTATTTAGTTATCTTACTAACTAAGTTACTAACTAAGTAGTTATCTAACTAATCAACTACTAATTAACTGACTAACTAACTTAGTATCTTCCAAAGTAGCTAACTAACTAACTTACTAACTAACTGACTTATTAAGTAACTAACTAACTAACTAACTAACTAACTAACTAGCTAACTAACTAACTAACTAACTAACTTACTATCTTCCAAGGTAACTAACTTACTAACTGACTAATTAACTAATTAACTTAATAACTAACTTAATAACTAACTTACTATCTCCCAAATTAGCTAACTAACGAACTGAGTAACGTGCAAGCTATGCTAACTAACAAACTGACTAAATATAATAAATATAAATATAACTAAATATTACTAAATATAGCTAGTTACCTAACTAATTAACTACCCTTTGTTACTAAGTAACTAACCAACTTAATATCTTCGAAAGTAGCTTACTTAGCTATTACCCGACTAACTAAGAAGCTACGCTAGATAACTAACTATCAGACTAACTAACTAAGTAACAAACTCAGTATCTAACTAACTCACAACTAATTAACTATCTAACTAAATAACAAAGTAACTAATTACCTAACCAACTCGCTAATTACTAACTTACTTACTATTTTAGTATCTTCCAAGTAGCTAACTTACTAACTTACAAGCTATGCTAACTAACTCACTAAAGATAATTTTTCAAAGAGCATTTTCTTAGCTTTTCTTTTTTGATTTTTTTATAAAAATCAAATGTCTTGAGCAATATCTTTGATCAATATATACAGAATCTAACCTTATTGCCAAATTCGGAATCTACAGTCAATTTCCATTCGAATGAGACCAAACAATACCATGTTTTGACAATTTATCAAAATTTTTCCATGAAATTTTGCCTTGGACATGACGTATCTTCGGCAGGTCGTAAAAAATTTGCCCAACACTTGAAGGGCAAGTTTGGCTTTTCGAGTCTTCTATGACTATATAAACAGAAAATAAAATAAAACCCATATGTACTCAGGGATGTCAAGGTCATCTCAACTGGCCACCGGACTAGTTGAAAGAGCTATTGGACGTATCAAAAATTTCAAGATCATTAGTTCTCCATTGCAGTTAAATATGGTTCCACATTTTGACAACATCATGACCATCTGTTCTGCAATCAAAAATCTTCATCCAAAGTTTGTGAAATAGTTATATTGTTGACATCTTTCACCATTCCACTTCGAGTTGTGATTTTTTTTACTTCTGAAATCAGCCCTGGCTTGGTATCGATATGAAAGGAAGCAAACGACCAATGCTAGGTTTGAATAGTTCTTGAGCTGTACAAAACTTCAAGATTGTGAAAAAAACCGAAATTTTTGGGCATACTTAAATGCTTTTTTCATCTGACACTCCGTAGAGTATGAACCTCAGAAACAGACTGAAACAATAAACTAAGGCGGAATTTATACCTAGATGGAGCTTGAAATGCACCAATGATAAAGAAAAGCTGAATTGGCATTGTGTTTTAAACACCAATCCATTTATTTTATTTATTGACCTTGAACAGATGTAGGGTTGTGGAAAGTGACATGGAGAAGATTTCACCCCCAGAATTGAACTCTGAAATGAGATAATTTTGGTTAGTTGTTTTTTTTGCATCAATACAAAACTCAATATGTTGAACAAGAATTTTACTAAATCAGCAGCTATCTGGACAATACCGATCTTTCCTTTGCTTTCGCTTGATGTTCAAACATTTATAATGGAACTTGTTTATTTTACAATTCTCCCCAGCACATATGATCATCTTTCCATAGTTTTTTTCCTGCAAATGCAACAGACGTTAACATCACTTGCTTCAGTATCATCCTGCATTGACTGAAGAAGAATGACTCAGAAAAGGATATCATGTTGTCACAGAAACGGCTGTCAAAAAAAACTCGAAGCTGATATTCATCAACATCTGTGCAAATGACAAAGTCACAATACTGAACTTGAAGGACCAAGATCTGAAACTGAGGAATAGTATCTGTGATTTGTTTTCAAACATTAATCACTATTCAGACACAACTCGCCATCTTCACTTGCTGCTTCCTTCACACACTTCATTTTATTCTTAAAAGACCATTTTATTTTAAGAAGGCATTTACCACAACAAAAACAAACAACTATGTCATCAGGACTTGCGCCTAGAAAAGGCTTTAATTTGCTTATATAAAATCCACTTTCTCTACAACTGAAATTTTGATGAACTGAATTCAATTTTTTGCTATACCATTCTCTGGCAGCAGACTCATTGTCAAGACCATATTTGACTGCAGCAACACTTGATAGGTTGTAGCTGATGTACCCCAGTAAACGTGAAACAAGATTTGAAGGATCAGTTGAAGGTAACATGTGTACAGCATTGTGAACTTTTGAAGCTGTTATTCTTCCCTCTCTGTATTTGTACCACAATTCACTTATCAATTAAGATCCTGTTTGCTTTTCTAGCATCTCTAGCTGCTGATCAGTTACTTGATACTTGGCCCAGACAGACTTGACATATGCATTGAGCTTTTCATCTGTTAAATCAGCAAATGGTTGTTCATATAAGAAAAGGAGCAGTGGAGGAAATAATTCTTGGTTTTCATCATAAGATGCAGTATCAATTTCCTCACTATCGATTTTTGGGATGATTGAGAAGAAGCAAGCATTTGGTAAGATACCTTTCAGATTTTTCAATTCATTGTCAGAAGGAAGAGGATCAGATCCACTTGGGTTACAAGTTTGGGGAATACTCTTCTGATTAATAGTACATGGCTCTACCTGTAAATACAATAAAGCGGTATTAATTTTTTATTTTCATCTCGTGGAACAGAAGTAATAACAAGTAATGTACCAGCAGTAATCTTGTTTTATGCTATACCAAAGTCATCAAAAAATGATTGATACGTAATTTTACTACTGTATAGTCTGCTTTTGAACTTTAAATTCTACCACATTCTAAAGAGGCCTAAATTCATAAACGATGTACAGCTGTACCTCATCTCTAAAAGATTCGTTTCATCTACAGGTGTCACTTGTCAAAGAAACTGTTGAAAGACCAATCCTCACACCAATCTCTACTTTAAAAAAGGACAGCTGCAATGTGACTACTAGACAGGGCATATAGTCTAGCAATCTAACAAAATGCCTAATTTAACTTTTTATTGTGGAATCTGATAGATTAGGTAGGAAGCTTCAAAAAACCACCCAATACCTTTCCGGGAAAACTTCCGGCGTCACGTGACTGATGGGGTCAAATGCGGCAAAAATTGTGCACAAATCCGGCGATAACTTGTGAATGGTATAAAATATAAACTTAAAAGTGGCATATTTGGCATCGGCTAAATAAGACCTTTTGAATGATATACTAGACAGGGTTCTTTCTTGAAAAACTGGCTCAAAGCTTAATCTCAAATTTTATTACATATTTTGACTAAATCGACCATGGAGATTTCAAATCCGAGATGAGCCAAAAAAAATTTTGACGGAAGTTGACGTTTTTGATTACGTCATCAACATGTGAAAAATGTACTTTTAACCCCTATAAAACTTTGCAAGTACAAATTATGACAAAACTAACTTGATATATGAGCTCTACACAGTCAGAGCTTTCGAATGATATAAAATTTTTTGATTTTACCAAATTTTAAATTTTTAGTTATGACGTCATCTTTATTTGATGACGTCATCATAGTCTTAAAAATAGGCAGAACAACAAAGAAAGATAACTTAGAATTAACGTTTGAACTGATTTATATGTATTTCTGGGTGCATAATTCAAAAATTTATGTCTCGACGCTTGAAAATTCCAGGAAAAGTGAATTACAGGCATGACCGGCATAGAATATACTGTATCTAATGACATTATGCCAGAGAAAGTATAATACCCGTTTCGTTAACTTAACGATTAAGATTTGAGAGGAAACATACATAAATTTTTAATTTTTAGTTATGATGTCATCTTTACTTGATGACGTCATCAAAGTCTTAAAAATAGGCAGAACAACAAGGAAAGATAACTTAGAATTAACGTTTGAACGGATTTATATGTATTTCTGGGTGTATAATTCAAAAATTTATGTCTTGACGCTTGAAAATTCCAGGAAAAGTGAATTGCAGGCATGACCGGCATAGAATATACTGTATCTAATGCCATTATGCCAGAGGAAGTATAATACCCGTTTCGTTAACTTAACGATTAAGATTTGAGAGGAAACATACATAAATTTTAAATTTTTAGTTATGACGTTATCTTTACTTCATGACGTCATCAAAGTCTTAAAAATAGGCAGAACAACAATTCTAGTTGATGATTTGATGCTATTTTCCAAATAAGTATCATTGACGATTTCTACTTGTACTGCATCTGCTATTGCAGGAGGTAATGCTGAGTGGAGAACAGCGACCAGCCACTCTCTATATGTTTGCTTTGGTTTCACTGTTCGAAAGAGGGCCATACCATCAATAATCCAACGTGCCTTCAGTGGGATAGCGCTGGAAACCGCTTTTGATTCATTGATCAAATATGTTCGGAAACTGGCTTTGTCTCATTGTCGCAACATGTTGTTTGGTGTTGCAAGACTCAATGGAAGTGTTGTAATTGGAAATGTGAATGCCTATTCAAGCGATGTTGCTTTTGCCACTAGAATTCCAAAGGCCTGTCGATCTTCTTTGAAGATGGATACTGCTTTAGGTGTACTCTTTACCTTTTCAAGCCTGGTTTTCAGCTTTACTCTTTTGATTGGATCAAATATACTTTTTTCTTTAGTTTCAAGTCGTTTTTGGACAAACTCTTTGTATCTGGTATTCCCAATTTCTGGTGCATTCATTAGGCCTTCAATTACTTCTGTATCGATTTCTAAACCCGTGCAGATTACTTTTGCAGGACCATTTGAAAATGGATCCGTTTTATAGGAATGCAACTTTTCTTTCAAAGCAGCGACATTGCTATGGTGTTTTGCTTTACCACTATCCGTAAGCACTTTGTGAGTCGATGTGGTTTTAATGTTGAGTTTATCACGCATTGTAAGGCGAAGTTTTGCGTGAATGTGAACGGTTTTCACCCATTTGTTAGTTTGCCGATATTGGTACTAAATCCGGATTTGAATGGACCTGCTGTCCCTTTGGTTTCGCGATTAAAATATTCAGTGACCAAATCCCCGTGAACTGTTGCAAACTTTTCTCCTGATTAATTCGCTCCGAATCCCCTCTCGAGCAGTTCTTGATAGGCTGGATTGTTGCTTGATTTCAAATCCGTCCATAGCACATGCTGAAATGTCAAATAGCGAGAGTAGTTTTGGTGGTGGAAAGCAAACACTTGCTTCAGCATTTCTCGTTCTGCTTCAAGATGTCTTTCGAAATTTCCTTCATGAACGGCAGAGACCAGAGCTAGTAAAGACGATACATCTCTCAAATACGCAACAGTTATTGTTTGTTGAGGACTTTCGCGGCTACTTATCTCACGAACTAACTCTTCAAATTTGTCCAATTCTATAACCGCTTCAAGTGCTTCTGTGGATGGATTTTCTCTCAGTGACTTCAGGCTCTCAACCATATCATCAGATAAAGACGCGTAGTTTTCCCTTAGTTGTTCTGTACAATACTGGACAAGAGCAGCGAATGCCTCTTTCAGAATTCGCACCGATAGTAATACTTTCCTCCAAGTGCTTGATCTACAGAACCAGCAGAAATTGTCCCTGCGTCAACAAGCCAATCTTTGTAGCCAATACACGAACGCCTCTTAAAGATTAATCGCTGGCGAACACGTAATTGGTGAAAGCCACCCATCATCATCATTTTTTATTTGTAGAATACAAAAATCTAATATAAGTACAAGGAATCTAGAAAAATGCGTATTCTACACGACCTAAAAAAAGCAACGCTTATCCATATCCCTCAGTCCATGGCCAAGCAGTGTTGCAACCCTATACGTGCAGGGATTCATGAGCGCCGAATGAACAATAAAGTATTTCCCTGTTGTAAAAAAATCAATTTCGGATCCAAATTGCTTCACAAAATCTCTCTTCAATGACACAGTGTGTATGAAAGCAAGCTCTAAGTTATTTTCTTCGCATATGACCTTTATGTCTGATAATAACTGGTGGAGAAGATATGCCTTCTTCTTCCCAATTACTTTCCATCCAACAATCCTGAAGAAATCTTTGATTATGAATGCTTTTCTTTGTCTTTCGAAGATTATTGTTCTTGTTCAACACTCGAAGGCTGGTATATTGCATACTTAAGGTAACAGTTTTTATGATAATAACTATCAATGGCATAAAGATCAAAAGACTGTCCACCTTGCAATACCTGCAGTCTTTTTGCGGCCTCGTGAAATCGGTAAGTCGGTTTAGAAATAAACAGCGCAGTCCTTGCATGAATCCTTTGATGAGCGCTTTCCTGTTCGCATCTACCAAGTCCAGCTTGATTATATGATCCACCGTCCGTTTCCCTTCTTTCATTACAAATAAAACAAATTTGTTTTGTTTTTTTGGCTTCTCTTTGTGATCTTCTAGTCTGAACATCACTTGTTAGATCCTCTGATTCTTGTTCGAGAACACTTGTCTTCATTTCTCCGTATCTTTTCCTGTAGTTTTCCACTTTCGTTCCAAATGTAATACTACAATTTCTATGAGCTTTACCAAATGCTTCAATAACATCACCAATTTGCGAGTGAACATAATGAAAAGAGAAATACTTGTCATTTCGATCGATATCAATACAGTTCCATTCTTCTGCAATCCTCTTCAAGTTCTCCCATCCTTGCTGTGAAAAACTTTTTTGGGAATCTTTTTGCGAAAAAGAACGATCACATAATAAACATTTTTCACTTGTTTGTTCAAGACTGAGAAATGAAGATGATAGGGCCATATTCCTTCATATTTTTTTAATGTGCTGAAACAATCGAACTCTACCAGCACATAAGCGATAAAAAAGAGTAATGCAAGAAATTGTAGAGAAATGTAAATGATATTCCCATAACTAACAAGCAAATTCATTCATTCTTTCAAACTTCTTTTTCTCACCTAACATAACTTCGCTTTGTCGGCACAACACCGGAATGATCTTCAGATGCCCCGACTGACATTCATATCAACTCTCAATGGGGCTTTTCCTGTTATTCTATAATATCCATTATGTTTGATGAGTAAAGATATGAAGAGCGGTTGTTTTTAGAATCACACATTTTCGAGAATTTCTATTTGAAAAGTGCAATCCGAGTAACAACTTTCCAAAAGTAATTTCGTGGTCTCTGCGGAGGAGGAAAATTTCAAATATGTAGCAGACTAATAAAACTATATATCATTCAAAAGGTCTTATTTAGCCGATGCCAAATATGCCATTTTTAAGTTTATATTTTATACCATTCACGAGTTATCGCAGGATTTGTACACAATTTTTTCCGCATTTGACGTCATCAGTCGCGTGACGCCGGAAGTTTTCCCGGAAAGGTATTCAGTGGTTTTTTGAAGCTTCCTACCTAATCTATCAGATTCCACAATAAAAAGTTAAATTAGGCATTTTGTTAGATTGCTAGACTATTTGCCCTGTCTATACATGTTTCACCAAGCCTAGGAAAGACAGATGTCATATATTGTAAAAACAGGACAAAAAGAAATGCAATATGACATACCTCTTCGAACTATGTTGGATGACATTTGAGTACCAAAGTCTTACCCAGCCAAACATTTACAGTGTGCACAGTATATTGATCCACATTTCTTCTCAACACAAATCCATGGCTCGTATAAACGTCCAGAAACTCGCTGTGATGGCAATACTTTTGACTGTGTGTGCAGTATCTGCTCTTATCATCGGCATTGTGAATAAAAACAGTGTGTACATGTCCACTTACAACATATCTAAAAGAAAAAAATATTGGATGAATGCTACACTGAAGAAAGACAATTTGTTTATATTATCTGCACTTCAGTGTGTTAGTTCAATAGAAACAACTAGAGGTATAATGCCGTAGCAAATTGATATTGCTGTATTTTAATTTTACTTATATTAAATTTTAAATTCAACACAAGAAGAAAGAAGAAAGTTCTTCCTGTTTTATTGTAAAACTTGAAAAAATACTTACTTGTAAGCCACGAGAGATTTGTAGGCTTTCAATTCTTCTTTTGTGTAACCACCTGGCCTGTGTATCAAGTAAAGATAAATATCACCAAAAGTGACATCAGGCCAACCATTTGGGCCTTCTGACCACCTGTCGGAAAGAAAGAAAGAATCTAGTAAACTGTCTGTACCCTTAAAATACTTCAATTTTTCATTATAACGCCACTGAATCGAGAGATTTGTAGTGGGTTGACATTGTTCTCACAGCTGATTCTGTGGCCATTGTTGATCTTTTGCCCACTAGTGTTGTGTGTGTGTCCGAGAATGTCTTGTGCTTTTATTACGATGACCAGGCCTATACTCATAAGCCACCATGTTGTACTTTTCTTACACATTCCACATAAATATCACAGACTTGAAAATCATCACAAATCATAGACTCTCAATACAATAGATATAAACATATACAAATTAATGATGTAGGTAGCTGAAATCTATATAATGGTAATTTAGTATATTACAGAACTCTGACAACTGCAAAGAGACAAAATGCCTACGGGATCACCTTGTAATTGCTAAAATAAAAAATGATGTTAGCAACACAAGTGTTCATCTAAATGCAACTGCAACACATGTGCATGCATGACAGAGGGGAAACAACTGTCACATTTACCAACATGTACAAAATGATTCAAATCAAACAGCGACTGGACCGCAATTCACAATCTACAATATGCAATACCTGCAATGCCTACAGAACAGAGACAATAACTGCCAGTACATTGGACAGACAAGAAGATGACTACAAAACCAACTCAACAAGCACATTAGGGATATTATCAACATAACAAGACTAGTGATGCTCAGGGGGGGTGATTATTACCCAAACAGTCCCATGGGTGGGCTACTGTCCCCCCAAAAATACTGTAAAGTTAATTTAGTTGGAAATTTCAGAGGGGAATCCGCCATGTCATTCCTTTTGAAAGGGTCATTTATGTGATTTTCCTAACAGTTGAGGCAGGCATGTTGTTCTTGTTATTGTTCAACCAAACATGCCATTCGCGGAGTTTAGTTGAAATTGGACCATTTCTTGCAAAGTTATTATCAATCAAAGCTTTCGAATTTTTGTCACTTTCAAATCTGTTCCAATGACGTCACAAAGTGTCAAAAGTGCGAGAAATGCATTTTTGTTCCCAGAGCTATTCAGGCAAGCCATGAATACCCCTCTTACCTACCCTTGATGCGTGGGTGATTATGATAATTTATGCAATGACTTATTAATAATTATGTGAGCCAGCATGGGAGCCTGGCCATGTGACTCCATGAATGAATTTTAAGCCTCATCAACACTACAATAATTTCCTTGCACTGCACAGACAAAATTTGTACGAGTACCAAAAATTGGTATGCCAACCCATTTACACTGTGTAATTTTCAGTTGCAAAATTATTATTTGGTACCGCACAAATTTCATTTTTGTCTAATTTCCTGTGATCACGCATGCGCATCGTTCATTGCCAATGGAAAAAATAAGTAAGTAATCAATAAAATTGGCGGCATTAAACAAAAAAGTTTTGCTGTATGTTGTTTTGCAAAGTTTGAGACCAAATCGCAAGCGGAATAAATCTACATCTAGTAACTGCAAAACTGCAAGCCTTATGAGACACATTCCAGGCTTCATGACATGTTTGCAAATATTAAAAGGATGCAAATGAGTATAGCATTGCTCTTGAAGTAGGCCTAAATTTTAAAATATACAGAATATAACATTTCAACTTACTGGCCAATGGCTAATGTGACCATTCCAGCACATACTAACTAATTGGATTTTCAAAATTTCTTTTTCACTCTTAGTCAAAGGCAACATTTTTATGCTTGGAAAATTTCGGAAACCTCAAGATGTTTTCTACAGCGCTTCATCAGTATCTAGATCGTTCAAAAATATTCCGTGAAAACATTTAATATTTCATTTGTATTGTAACTGAAACTGAAAACTAGAATATTTACAGCATTTTTTTTGCCATGTCTTAGTCCATGTTAGGTTTGAGAAGCGCTGAGCCAGTTTTTGAAACTTGTTTTGCAAAATTTATTTTGAAATTTGCAAGCAAGGCCGAGAGCCGCAGCTCGGACGTCAGGAAGCAAAGTGTAATCTATGCAATCACATCTGATTTCTATTGTTTATTGTTGTGGTAATTACAAGGGGTATTTCTTGGGGTATGCTAATGGAAGAATGTGTTATTATTATCAAGTTCAAACATTCTTTCACTCTATTTTTAAATCAAAATTAGGCCAAATGATATTTAGGAACAGGAGAAGAAAACCAAACTACATTTGATTATAGGCGGTGTAAAAGCTTTGGAGGAAGATAAATGGTCTGTAAAATAATACACCTATTTTTCAATGCAAGCTAAAAAATTGTTCTGAAAATTTGTAAACTAGAAATTAGTACTAAAAATTTCGTAAAAACGAAATTTAGGTAACAACGAAGTACAGCTAGTAGTCTCGTCAAATACGTGAAGGACAGAGTGGAGTTCATATAGCCCAGTAATACGCAAACGACAAAGTAGGGCTGATATCGCTTGGCCTGATTTGAGGATTTATGGTTGGTGTAGATCAGTTGATGGCTTCTCCCCTATCAGAACAACAACAAAGAAATAGAAAACAATAAGAAGCAACCGTTTTTTGTCATACTTTCTGTGGTGTTTATGTTTCACTTCGATTGACCTCTGTTATTGCCAAAAAGGGCGTGGATGACCTTTTCTTGATCAGTTGAACGGAATCCTATTTAATTGCTGAAGGCTAACAAAATTTTGCTTCAGCGAGTATCAGGCCTGAGTACAAGTGTCCTAGTGACATGTTTCTTGTTTTCGGATACATATGAGGAATAGCAAATCATTATCCCTGTTATCCAAGTTTATTCCTGTCGCTATATTTTAAGCCAACCGAATTCTGAAGCATTATTTGTGAAAAGAATCCTTAGGTCAAATGTGTTCTCTTTGCAATTTGAAATGAAAGTAATCTCAACTTTAGAGTTCATTCAATTTACACTTATGTTCGAAATCATGCTAGAAAATGTTGTCTCATAAGACGCGGAAGTAAAACTTTAGATATGCGACCTGTTGTTTTGAGTAAAAAATCTCAATAGGTTTTATACATTTTGTCAAATTTCTTTGCTTTGATTCCACATAAAAAGCAACCACTTTCATATTATTATAGCTCAATACCTCTTTTTTCGTTTTGTCATAACTGTTTGCCAGGTAGCTGGAAAATAGTCTTGTACTTTCCACAAAATTCGCATGCAGTGATTTTTCATGAGGCCTCTGTATGGCGCGAGCTCAATCCGCGCTGAGAATCGTCGCAGAAAAAGTTGAATATCTTCAGTCCTGTTCGTTCTACCTCATTTCCACCTTGATATTACGAAATTTCAGCCTCATTTTGATATAGCCGCCAAATTCGTATGAGCTTTTGCCGCGAAAAACTCGTGTACTTTCTTAGTTTCTCTGACCGTCTGTGCTTCTTGCACTTCAGAATAATCGTTGTTATCGAAAGAGTATCTCGTTGCTGGTCTTGTTTTCACCGTTATGGATAAATTCGTTGTTTTAATCATTATATACCTTAGTTTTAGTCTTTTATTAATGCCAAATAATTGTATATACGGAATGCCAATTTTTCATGATGGCCTAAATGTTGAAGAAATACCAGTTTATGAAGAAACAGTATCCGTAAAGATGTAAGTATTTAAAATTAAAGACGAACATTATGATCCTTTGTAAAAAGATAGAACAAATTGTTTTAGTGTTTCGTGACAAGTATGTTGGACGGGAAAAAACTATTAATTATTTTTAAGAACTCTAGAAATTTTTACATTTAACATAGCCTTCACAATACTGATGGAATGCTATCTTCTCTAAAAAAAACTGAGTTGAGTGGTGTACGAGTGGTCTGTGATTCTTTTGAATGAAATAAAAATAAATTGTTCAAAAATTGATATTGAGTATTTACGCACAGAACATTTCCTGGAACATGCCTTGACTTATTGTTTTGTATGTTATACTTTTCATAAAGGGAATGTTTTTTCTCTTTTTCCTAGCCATTTTTTGTATACACTTCTGAAAAAACCAGATAGCAATCTATTTGTTGACCCCAATTGTGAAAATGAACTGGCTAGAATTATTCATTCATTGAAACAAAAGTATGATATCAGGGCTGATTTTCATGAAATTACATCGAACACAAGAAAACGCTTCATTAAGAAACTCAAGGATATTATTGCTTCAGTAAGAAAGAGTTGAGGTGGAAAGCAGTTTAACAAATTAATGGAAAAATTCCAGTCTTCTACATATGAGTTAAAACTTACCTATGTGTCAAGAAAAAGAAAAGCAGAAGAAGAATTGTGTGAAATGAAGGCAAAAAAGGAACACCTGGAAAAGGAAAACACCAGGCTTCAGAATGAGAACAAATCTATGAAGGGGAGAATGGCAAAGAAGTTGGTAGAAAGAGCCCATATGAGATTGAGGAGGGGAAATAAAAAGTTTGATGATTATAGCCGAGCTCAGAAATATCGAATGATTAAGGCCAGAGCTGATGGCTGCAGAAGAGCACTTCAATTTTACAACATGATGAATTTACTCCCATAGCTGTGAAAGTAAAAATAAGGTTGGCCAGATGGAGGAAATATTATTAGAAAAACAAGATCCCAAACAATCAAAAATAAGGAAAATGTGAGTGACCTGAGATCCGTGTTATATGCGAAAGAAAGTGGCTTGATAAGCCATGGTTCTTATCATGAACTGGCAATGACATGCAAGTCATTGCCAAGGAGGCATGTTTTACAAAAAATGATTAATAATCTAAACAATAAATTTGAAATAAGGCCTGTTCCAGGAAATGTTTTTGGGTTTCAGCAGTCAATAAAAAATGCTCTCTGTAATCTTCTTGAAAATTATGAAATGGAAGGTAGAATTGATAAGATTAGAATTAAACTATCTGGAGATGGAACCTGGGTTGGCAAAAGAATGCACGTGGTAAACTTCACGTTTACTCTTCCTGATTTTCCAAACAGTGGCAGTGCAACTGGAAACAACCTAATTGCAATTTTTCGGTCTTCTGAAAAATATGAAGTGTTGTCTCAATGTTTGAAGGATGTCATCAGTGAAGCCTCAAACCTTAACTCGATTGACATTAAAGGGAAAGTTTATCCTATTGAATTCTATCTTGGTGGCGATTTGAAATTTCTCAACATTATATCAGGCATTGCAGCATGTTCTTCTAAATATTCTTGCTTGTGGTGTAAATGCCCATCAGATCTTCGTTTTAAAACAGATTTATCTTGGTCAATGACAGATACTTCAAAAAATGGGGCTGCTAGGACAGTGGAAGAAATAACCCAGTTGGCAAAGCAGAGATCAAAGGCTGAAAAATATAACTGTGTCTTTCCCCCATTGTTTCCTTTCATCCCTATCAAAAATGTGGTGCCAGACCCCCTTCATTTATTTCTGAGAATAACAGATCAGCTTATTCATCAACTTTTCAAGTAATTAAAAACAGAAGATAACATTGGTAAAATTGTTAAATTCGATAAGGGCAAACATAAAAGAGTAACCAAATTGGAAGAAAAAATAAAAGATTTAGGACTTCACGATTTTAATTTCTATGTGGAAAAAGATACCAAGGAATTGAAGTATAGAGACACTACAGGATCAGAAAAACGCAAGATATTGAAAAACATTAAAATCAAGGAATTTCTTCCTGGAATAAGGGCAACCAAACTGCAGCAGATATGGGATGATTTTGCCTCATTAGTTGAGAAAATGGAGAGTTTAAAGCAAACAGATGAAACAGGTCTTAGAGCTTTCAGTGATGAAGCTAAATTATGGGTCAAAACATATGCTTCCTTTTATATGTCAAAAGATATCACTCCATATATGCATATTTTGTGTTACCATGTTGCAGAGAGTGTGAGATTGAATGGCAGCCTCAGCTTATTTACAATGCAGGGCATGAAAAACTTAATGATAATGTTTCTGGATGGTACTTTCGATCAACCAGCTTTAGCAGGGAAAGAGCATTAACACAAGTAATGCAAAAAAATAGGATAATATGTCTCACAAACAGTAATTCTAAACGGAAACTTAAGTTTAATTGGAAGTGTAAGAAATGTGGAGAATGCGGCCAATAAAAAAAATGTAGTAAACAAAAGAACAACAAAAACACTCAAGCAAATTACAGTATATATCATAATTTTGTTTCAAAAGACACCAAATGCTTCATATTTTTATTAACAGTAAATTCGCCTCAAATGTTTTCAAAAAATAATTCAAATACTTCTTTTTTTTACTAGACAGTCAAATACTTGTTTTATCATAAACATCAAGTTCTAGGGAAAATTGATTTATATCCTGGTTACTGAGGAACGTAAATTTAAAGGTGACGGTGCCAGCTGCTAGGATCGTAGGATCTCAATAGTAGGTTAACTAATCAAGACCTGGACCCTGGCTGTGATGCTACTATAGCTAGGGCTTGGACCCTGACCACACTGAGCTCCTGAAACCACGAGTCAGCTGGATCACACCATGATGCCAAAGCATCTTCAAAGCTGAAGCTTCAAAATATGTTTTCAGTATTTCAAAGTTGATGTAGGGGCAAGAGATCATACAAAACTAACAATCAAATTGAAAAAGGATAAGACTTGGAACAATCTATCTGGGAGCTTTCAGGAATCAGAATAATCAAATCTATGGAATATGAATATTGTCAATGTCTACCATAAAATGCTTTGAAAAAATCATATGAACTCTTACTCAAAATGAGACTAAAGATTTAATGGCCACACTCTGCACTGTTTGATCAAAGACCTCTTGCAAAAATACTTGAAAGCAAAGTAGAAATTTCTGTTGAACCCCTTACAAGAAATTTCCATCTTTACGAACAAATCTAATTTTTGCAAAGAGGCCCCTGTCAAGAAAATTTGGTGCAAAGTTACCATTTGGCATTTTTTCAAAGCATTTTAATGGTTTTCTTTTAAGAAGAGATAATTCAAGTGTTTGGATTACAACTTCAGAAAAGTCACCATGTTCATTAAAAATTCTTTTGTTCCATCCTGCTCCAAGTAATTGTTCCAAGTCTTGCCCTCTTCTAATTGAATGAATTGTGGGACGTTTTGGAAATGTTCTCTTGACCCTACATACAGACGATAACTGGCTCCATGTCTCATAGGAAACAGGGACTCTGATATCAACCAAAGTATCCCTCCTCCTAGCCCCATTCAACATTTCCTGAATCTGAATTTTCATTTGCTCCAGCTCCTCAGTAACCAATTTCTTATTCTCTTCTCCAACTTGCTGTTGTTTGCCTTCATCTTCAACGCTCCTTCCTGTCAACTCGCTAACAGGACGCCACTCATCGTACTGTCTACCCCAGCCAAGATAGTGAACCTTCATTTTAGGCTCACCGTCAACAACTCGAGGGCGCTTAGAAACGATCAAACATTTGTAATATCGATCCTGTTTGGCGGCACCAGCTGAAGCAGCAGCTTTCTGGTCCTTGGCAAGCAAGTCTTGAATTTTTTCAATACTTCGATAATCAACTGTTTTACCACGGGTTTGCATAGCAGCTACTTCTTCTGATGCCGCCATTTTGAGATAACCATGAGTAGAGAATAAAGTCGAGTCGAGGCAACACCAATTGACCAATCAGGTGTTTGCGTTCGAAATCGTCATATTATGGGCAAATGAGACAAATCACGGGAAATTTTCTAGCATGCCTAATTAAGTCGAACATGAGTACTCCTTCACAACGCCTTTTGGCTCATGGATGACTGGGCATCATTTTGGTACCATTATGACGTCATTTGCCACTATGACGTCATCGGACCCTTTTATGATGTCACAACCACACCCAATAATCATCATTCTGCTGTCTTAGCGTACATTTATCGCATAATTAGTGGTTTTGTGACTATTGCACCCCAACCTATAAAGTTATACAAGCTGAAATGTAGAATCCAGGTCTGTACTGATCATGATGGTGATGACATCATCATAATTTCAAACGAGTTCTTCTCGAAATTGGTAGGTCGTATTGAAATACAGTCAAAGACAATTTTACTCAGCATTTCAAGGTCTACATATTGCAGTAATCAGATTTGAAAAAGTGCGTAAGAAAAGGAAGATTACTACATCTGATGACGATGCCCCTGTCAATGACTCCCAAATTAAGAAGAAAAAAAGACAAAGAGGACGGACAGGAAGAAAAAAATGAAGACATCAGATTCACAACATGATAAGAAATTGGAGGACAAAACAATTAAATAACTAACATCACAATTATTACCATCTAATAATTCTCTTTCGATTAAACATTGACAATTCTATAACATATATTCTTACATTCATTTGCATCACATTCATATATTCTTACATTCTGGCGTAAGTTCACTCTTGTGCTTGGCAAACCAGGCACAGGGAAAACATTTGCTATTCACAAATGCATTGACTATTTCTGTGAAAGAAACATGTCTGTATGTGTGGGATTACCTACTGGAACCCTTCCCTGCACATACAAAGAGAGATTCGACGAGAGTTGTGTGTGACACTGTTCACAGCATTTTCCAGTATAGGCAAGACTGTGAACAGGAAAACTCATTCAACTACATCTTGTCAACATTTGATGTCATATTTATTGAGGAGATTTCCCAAATAAGTACGGACATATTCCACCATATAATCACATCAATAGACAAACTTTCTGAACGACCTTTGCTTCTGCTTTCCAGTGAATTCGCAAAGAAGCAAGCAATTGCAACTGTACATGGCGAAACACAGCAAGTTTTGAACATAACAAACTGTGCCCACTGCATGAAGCATGTACATGTCATCTGCTTAACACACAAACACCGTAAGCAGTGCCAAAAGTGATTCCACTTCCTCAATCACATTCGCTATTTCAAGCCAACACAGGAAATGATTGATTACCTTTTCAGCAGGAAAGTACTGTGTGAATTTGATTCCACGGACGCAACTGTATACGAAGCCTTATCTTCATATCCTGAAGCCACAGTCCTCACTGTGTCTAGAAGAGCAGCGAGATATGTCAATGACATTATCATCCAGAAATCTTTCCCACACAAACCACTAGCAGTTATTGTTATGGATGATGGCACCCTCACCCCTATCCACAAGGGCATGCGACTCATTCTCACATACAATGTTAATAAAAGTATAGGATTTGTAAACGGACAGTTCGTGACAGTTGTCACAACAGAAAATAACACCATCATTGTCAAACACCCCCAGGAGCACCTTCTCTCTCTCTCTTTCCAATAACCCGTAAGCATGAGCACTAATATATCACCGCCTTCCCTTGTCTTGCGGGCTATGCCACAACCATTACTAAATTACAGAGACAAACATTGCCTAGCATCATTGTTTGGCTAGATATGGCAACCACACCACAGGGAACTGCATATGTTGCATTTTCTAGAGCTAAATCATTGCAGGACATCTTGCTTTTCAATCCTATTTCGCCACATCATTTTCAACCATCAACAAATGAAATATAACTTACTCCCACAATAGAGAAATGAATGACTATCTCACTTCCACATACGCTTTCCTCCTTCTGTGCTATCCAACATACATTTTACAGTCTACACATATACTCGACATCAGGAATTTACCAAACGCAACTTACATCTTCATCACAAAGTTCACTATTAACAATAATGCTTTCCAGCTGAAAATAAGCACATAATCAGTTCTTCCGTTCTCGTTCCTTATCAATATTATAGCTTCCTTTCTAGAAGAGCAGACAATTATACGCAAAGGCAAAGGGAGTGAGCTACTTTGCTCACTTCCATAAGAATTACTTAACAGCATATGGCCGCATGAAAACAGTTGACACGGAGACAGTCTTTAAAGGACTACACCCAGAGTGCTGTGAGTGGCTCAGGCGGCCTGCGACAGCTGCCTCAGAGCTGTACTCCACCTTTGAGGAAAATCTCGCTCTCTTGGAAAGCAGCAACACTTTTCTCAAGAGTAAACACATTCAAGACCTAATATCATCTTTGGCACCAATCATCAACACCCTAACAAAGTTCCATTGCGACTGCAATGGAAATGTCAATAAAAAAGATGCTAAGAAATTAGTTTCAAATATCATTAATGTAAAGTCGAACGACATGAGAATAATAAACGATGCTATAGTGGTTGGAGGGGCATTGTACTCAATAGGTATACATATGCTTGTTGCCCACAGCCTTCTCAAGCCTGGCTGTTATGCAGATGCCATGTCCTTCGCGCCACGACCAGACCCACTCTACATAAAGACAAAGGCCTTAAAGACCTGTTGCCTCTCTTATTCGTTGAAAAGTCAACAAACGAGACATCTGATGAGGACGAAGTGGATACTGCTAAGCTCCTATCCATGCTGGAATCGGATGACTAGGATGGCACAGAGGAAACCGAATTACAGAAGAAAAAAAGGGCACAAAGAAAAGGAAGATTACTACATCTGATGACGATGCCCCTGTCAATGACTCCCAAATTAAGAAGAAAAAAAGACAAAGAGGACGGACAGGAAGAAAAAAATGAAGACATCAGATTCACAACATGATAAGAAATTGGAGGACAAAACAATTAAATAACTAACATCACAATTATTACCATCTAATAATTCTCTTTCGATTAAACATTGACAATTCTATAACATATATTCTTACATTCATTTGCATCACATTCATATATTCTTACATTCTGGCGTAAGTTCACTCTTGTGCTTGGCAAACCAGGCACAGGGAAAACATTTGCAATTCACAAATGCATTGACTATTTCTGTGAAAGAAACATGTCTGTATGTGTGGGATTACCTACTGGAACCCTTCCCTGCACATACAAAGAGAGATTCGACGAGAGTTGTGTGTGACACTGTTCACAGCATTTTCCAGTATAGGCAAGACTGTGAACAGGAAAACTCATTCAACTACATCTGTTCAACATTTGATGTCATATTTATTGAGGAGATTTCCCAAATAAGTACGGACATATTCCACCATATAATCACATCAATAGACAAACTTTCTGAACGACCTTTGCTTCTGCTTTCCAGTGACTTCGCACAGCAGCAAGCTATTGCAACTGTACATGGCGAAACACAGCAAGTTTTGAACATAACAAACTGTGCCCACTGCATGGAGCATGTACATGTCATCCGCTTAACACACCAACACCGTAAGCAGTGTCTAAAGTTATTCCATTTCCTCAATCACATTCGCTATTTCAAGCCAACACAGGAAATGATTGATTACACATATACTCGAATGATTGATTACCTTTTCAGCAGGAAAGTACTGTGTGAATTCGATTCCACGGATGCAACTGTATATGAAGCCTTATCTTCATATCCTGAAGCAACAGTCCTCACTGTGTCTAGAAGAGCAGCGAGATATGTCAATGACATTATCATCCAGAAATCTTTCCCACAGAAACCACTACCAGTTATTGTTATGGATGATGGCACCCTCACCCCTATCAGCAAGGGCATGCGACTCATTCACACATACAATGTAAATAAAAGTATAAGATTTGTAAACGGACAGTTCGTGACAGTTGTCACAACAGAAAATAACACCATCATTGTCAAACAACCCCAGGGGCACCTTCTCTCTCTCTTTCCAATAACCCGTAAGCATGAGCACTAATATATCACCGCCTTCCCTTGTCTTGCAGGCTATGCCACAACCATTACTAAATTAGAGGGACAAACATTGCCTAGCATCATTGTTTGGCTAGATATGGCAACAACACCACAGGGAACTGCATATGTTGCATTTTCTAGAGCTAAATCATTGCAGGACATCTTGCTCTTCAATCGTATTTCCCCACATCAATTTCAACCATCAACAAATGAAATATAACTTACTCCCACAATAGAGAAATGAATGACTATCTCACTTCCACATACGCTTTCCTCCTTCTGTGCTATCCAACATACATTTTACAGTCTACACATATACTCGACAACATGAATTTACCAAACGCAACTTACATCTTCATCACTAAGTTCACTATTAACAATAATGCTTTCCAGCTGAAAATAAGCACATAATCAGTTCTTCCGTTCTCGTTCCTTATCAATATTATAGCTTCCTTTCTAGAAGAGCAGACAATTATACACAAAAGCAAAGGGAGTGAGCTACTTTGCTCACTTCCATAAGAATTACTTAACACAATATGGCCACATGAAAATGGTTGACACTGAGACAGTCTTTAAACGACTACACCCCGAGTGCTGTGAGTGGCTCAGGCGGCCTGCGACAGCTGCCTCAGAGCTGTACTCCACCCTTGAGGAAAATCTCGCTGTCTTGGAAAGCAGCAACACTTTTCTCAAGAGTAAACACATTCAAGACCTAATATCATCTTTGGCACCAATCATCAACACCCTAACAAAGTTCCATTGCGACTGCAATGGAAATGTCAATAAAAAAGATGCTAAGAAATTAGTCTCAAATATCATTAATCTAAAGTCGAACGACATGAGAATAATAAACGATGCTATAGAGGTTGGAGGGGCATTGTACTCAATAGGTATACATATGCTTGTGGCCCACAGCCTTCTCAACCCTGGCTGTTATGCAGATGCCATGTCATTTGCGCCACGACCAGACCCACTCTACATAAAGACAAAGACCTTAAAGACCTGTTGCCTCTCTTATTCGTTGAAAAGTCAACAAACGAGACATCTGATGAGGACGAGGAGGATACTGCTAAGCTCCTATCCATGCTGGAATCGGATGACTAGGATGGCACAGAGGCAAACGAATTACAGAAGAAAAAAAAGGGCATAAAGGAAAGGAAGATTACTACATCTGATGATGATGCCCCTGTCAATGACTCCCAAATTAAGAAGAAAAAAAGACAAAGAGGACGGACAGGAAGAAAAAAATGAAGACATCAGATTCACAACATGATAAGAAATTGGAGGACAAAACAATTAAATAACTAACATCACAATTATTACCATCTAATAATTCTCTTTCGATTAAACATTGACAATTCTATAACATATATTCTTACATTCATTTGCATCACATAATTATATGCTTCCTCACCTTAGTTTTTGTTCTCATTGTCTTCTGTTGCAAAAAAACTCTCTGAACTGTTTACATTACGCCTCAACAACACTAGGCAAAATCGATTTTTGCCAAAACCTGGTGTGAAAAAGATTGAATTGGGCGGGGGGGTGGGGTGGGTTTTAAACAACAGGGCTACCAAGACGGAGGCTTTTTTGTGTGAAATAATAAGAAGATGCACTAGCGTGCACGTGAAACTAAAATATAAAGGTGTAGTACTAACCCCACTTTTGCGCCTCAGAAAAGCCGTCCGCGCCCACCACTGTATTCGTAGGTATAGAGTAAAATTTTTTAGGTTTTATATATCATATATTACCCCCATTTTACTGGGTGCAGTATGTTTTTAGTTGTGTTGTGTAGCCTCGTACTGACTCATCAGCTGATTCCCCATAAAAGCATTTCAGGGCTAAGATGAGTATGCTTATTTTATTTATGGGTGCCCCATTGTCTGTGCGTCCAGAAATAATGTCAGCGTAAGAGGCTTTTTGACCAATGTTGTGTATATATTTGTATATATATATATATATAAATATTTCCATGTATTCATGTTTGTAGTGATAGAGGTATATAGGTGTGTATAGGAGTAGGGATCATGCGCTGTAATATGGAAAATTATAATTACGCAACATTAGACACTAGATATTTACCATTTAGGTAAATTTAGTGTGTGTAATTATGTCTCCAATGTTTTTGTTCCTTTTCAGTGCTAGAAAAGGGGGTGACGTGACCAAATATCTTTTAAAGAATCATCATTTTCAATTAAATGCCAGTTATTTCGTAGTATTTATTGAATTTTTATGGTTCTGTTATCAAAATGTATAACAAATGGGAGATTTCGTGTATAGTGCCTTTTCTTATAAATTATATTCACTCTGAGGAGGTCTGCTTGCGACAGTCTTTTCACCTTTTCAATCAGTTCTTGTAGTTCAGCATTATGAGTATTTCTTCTGTATCGCAACGCTTGACTGTAAATCACGCTATTTTTGCAGCTTCTTGGATGAAAGGATTTAGCATGTAAAAGATTACGCGTATCTGTTGGTTTTTGGTATAAGGACGTTGTAAATTTGCCATCATTCCCAATATGTATTGTAGTTTCTAGAAAATTTATCTTCTCTTGCAAGTATGAAGCTTCAAACTTAAATGTATTATTCATGGTATTTATATATTCTATGAATTGTATGAGCTTTTCTTTTGTATGTGTTCATATTATAAATATATCATCAATGTATCTTTTCGATACCAGAGGTGTTCGCTCGCCAGGGGCGAGAAATTCAAACACATCTGTGTACGCAGGAATTATTTACTGCCAGCACAGGTACAATAAGCTACAGGCAGTGAACTATATATAAAAAGACTGGAACGATAACCTTATTGTGCAAAAAGCGTAACCAAAAATGGCGGACATGGAGCGAGAGCTTGCATGTATGCGCGAGATGCGCCAACATAAGGTTTAGTATGGAAAAAATGAGAAAAAATGCCGTGCAACACTGGTTTGAAGCCAAATATGACAATGAATTCGAGATAAATCAAGAAAAATTACTTTTATATGTCAAAAAACGCAGATTTGAGAGTAATTTAAGACCGTTCAAACTAGCTTATATTTATTCTGACCGGATTTATGGACGTTGCACGTAACAACTTTTCGGTAGGCCGCCTTCAAAATATAAAGTGCAGCTACTAGATCTGAGATGAAAACCACTAAAAAATTCAAGTAATACATTTTAGGAAACTGTTTTACATAGTTATGATGCTAATTATCTTTATATATAACATATTGACATTGAAATCTTGGATTTTATCGTCACCTGAACCGACCTGATTGAAGCCTGCTCTCATACTTCATATACAGCAGTTTATTATTAATTTACTCGGTCCAGATGTTCTTTTTTAATGTCTTTATTTCTGTTTTTCCATGAAACCGTAACCTTTTAAAAATATATTATATGATTAGTTCTTCTAACTCTGCAACTTTTTTAAATCAGTTATCGGGTGGCCTAAGGTTTTTTTTTACAGCAACTTCAACACTTCTTTATTGTTGGCATTGCAGCTTTAACAGCTCTTTTAAAAATAGATCCGGCTTTCCTGAAAATACTACCTACTCCTCTTCCACGCTGGTAGGTGTAAAAATACGGAGTTGATTTGTAAATTGGGAAATCATACATGTTTTCTTCTAAAGTGTAGCAAGAATGTTGTCTTTGTTTTGTAGAATTGTATCTCTTTTCCCAACTCGTTGTAGACTTTTATAGTAAATTCGTTGATATCGTTGTACAATAATGGATAATAGAACAAATTTTCAAATTCCACAAAATTTACAACGTGCTTGTTAATTTTCAACGGAATGAAGCGTAGCAGTGGCGTGCTAATTTTTCCAACTACACGATAGTCTAACAGCGAGCAATATATAAACATATTCTTCCCTTCTGCATTGACTTGGAAATGTTCATCACCCACCACATCAGTCGTTCTTTCGATTGCATTGAATACATAATCTGTTAATGGTTTGTCTAGATAAGTTCCAGTAAATGGACATGGTGTCCATCTCACATCTCTGTAATAAACATTATTCATGTTTTTGTTATATTCTTCTGTAGCTTCAACGAAACCAAACAATTTGCACAAATCTTTTCCCAATGCAACTCTTTTAACGTACTTTGGAAAGGTTATCTTGATTTTTGAATCTACAATTGAAAACTGTGGCAGACCTTCGTAAGGCAAACCTAATTCTTTTACATATTCTTTTACTCTTCCCTCTTGCGCGCGAATGTCTTCATTCATAATTGAAACAATTTCTCTCATTGTTAATTTGTGAACGTCATCTCCCTCTGAGATTTCACCAATAAGGTGACTAAGACGTACATAATACTCGCGCTTATCAGCTGCCTGATTCCATTTCTTTGTATATTCATCGGATATTACCAATCTCACGTTCAAATCTTCAAAACCAACCTTGTCCGTACCAATTTGGAAAAATCCCATCATTCGCCAGGGTTCATATTTCCCATATTTGAATTCTGCGGGATTAAATACAAATCTATCGCTCAGTTCATAGACCATTTCCACCAATGCCACCTCCCATTTTCCATGTAAATGTAATTGTTCTTTAAGTTTTATTGCTGAATCTGAATCGTTGGTACATGTAAGATAAAAGTCATTAATCATCTTTGCTGAAAAACAAGTCAATCTGACAATTGTCTTCAAATTTATCCGATATATCTTCCAACGTTTCCCAGTTGATGATTTTGATATCAAATGATTTTATATCAGATCTTGTTACTCTATACGATGCAGGATTTATAGTTGATCTGTGAATCGATTGCGAATCATCAATAACTAGACCCAAGAGAGGAACAGCATCCTTACTTATAATGAAATCACAACAAACAGCAAACACTTTTTCATTCTCATCTTTTTCTTTTCGATATAGCGTACAAGCAATCATGCTACATTTCCAACTTGTATCCACTGGAAGTGGATTAACAAAATTTACATGTCTATTATTTAAAGTTACATTCATATTACCGGTCTAATTCTAACTGTTAGTGATGTTTCTCCAATATATTGCTTTGCGGAATAGAGAGATGTTAATTTTATAAGATTCCCTTCATCATCTACCAATCTTATTGGGATTTGTTGAAACTGCAACCTCTCCAATGGTGTGAAAATTATATTCTTTGGAGCATAATATCTAACATATGTATCGAGATCTGTATCGTAAAATGTTAGTTTTCTCAAAACTCGCCTTTTCTCAATACCACCAAGATAGTTACTTTCCAATAGATCGCATTCTATATTTATAGATGTATGCTCATTTAAATGAACACCATCCTTTATTCTACTCAAACAGTTGATCTTTCCTCCGGTTAACGGATCTCCATCTGCCTTCTTCTTATATACAATCAGATACATAGCCTGGTGAGGTTGTATGCTGTCAGAAGTCTTGTATTCAAAGTATGTTAATGTTGAACCATTTGGCAATGTGTTATTCATTTGATCTTCCAAACCAAGGAAATGTGCCAAAGGTCTTGAAAATTTCATGAGAAGTGCACTGGTAAATTTCATCGTTTTACCGTGATATGTTGAATATCCCAATGATTTCAAATCATCTTTCATTTCAAACTGTATCTTTCCATCAATCAATGATACTGATAACATGTTTTTCAACTGATAACCAAACTCTGGGAAATTCAATACCCTGTCATTGAAAAGCCTTTTGAATTCATAATACATGAGAGTATTATCGCGTGTTTCAATAATTTCTTTATCAAGATAGATTTTTTCATTAAAAAAATCATTTATACCCCAATCAATCAATTTTCCCTCTTCATCCGTGACTGTTACATACTCATTTGCTATTGAAAACCAATATTGATCTTGTAGTGATTTTTCTCCTCTATCCGGCAACGTCATTTGTAACAATGCCATTTCCCACTTTCTCTTATTGTTTAATTGAAATACGTGAGGTAAATCAACTGTGAAATCTACTAATTTCATTCTATCGGTAGCAAATCCCGAAGGAAGAACCAAATCGAATTCTTCATCAATCATATTGTCTCCAATTGACTTTCAGCAACCCACTCATCAAATTGAGAAGGATAGCCTCTCCATCTGATTAAATAGAAGTTTTTGCCCCTCTTCTTCTTAGTTTTCAACACTTGCTCGACAACAAATGTTTTTGGAAGATACACACGTTGTAGCTCTTCTTTATAGAAACGATCAACTATCTTTTCACCTTGTAGATCTTCAATTTCATACATTACTGGTTATCTTTCTTTAAAGACTTCACTGATCTTGAATATTTCTTCAGTATAATTTTGCAAGTAACCTTTCTTAAACATTCTCTTTTTCAAACTCAATCTTACATAATCTCCAGTTTTGAAAAGCTTTTTATTTTTTCTGGTTTCTTTTTTAAACAATCTTTTTCGAACAGTGTCGACATTGTCTTGGTTGACTTCAGAAGGCCTCATACCAATAGATCTGTGGTATGTATTATTGTATGAGTTGACAAAATCTTGCAAATTATCAATGTATCTCAACGTATTTTGTGCTGTAAAGTATCTATACATTCGTCCTTTTAATGTTCTGTTAAAGCGTTCAACAATTGCTGCCTTTACTTCATTATTTGCTGTGTAAAATCCAATATCGTTTTTCTTCAACAAAGCTTGGAATTCTTTGTTTATAAACTCGCTGCCTTTGTCGGATCGTACCTTTTTAGGTTTTCTTTCGGATAAAATTTCTTTAAACGCATTGACAATTTCTTTTGCAGTTTTTCTTTTTAGAGGCTTTACCCATGCATATTTGCTAAAAGTATCAATACAGCATAAGAGGAATTTAATGTTGTTGTTTTCTTTTTTCAAATGCGTCATATCAACAAGATCACATTCCCACAAATAGTCAATGTTATTGGTTAGTATCCGCTCCCGTTTAAAGTTCTTCCTACTTGGTTTGTGCAGCGAATAGGCAAGACTAGTTTTACTCCATTCTTCAACATCTTTCCTTTTCAAATTAGGAATTACTTTTTTGAATTCCCTATACGCTTTATCCAAACCCCCGAGAGAACCCGGAACAGAAGGATCAGAATATAACTTTTCTAAACTCATAATAAATCAATTAACAATTCTAACAATTTAACATTTGTACACTTTTTTCTTCGTCGCTTTCTTTTCTTGCACTTTCTTCCTTTATTTATAACCTTTTTAGGCTTTTTCTTCACTGGTTCATCGTCAGATTTGCTTGGCTCCATGACTATCTTTTCAAAAGAATCCATTTTTCCTGTCCTATAGAATTGTTGATCTCTATTTATAGCCTTTTCTAGACTTGTACACCACTAAAGGAGCTTCATTAGGGAAAATATTAGTGCGAAATCTCATATCTTCTCCAATCGATTGTGTGAAATCACAAAGTAAGTAGCCGTACATTCTTGCTGTTGCATCATTGTAAATGTCAAGGAATGTTTTTGGAGATGAGGGCATAATTTGTCGCGCAAGAAATCTAATTTGACTTCTATCTCGAGGATTCTTGAAAAGAACTTGATACTGAGTATTGAGAGCTAAATTTCTCATTTCTGTTCCTCTTGGAAAAGGGTTTTGCATCATAACAATTACATTGATGTTTAGATGAGATCTTCCTTTTGTGAACAATTTTCCCAAATCTTTAAAGTTGGCAATTTCATGCATTAAATCATCGACAACAATAGTTAATCTTTTGTCCGATCTTTCGATTTCTTCGTACAAGTTTTCAGGTAGCTCAGTAATAAATCTACAATTCCCGTTAAAACTTTTTTTAACGCGCTCAAACAATTCCGGTTGATTTGTTCCCGAGATCCACATAAGATTGGGATATTGTCTGCCATTATCAATTATATTGTTATAATTTTTCAACAGATTTTCTACCCAAGTCGTTTTACCGCTTCCGCTTACTCCAGATAAAATCAAAGAAAAAGGTGCTTTAAATCTCAAATCATAACTCATATTTATAACAAACTTTAAACATCTCATACAACAGACAACATCTATTTATAACAAATTCTTTACATCTAGCTACAACATTGAACTAATATCTATAACATCAAACTAATATCTATAACATCAAACTAATGTTCACTAATTTTAAACATCTCATGAATAACAACGTTCAGTCTAGGCAAATGCCATGATTAAATTGTTTATTATTCTGCTCAATATTTGCAACAGATACATCGATGTGAAGAGACTTGGATGAGATAATTCATCATGCAGATTTTCAACTCGAATCTTGGTTCTATGATTAAGTCGACCATTCTTCTTCTTCAGCTCATCAAACATTGATTTCTTAAACGATTCTTTCCCTTCAGCCAGCATGTCGGAGTTGACATAGCTAATGTGAAATGATAGAAATCTAAAAGCATTATGTACCATACAATCTTGCTTATGATCAGCAGCATCAATTTGTTTTACCAACATCTCTGTAGTTGCACACTTTTCACAATACTCTTTTGCTTTGTTGAAAATGTATTTCAGGAGAATTTCGGCATATGCTTCTTGCACTTGAACATCAATCTTTGCCGGATCTTCTTCTTCTTGTTTCTTTTTCTTCTTTTGAATCTGCTCATCATCATCACTCGCTGGTCTTTTCCGGGATGGTTGTGGAAGCATTTTCAGATCAGCAACCTTTCCATATAATGCTTTCAGCATTTCTTCTTTTAGATTTATTCCCGTCTTTGATGGTTTCTCATTCTTCCATCTTCGGATTCCAAGACAAAGCTTCACAGGGGGTTTTTTCTCCATGCAGATTTCCAACTTGTCATCATTTTTCTGCAAATAGATTTCCAGCTTATCCTCATACGCTTCTTCTTTACTCAAAACTTCAGTGTATAGTGTTAGAAACTGTGTGATTCTGCCAAAGTACTGCTTTGATTGAATATGTCCTTTGTTCTTCTCAAACAGACTTTCAGCATCTTCTCCGCGGAACTGGAATTGATCGTTTATGTTTTCACCAACTATTTCCAAGAGACGAGACAGTGCTGCATGAGAAATAGCCATTGATTTAACAGCTAATCCATCTTTAATTGTATCTTTCACCACTAACAACCATTTGTTAGAACCCGGTTGGACAGCAAATGATGACTTGATTAAGCCCTCTTCATCTCTAACTTCATAAATTGTAGCCATGACTCTTGTGATTTTTTAAGCTCCGCACTCTACGACGACTTGTTACAACTGAACTGATTTGATTTTACGCATCGGTTTTATAGATCGATCGAACGTGACGTTCGAATTATTAACCAATCAGATTGCAGGATTTCTCGTTTCTAGAATCTTGTGGAACTTTCTGGAAACTTCTGGAAAATTCCAACCAATCAGATTGCAGGATTTCTCGTTTCTAGAATCTTGTGGAACTTTCTGGAAACTTCTGGAAAGTTCTGGTTACCCAGATTGCATGATTATTACGTCATTTTAGGAACATTCTGGAAAGTTCTGGAATGGAACTTTCTGGAAAGTTCTAGTTACCCAGATTGCTGGATTATTACGTCATTTTTTGAAAATCAGATTAGCGAATTTTTCTCTTCTTTCGTCTATGTTTTCTGGTTGTTTTCCTACCACCATTAAGTCGCTTTCTACGCTTTCTTCTCACACTGCCGCCAGCTAATTTTCTTAAACCAGTCTCAACACCTAAACCAGTTGCAGCTATGGCACCGCCTTTTGCAGCTGCTTTTGCTCCTTTTAATGCGAATTTCTTTACGGCTTGTTTGCTAATATTTCTAGTCACTGCTCTTCCTCCTTGCTTAATTGCTTGTCTAACTGCTGCTCGCGCTAATGCGGACCCCATCTTTCTAGAATTTTCTAATGTTGGCTTCCTTTTATAACCACCTCTCATCAACTCGAATGCTTCCTGTCCACCATCATTTTTTAACATATCATCAATAATCATTGAAGCAATAATAGTTCCTGCAAGGGATGCCATTATTTGAAATCGGATTTTTTAGCATATGCGAATTTATTCAGCGTTTTCTTTGGTACCCCAGCAGCTCTCCAGACTTCTCTAGGGATAAATTGTAAGGGTTTATCTTTTTTCCACCCCTTTTTCCTAATTCTCGGTTTCAATTCGCGCTGTAAGCCTGGTAATGGTGTAATGCCAATCGCTGTTTTGACAATCCAATTTTGAAGGTTTTTAAAAAGGCCTTTACCCCTAATTCTCTTTATGCGTCGTCGCTTTGTACGCTGTTTATTTCTATCCTGTCTCTTACGCTTACCCATCTTTAATTACTAGGTGCATGCATTGTATTTATAAGAGATTTGAGATGACTTAGATATTCTTGTAAACTTTTATCAGATTTTCTTAAAGCCTTTATATACTTTTCTTGATCTTCCCATATTACACATTTATTAGACAGGAAACAATACAAGAGTTTCGCCAGTCTACCATTACCATCCGGAAAAGGATGTATTTGTAAAAACTTTCGCAGAAATTCATGAGGTTGAATACTTCTATCATCTAAGAGTTTAGCAAGTTCTTTCTCAATATCTTCAGGTTTACAATATTCAAAGTATTCTTCATTGAAATATGTTATTCGAGGGTTTTGCGCAAATTCGCCATAGTTTTCATATATGATAAAGGAATGCGCTTCTTTTATTATACTAATTGTTAATCGATTGGTATATTCTCTAATAGTTTTCAAATAGATAGAGGCATCATGTAAATCACCAACTTCATTTTCTGTCTCGTTAATTGAATTTAACATTTCAAAATAATACGACGTAATATGAAATAAATAGAACCAATCATTATAACTGATTTATTTTTTAAAAATGATGTAAACAGTTAGAGTTCTGGTGATGGGTCAATTCTTAACGTTAGTCGCGCTGAGAGATTCCTTGACATTCTGTCCATCATTTCTCGAATTCAATCATACGAATTAAAAATCCAACGTTCTCATTGCTAATGTTTGCAAACCTTCTTATTCTCTCCATAAAAGGATTGACCTCTTCTTCTTCTGGTGTATTATAATGCTGTTGACTTAATGCCTCGTAGCTCTCTTCAGAAATACCATCACTACCATAACCACTATCTTCACTATCATCAGCAACAAGTCTATAATCTCCGATATCTACATTATCATCGGGAGTGTTGAATGCTCTATCTGTTATCTCCTGAAGTGCTGTTTGCATCATTACATCGCGCACCATTGTAGGTCGTACTAGCATAGATTCTGAAGGCTGAATAACCATAGGTTCTGAAGATTCTGAAGATTCTTGAGCAGCAGTCTAATAATAATAAAGAGAATATGAGACGATGTTCCAGTCTTATAAGTGTATTTAAAATGAGTATAAATTATGTTTTTATAAATTACCTCTAGTATAGCAGCATTGTATGGCATGAGTCTACAAAGAGGGCATGAATTCATTTGCACTCGCCATCTGAAATGAAAGAGAAATAAATAAATACTTGAAATAATTAGTATAAACAAATGTCTGAAATATTTGTTTAAGTGAATGTTTGAAACAACTTACTGGTTTATGCATCCCAGATGAAAAACTTGCTCACACCGCTGACATCTCGAGTAGTAAGCATCATTCACCTCTGATGTTAGGCAAATGGAGCAGTGGCTCTGAAATACTGACTCTCCTGGTTGCAGTCTGATCATTTGCTGCATGCTGACAATTGCTCTCCTCGCTCCAATCATCTTTTCTTCGAGACTTAAAACTAAACACAACAGGTCGCAGTAGGTTGAAGCAAAATAAAAACAACAAACTCAACGGTTTTGTGTGTTTCTAAAAGCCTTCAAAGAAGCCTTGGAAACAAGACTTTCAACCAATCAAATCGCTGTAAACTAGACCTAGTCTTCTTCAGCACTTTCTAGAAACAAGAGTTTTAACCAATCAAATCGCTGTAAACTAGACCTAGTCTTCTTCATAGAAACCTTGGAAACAAGAGTTTCAACCAATCAAATCGCTGTAAGTTGGAAACATGGTCAATCAACCAATCAGATCTATCCTTCTTCAGAAAGTCATTCAAAAACGAGGCGTCACGTGTCGAGGATTTTATCGCGGGAAAAATTAAAATTGGCGTCACGTCAGCAAATGCAAACACTCTTGGAAAATTTTCTCGGATTTTTGGTAAGTATCTTTAACTTTTCTCTACTTTTTCTCAGAAAAGTGTTAGAAACGAGGTTTTCTTATCATTTTAACTTATAATAAATGTTTCATTTTATTTGCCTGACCAAAACTTATTCTTTTTATGTAAGGATGTTTCATTTTTATATGCCTGACCAAAACTGATTCCAAAAGCCGTGAAACTTATGAAGCTTCGAGACCCGACCGGGCCTAAGAATCTTGGCTTCAATTCTTTGTTTCAACTCTTACTTTTTCATAGAAATGTAGGTTTTCTTATCATTTTAACTTATAATAAATGTTTCTTGCTTATTTAAGGATGTTTTATTTTTAATTGTCTGACCAAAACTTGTTCCAAAAGCCGTGAAACTTATGAAGCTTCGAGACCCGACCGGGCCTAAGAATCTTGGCTTCAATTCTTTGTTTCAACTCTTTCAACTAAATTTCTAATTCTTTATTTTTTTTTAGTTGTCCATAGAAGAAATAAGGTATGTATTTTTATTACATAGTTTTATGTGAACACTCGAATCATTCAATTTCATAAAACTACCAAGATTAATTAATGTTCATCATTCTTATCGTTTAATTAACACCACCTCTCTCAGACTCGAAAGGCTATTGACGAATGCTCTGGCCAATGTCATGAGAGACTGTGTTGAGCCCCCGTGCAGCGTAGGATTAGTAGACCGTTCGTTACAACAGCCGTTTGGTGAGTTTCAGAACAGGTGGTTGAAGACTTTTCCATGCACGAGAAATTCTTGAACCCGGGAGACCCTTGGTAGACAGGTAATGCTGCTCATCAAGGCCCCGTTAAGTTCGTGTTTTATTATTCGATCTTTTTGATGAACTAGGATAGTAAACATGCTTTGAACCACCCCTATTAAGTTCAGCAATTTTTTTAACGTCTTTTATTCCACCTTGTTTTTCTAGAATGTCACGCATCGCCCTTATGGACATTGAGTATATACAAACGTCAGATATAATAACAGAAATACAAGATCATACACAATGCGTTAGAAAGATAGCAATTCTCCTAGATGATGGAAAGACGTCATTTGTACGAGAGTACAAACCCTGCGTGGAAAAAAAGCTGCTAAAGCCAAAGTGGCAGAGGGCATACAAATGGTGCTTTCACAACATTCACAACCTAGAATATGAACTGGCTGGAGCAGCTCTGAAATGTGTGGAATCGCCACCCATTATAAAGGACATCTTAACATGGAATGATGTTGGGATTGTATATTATAAAGGCGGGCAAGTTGAACGAGACCTTTGTGGACGAATCGGAATGGCCAGCCGAAATATTGAAGAATTTGGGGCGCCGAAAGCAACATCACACGATCCTCTTGAAGAACTGCAGGAGCATTATAACTTTTTAAAAGGTAAAAATTTAATATAATTAGTTTTAATGTTCTTGTAGTTCTTTTAGAGGGTTGTGTGTGTGTGTTGTTGCCTCGGCGTCTTAAATTCTTTATTTAGTATTCGTTCACAAAGTTCTCGTTCAACTTACCCACCTTTAAAAAACACTGACTCGATCCCATTCCATGTTAAGATGTCCTTTATTATTTAAACTGAATAGATGCATTAAAATGCTGCTCCAGTTGGCTCATATTCTAGGTTGTGAATAAAAATAACCATCGTCTAATTATCAGCTTGCCCTCTCCATTGTCCAACAGAATCGTGATTTTTCGTATACAATATAGACTAGATTTCTAGATTTCGCTTACGATTTAGACTCCAAAAATATAGTCATCAACTCTGGAAACCACTTGGAAAAATCTTGTGGCAGTTCAGTTAGTTTATTTCGATCTAAATATAGCTCGTTCAGTTTCTCTAAACATGATCCAAAACCATCAGGTAGTGATTTTAATCTATTGTTATTCAAACGTAATATTTGCAGTTCTGGAAAACAACTGGCGAAGTCAGCTGGTAGCTCTCTCAGCTTGTTATAACCTAAATCTAGCTCATTCAAATTTCCAAGGCATGATCCAAATCCTTCGGGTAATGACTTTAAATCTGTGGCATTCAGACGCAGCTTCTCTAACTCTGGAAACCAATCTGCCAAATCTTCTTTGCTTCGTACAAGGCTTCTTGATGTCTCAATCTCAGGGTTATTCTTCGCAAGTTTCAGCTTTATATGTTTTTCCAACTGATGCAATATTCCTGGAAAACACTTGCATCAGTTCTCTTCTGGGTATTGAAATGAAAGATGCCGTCAGATAGCGTTCGATGGTTAGGAGTGGCGGGTGGTGTCGAATGGGCGAGTTGCTAGTAGGTGTTCCATCGCTAACCCTATCTGTAGGAGACCTCTGATTCTGCCTCTTCTTTTCTCTCTCTCTCGGTGTTCCCTTGGTGTTCATGAGTGTTCATTAGTGTTAATCGTTTCTTGCGTATGTCCTCTTCTGGGTATTAAAATGAAAGATACCGTCAGATAGCGTTTGATGGTCAGGAGTGACGGGTGGTGTCGAATGGGTGAGTTGTTAGTAGGTGTGATGTTCTGATAGCATGCCTTCTTGATATTAAACATGAATATTTCTTTCCTTACCATCTTCTGAATATTAAAATGAAAGATATCGTCAGATAGCGTTCGATGGTCAGGAGTGACGGGTGGTGCCGAATGGGCGAGTTGTTAGTAGGTGTTCCATCGCTAACCCTATCTGCAGGAGACCTCTGATTCTGCCTCTTCTTTTCTCTCTCTCTCGGTGTTCCATTGGTGTTCTGATAGCATGCCTTCTTGATATTAAACATGAATATTTCTTTCCTTACCATCTTCTGAATATTAAAATGAAAGATATCGTCAGATAGCGTTCGATGATCATTTGCTGCATGTTTACAATTGAATTGGCTTAAACTATTGGACTAAATTAAATATTGAATTTAATTGAATTGCTGTCGTAAATTAAATTGTTGAATTGAATTAAATTGTTGAATTGCTGTCGTAAATTAAATTGTTGAATTGAATTAAATTGTTGAATTGAATTAAATTGAATTGAATTGTTAAATTGAATTGAATTGTTAAATTGAATTGATGAATTGAACCTCTTTATTATTTAACATCTGCGGTTTCTGTAAAACCCGCCGTACTATAGCGCGATCTAATGACGTCACTGATGATGTGGTATGAGAAATCAACATCCATAAAAACCATTGCACTAAAGCGCGACCTGATGACGTCACTGTCTGCCGGACGCTTGTGTCTGCCCGGCGCCTTCTTTACTTCCTACTTTCACTCTCGTGCTTGGCAAACCAGGCACAGGGAAAACATTTGCTATTCACAAATGCATTGACTATTTCTGTGAAAGAAACATGTCTGTATGTGTGGGATTACCTACTGGAACCCTTCCCTGCACATACAAAGAGAGATTCGACGATAGAGTTGTGTGTGACAGTGTTCACAGCATTTTCCAGTATAGGCAAGACTGCGAACAGGAAAACTCATTCAACTACATGTTGTCAACATTTGATGTCATATTAATTGACTAGATTTCCCAAATAAGTACGGACATATTCCACCATATAATCACATCAATAGACAAACTTTCTGAACGACCTTTGCTTCTGCTTTCCAGTGACTTCGCACAGCAGCAAGCTATTGCAACTGTACATAGCGAAACACAGCAAGTTTTGAACATAACAAACTGTGCCCACTGCATGGAGCATGTACATGTCATCCGCTTAACACACCAACACCGTAAGCAGTGTCTAAAGTTATTCCACTTCCTCAATCACATTCGCTATTTCAAGCCAACACAGGAAATGATTGATTACCTTTTCAGCAGGAAAGTACTGTGTGAATTCGATTCCACAGACGCAGCTGTATACGAAGCCTTATCTTCATATCCTGAAGCCACAGTCCTCACTGTGTCTAGAAGAGCAGCGAGATATGTCAATGACATTATCATCCAGAAATCTTTCCCACACAAACCACTACCAGTTATTGTTATGGATGATGGCACCCTCACCCCTATCCGCAAGGGCATGCGACTCATTCACACATACAATGTAAATAAAAGTATAAGATTTGTAAACGGACAGTTCGTGACTGTTGTCACAACAGAAAATAACACCATCATTGTCAAACAACCCCAGGGGCACCTTCTCTCTCTCTTTCCAATAACCCGTAAGCATGAGCACTAATATATCATCGCCTTCCCTTGTCTTGCAGGCTATGCCACAACCATTACTAAATTAGCGGGACAAACATTGCCTAGCATCATTGTTTGGCTAGATATGGCAACAACACCACAGGGAACTGCATATGTTGCATTTTCTAGAGCTAAATCATTGCAGGACATCTTGCTCTTCAATCGTATTTCCCCACATCAATTTCAACCATCAACAAATGAAATATAACTTACTCCCACAATAGAGAAATGAATGACTATCTCACTTCCACATACGCTTTCCTCCTTCTGTGCTATCCAACATACATTTTACAGTCTACACATATACTCAACAACATGAATTTACCAAACGCAACTTACATCTTCATCACTAAGTTCACTATAAACAATAATGCTTTCCAGCTGAAAATAAGCACATAATCAGTTCTTCCGTTCTCGTTCCTTATCAATATTATAGCTTCCTTTCTAGAAGAGCAGACAATTATACGCACAAGCAAAGGGAGTGAGCTACTTTGCTCACTTCCATAAGAATTACTTAACACAATATGGCCACATGAAAACGGTTGACACGGAGACAGTCTTTAAACGACTACACCCAGAGTGCTGTGAGTGGCTCAGGCGGCCTGCAACAGCTGCCTCAGAGCTGTACTCCACCTTTGAGGAAAATCTCCCTCTCTTGGAAAGCAGCAACACTTTTCTCAAGAGTAAACACATTCAAGACCTAATATCATCTTTGGCACCAATCATCAACACCCTAACAAAGTTCCATTGCGACTGCAATGCAAATGTCAATAAAAAAGATGCTAAGAAATTAGTTTCACATATCATTAATCTAAAGTCGAACGACATGAGAATAACAAACGATGCTATAGAGGTTGGAAGGGCATTGTACTCAATAGGTATACATATGCTTGTTGCCCACAGCTTTCTCAAGCCTGGCTGTTATGCAGATGCCATGTCATTTGCGCCACGACAAGACCCACTCTTCATAAAGACAAAGACCTTAAAGACCTGTTGCCTCTCTTATACGTTGAAAAGTCAACAAATGAGACATCTGATGAGGACGAAGTGGATACTGCTAAGCTCCTATCCATGCTGGAATCGGATGACTAGGATGGCACAGAGAAAAACGAATTACAGAAGAAAAAAAGGGCACAAAGAAATGGAAGATTACTACATCTGATGACGATGCCCCTGTCAATGACTCCCAAATTAAGAAGAAAAAAAGACAAAGAGGACGGACAGGAAGAAAAAAATGAAGACATCAGATTCACAACATGATAAGAAATTGGAGGACAAAACAATTAAATAACTAACATCACAATTATTACCATCTAATAATTCTCTTTCGATTAAACATTGACAATTCTATAACATATATTCTTACATTCATTTGCATCACATAATTATATGCTTCCTCACCTTAGTTTTTGTTCTCATTGTCTTCTGTTGCAAAAAAACTCTCTGAACTGTTTATATTACGCCTCAACAACACTAGGCAAAATCGATTTTTGCCAAAACCTGGTGTGAAAAAGATTGAATTGGGCGGGGGGGGGGGTGGGTTTTAAACAACAGGGCTACCAAGACGGAGGTTTTTTTGTGTGAAATAATAAGAAGGTGCACTAACGTGCACGTGAAACTAAAATATAAAGGTGTAGTACCAACCCCGCTTTTGCGCCTCAGAAAAGCCGTCCGCTCCCACCACTGTATTCGTAGGTATAGAGTAAAATTTTTTAGGTTTTATATATCATATATTACCCCCATTTTACTGGGTGCAGTATGTTTTTAGTTGTGTTGTGTAGCCTCGTACTGACTCATCAGCTGATTCCCCATAAAAGCATTTCAGGGCAAAGATGAGTATGCTTATTTTATTTATGGGTGCCCCATTGTCTGTGCGTCCAGAAACAATGTCAGCGTAAGAGGCTTTTTGACCAATGTTGTGTATATATTTGTATATATATAAATGTATAAATATTTCCATGTATTCCTGTTTGTAGTGATAGAGGTATATAGTGTGTATAGGAGTAGGGATCATGCGCTGTAATATGGAAAATTATAATTACGCAACATTAGACACTAGATATTTACCATTTAGGTAAATTTAGTGTGTGTAATTATGTCTCCAATGTTTTTGTTCCTTTTCAGTGCTAGAAAAGGGGGTGACGTGACGAAATATCTTTTAAAGAATCATCATTTTCAATTAAATGCCAGTTATTTCGTAGTATTTATTGAATTTTTATGGTTCTGTTATTAAAATGTATAACAAATGGGAGATTTCGTGTATAGTGCCTTTTCTTATCAATTATATTCACTTTGAGGAGGTCTGCTTGCGACAGTCTTTTCACCTTTTCAAATTGGGTATCTATTGCTTTAGGGTCATATCCCCTTCAAATCAAGTTGTATTTCAGTTGTATTTCAGTTGTATTTCAGACAAACTTTCTGAACAACCTTTGCTTCTGCTTTCCAGTGACTTCGCACAGCAGCAAGCTATTGCAACTGTACATGGCGAAACACAGCAAGTTTTAAACATAACAAACTGTGCCCACTGCATGGAGCATGTACATGTCATCCGCTTAACACACCAACACCGTAAGCAGTGTCTAAAGTTACTCCATTTCCTCAATCACATTCGCTATTTCAAGCCAACACAGGAAATGATTGATTACACATATACTCGAATGATTGATTACCTTTTCAGCAGGAAAGTACTGTGTGAATTCGATTCCACGGATGCAACTGTATATGAAGCCTTATCTTCATATCCTGAAGCAGCAGTCCTCACTGTGTCTAGAAGAGCAGCGAGATATGTCAATGACATTATCATCCAGAAATCTTTCCCACACAAACCACTACCAGTTATTGTTATGGATGATGGCACCCTCACCCCTATCCGCAAGGGCATGCGACTCATTCACACATACAATGTAAATAAAAGTATAAGATTTGTAAACGGACAGTTCGTGACAGTTGTCATAACAGAAAATAACACCATCATTGTCAAACAACCCCAGGGGCACCTTCTCTCTCTCTTTCCAATAACCCGTAAGCATGAGCACTAATATATCACCGCCTTCCCTTGTCTTGCAGGCTATGCCACAACCATTACTAAATTAGAGGGACAAACATTGCCTAGCAACATTGTTTGGCTAGATATGACAACAACACCACAGGGAACTGCATATGTTGCATTTTCTAGAGCTAAATCATTGCAGGAAATCTTGCTCTTCAATCGTATTTCCCCACATCACCTTTTCAAATTGGGTATCTATTGCTTTAGGGTCATATCCCCTTCAAATCAAGTTGTATTTCAGTTCTTGTAGTTCAGCATTATGAGTATTTCTTCTGTATCGCAACGCTTGACTGTAAATCACGCTATTTTTGCAGCTTCTTGGATGAAAGGATTTAGCATGTAAAAGATTACGCGTATCAGTTGGTTTTTGGTATAAGGACGTTGTAAATTTGCCATCATTCCCAATATGTATTGTAGTTTCTAGAAAATTTATCTTCTCTTGCAAGTATGAAGCTTCAAAATTAAATGTATTATTCATGGTATTTATATATTCTATGAATTGTATGAGCTTTTCTTTTGTATGTGTTCATATTATAAATATATCATCAATGTATCTTTTCGATACCAGAGGTGTTCGCTCGCCAGGGGCGAGAAATTCAAACACATCTGTGTACGCAGGAATTATTTACTGCCAGCACAGGTACAATAAGCTACAGGCAGTGAACTATATATAAAAAGACTGGAACGATAACCTTATTGTGCAAAAGCGTAACCAAAATGGCGGACATGGAGCGAGAGCTTGCATGTATGCGCGAGATGCGCCAACATAAGGTTTAGTATGGAAAAAATGAGAAAAAATGCCGTGCAACACTGGTTTGAAGCCAAATATGACAATGAATTCGAGATAAATCAAGAAAAAATTACTTTTATATGTCAAAAAACGCAGATTTGAGAGTAATTTAAGACCGTTGAAACTAGCTTATATTTATTCTGACCGGATTTATGGACGTTGCACGTAACAACTTTTCGGTAGGCCGCCTTCAAAATATCAAGTGCAGCTACTAGATCTGAGATGAAAACCACTAAAAAATTCAAGTAATTCATTTTAGGAAACTGTTTTACATAGTTATGATGCTAAATATCTTTATATATAACATATTGACATTGAAATCTTGGATTTTATCGTCACCTGAACCGACCTGATTGAAGCCTGCTCTCATACTTCATATACAGCAGTTTATTATTAATTTACTCGGTCCAGATGTTCTTTTTTAATGTCTTTATTTCTGTTTTTCCATGAAACTGTAACCTTTTAAAAATATATTATATGATTAGTTCTTCTAACTCTGCAACTTTTTTAAATCAGTTATCGGGTGGCCTAAGGTTTTTTTTTACAGCAACTCCAACACAGCCATCCTTCGTTTCAAAAACGAATTTTGAAATTATAACTCCAGGTTCAGTTGCAGTAGCTATTTCTTCATTTTTACACACAATACGATTAGTTTTGAAAAAGTTTTAAACTACATACAAAAATGCAAACAAATACAAAATAACAGAAAGGAAAATAATGTAAGATGTACTATTAATTTTGTATGAAATTTTTTAGAAGAGGAACTCTCTAAGTAGATGAACTAACGAGAAGAGAGACCCCTATTAAGCCTAAGGTTGATGGTTGTAGGATAAAGTAGATAATCATTAGCTCAGTAATGTTGAGAATAATGAAATCGGATAGTTCTCAATTTATATGCTCTATCAAAAAGAATGAAGGAATATAGGAGCATCATTACAAATTATTGATCAAATGTGTTTTTAGTTTTGATTTAAACAATTTTTCGGATTAAGCAGTACTGATATCATCAGGCAGTTCATTCCAGAGTTAAGTACCAAGGTAACCTAGAGAATTCAAGCCATATCTAACAGTATTCTTTTGAGGAAGGTAGATCTTGCCTCTGCTAGCTTGCCTAGTAGAATATTGATGAACATATAAACTCAAACAGAAGAGATTATGGAAGCAACTAGGAGACATTTTGTGAATAGTTTCATAGACAAAACTTAAAGTTTCAAATGAAAGATATCAGAGAGTTTAGCAATCTTCAAATCTTTGAAAATTGGAGAAGAGTGTGATTTATCAGGCTCAAAAGAGATGGCCCTGACAACCTTTTTTGTAATTTAAAACGGGATCAATGTAAGTTCTACAAGTGCTTCCCCATACAATAATTCCATATTGCAAAAACGATAAGAATATTATTTACACACCTGAGATATGTCCTTCAGCAGCCATTAAATATTCCCTTTCCTTAGACATATGCGAGCCCGAAATGTGGGTAAATCTGTGTTGCAAAAAGATTTCATGGACTAATTCCACTAGAAAAAAGTTCAGTATACCAACCTGTGAAAACGCTCCTGATAATGCAGCTCTGACAAAGTACCATTCACGACCATTTACATATGAATCCTTGTCCCTCATTGATTGGTTACGTCTTGTTGATTAAACTAAAATCCTCCACTTCCCTACAAGGGACATGTCCCATCCTTGTTGGAGTACGCCATATTTCATTCTTCAATCCAGAGTATTTCTTTTAATTCATTCTCCTCAATTTCCCACACAGAGAGCTTGAGGTTGTATTGCCAAATAACTCCATGACATTCCTCCAGCTATTCGCTTTTTCAACACTGCTGTTGCATGCATGCCGGAATTCTTCAACGATTCTTTACAGTTTAAAGAAACAGTTATACATCAGGGCCACAAATCATACTACATCGACACTATCATTGCATATGTCAATAGTCTCACTGACATGAACAACCTATATCGTCGGCAAATTCTTCCTCTATCAATGAAAAAAACTTCAACTATATGTCAACGTAACAACACACTAACAGGAAATCAATTACTGTTGATGATTATATTCACTGAAATGCTAAAGCAAAGGGAAAACTTCTATCATGACAGTTCTATCAAGTCTACCGACATTGATTGGCGTTAGTTCACTCTCGTGCTTGGCAAACCAGGCACAGGGAAAACATTTGCTATTCACAAATGCATTGACTATTTCTGTGAAAGAAACATGTCTGTATGTGTGGGATTACCTACTGGAACCCTTCCCTGCACATACAAAGAGAGATTCGACGATAGAGTTGTGTGTGACAGTGTTCACAGCATTTTCCAGTATAGGCAAGACTGCGAACAGGAAAACTCATTCAACTACATGTTGTCAACATTTGATGTCATATTAATTGACTAGATTTCCCAAATAAGTACGGACATATTCCACCATATAATCACATCAATAGACAAACTTTCTGAACGACCTTTGCTTCTGCTTTCCAGTGACTTCGCACAGCAGCAAGCTATTGCAACTGTACATAGCGAAACACAGCAAGTTTTGAACATAACAAACTGTGCCCACTGCATGGAGCATGTACATGTCATCCGCTTAACACACCAACACCGTAAGCAGTGTCTAAAGTTATTCCACTTCCTCAATCACATTCGCTATTTCAAGCCAACACAGGAAATGATTGATTACCTTTTCAGCAGGAAAGTACTGTGTGAATTCGATTCCACAGACGCAGCTGTATACGAAGCCTTATCTTCATATCCTGAAGCCACAGTCCTCACTGTGTCTAGAAGAGCAGCAGATATGTCAAGGACATAATCATCCAGAAATATTTCCCACACAAACCACTAGCAGTTATTGTTATGGATGATGGCACCCTCACCCCTATCCACAAGGGCATGCGACTCATTCTCACACACAATGTAAATAAAGGTATAGGATTTGTAAACGGACAGTTCCTGACAGTTGTCACAACAGAAAATAACACCATCATTGTCAAACACCCCCAGGAGCACCTTCTCTCTCTCTCTTTCCAATAACCTGTAAGCATGAGCACTAATATATCACCACCTTCCCTTGTCTTGCTGGCTATGCCACAACCATTACTAAATTACAGGGACAAACATTGCCTAGCATCATTGTTTGGCTAGATATGGCAACCAAACCACAGGGAACTGCATCTGTTGCATTTTCTAGAGCTAAATAATTGCAGGACATCTTGCTTTTCAATCCTATTTCGCCACATCATTTTCAACCATCAACAAATGAAATATAACTTACTCCCACAATAGAGAAATGAATGACTATCTCACTTCCACATACGCTTTCCTCCTTCTGTGCTATCCAACATACATTTTACAGTCTACACATATACTCGACAACAGGAATTTACCAAACGCAACTTACATCTTCATCACTAAGTTCACTATTAACAATAATGCTTTCCAGCTGAAAATAAGCACATAATCAGTTCTTCCGTTCTCGTTCCTTATCAATATTATAGCTTCCTTTCTAGAAGAGCAGACAATTATACGCAAAAGCAAAGGGAGTGAGCTACTTTGCTCACTTCCATAAGAATTACTTAACACAATATGGCCACATGAAAACGGTTGACACGGAGACAGTCTTTAAACGACTACACCCAGAGTGCTGTGAGTGGCTCAGGCGGCCTGCAACAGCTGCCTCAGAGCTGTACTCCACCTTTGAGGAAAATCTCGCTCTCTTGGAAAGCAGCAACACTTTTCTCAAGAGTAAACACATTCAAGACCTAATATCATCTTTGGCACCAATCATCAACACCCTAACAAAGTTCCATTGCGACTGCAATGGAGATGTCAATAAAAAAGATGCTAAGAAATTAGTTTCAAATATCATTAATCTAAAGTCGAACGACATGAGAATAACAAACGATGCTATAGAGGTTGGAAGGGCATTGTACTCAATAGGTATACATATGCTTGTTGCCCACAGCCTTCTCAAGCCTGGCTGTTATGCAGATGCCATGTCATTTGCGCCACGACAAGACCCACTCTTCATAAAGACAAAGACCTTAAAGACCTGTTGCCTCTCTTATTCGTTGAAAAGTCAACAAACGAGACATCTGATGAGGACGAAGTGGATACTGCTAAGCTCCTATCCATGCTGGAATCGGATGACTAGGATGGCACAGAGAAAAACGAATTACAGAAGAAAAAAAGGGCACAAAGAAAAGGAAGATTACTACATCTGATGACGATGCCCCTGTCAATGACTCCCAAATTAAGAAGAAAAAAAGACAAAGAGGACGGAGAGGAAGAAAAAAATGAAGACATCAGATTCACAACATGATAAGAAATTGGAGGACAAAACAATTCAATAACTAACATCACAATTATTACCATCTAATAATTCTCTTTCGATTAAACATTGACAATTCTATAACATATATTCTTACATTCATTTGCATCACATTCATATATTCTTACATTCTGGCGTAAGTTCACTCTTGTGCTTGGCAAACCAGGCACAGGGAAAACATTTGCTATTCACAAATGCATTGACTATTTCTGTGAAAGAAACATGTCTGTATGTGTGGGATTACCTACTGGAACCCTTCCCTGCACATACAAAGAGAGATTCGACGATAGAGTTGTGTGTGACACTGTTCACAGCATTTTCCAGTATAAGCAAGACTGCAAACAGGAAAACTCATTGAACTACATGTTGTCAACATTTGATGTCAAATTTATTGACGAGATCTCCCAAATAAGTACGGACATATTCCACCATATAATCATATCAATAGACAAACTTTCTGAACAACCTTTGCTTCTGCTTTCCAGTGACTTCGCACAGCAGCAAGCAATTGCAACTGTACATGGCGAAACACAGCAAGTTTTGAACATAACAAATGTGCCCACTGCATGGAGCATGTACATGTCATCGGCTTAACACACCAACACCGTAAGAAGTGTCTAAAGTTATTCCATTTCCTCAATCACATTCGCTATTTCAAGCCAACACAGGAAATGATTGATTACCTTTTCAGCAGGAAAGTACTGTGTGAATTCGATTCCACGAATGCAACTGTATATGAAGCCTTATCTTCATATTCTGAAGCCACAGTCCTCACTGTGTCTAGAAGAGCAGCGAGATATGTCAATGACATTACCATCCAGAAATCTTTCCCACACAAACCACTACCAGTTATTGTTATGGATGATGGCACCCTCACCCCTATCCGCAAGGGCATGCGACTCATTCACACATACAAGTAAATAAAAGTATAAGATTTGTAAACGGACAGTTCGTGACTGTTGTCACAACAGAAAATAACACCATCATTGTCAAACAACCCCGGGAGCACCTTCTCTCTCTCTTTCCAATAACCCGTAAGCATGAGCACTAATATATCATCGCCTTCCCTTGTCTTGCAGGCTATGCCACAACCATTACTAAATTAGCGGGACAAACATTGCCTAGCATCATTGTTTGGCTAGATATGGCAACAACACCACGGGGAACTGCATATGTTGCATTTTCTAGAGCTAAATCATTGCAGGACATCTTGCTCTTCAATCGTATTTCCCCACATCAATTTCAACCATCAACAAATGAAATATAACTTACTCCCACAATAGAGAAATGAATGACTATCTCACTTCCACATACGCTTTCCTCATTCTGTGCTATCCAACATACATTTTACAGTCTACACATATACTCGACAACATGAATTTACCAAACGCAACTTACATCTTCATCACTAAGTTCACTATTAACAATAATGCTTTCCAGCTGAAAATAAGCACATAATCAGTTCTTCCGTTCTCGTTCCTTATCAATATTATAGCTTCCTTTCTGGAAGAGCAGACAATTATATGCAAAAGCAAAGGGAGTGAGCTACTTTGCTCACTTCCATAAGAATTACTTAACACAATATGGCCACATGAAAATGGTTGACACTGAGACAGTCTTTAAACGACTACACCCAGAGTGCTGTGAGTGGCTCAGTCGGCCTGCGACAGCTGCCTCAGAGCTGTACTCCACCCTTGAGGAAAATCTCGCTGTCTTGGAAAGCAGCAACACTTTTCTCTAGAGTAAACACATTCAAGACCTAATATCATCTTTGGCACCAATCATCAACACCCTAACAAAGTTCCATTGCAGTCAATAAAAAAGATGCTAAGAAATTAGTTCCAAATATCATTAATCTAAAGTCGAACGACATGAGAATAATAAACGATGCTATAGAGGTTGGAGGGGCATTGTACTCAATAGGTATACATATGCTTGTAGCCCACAGCCTTCTCAAGCCTGGCCGTTATGCAGATGCCATGGCATTTGCACCATGACCAGACCCACTCTACATAAAGACAAAGACCTTAAAGACCTGTTGCCTCTCTTATTCGTTGAAAAGTCAACAAACGAGACATCTGATGAGGACGAGGAGGATACTGCTAAGCTCCTATCCATGCTGGAATCGGATGACTAGGATGGCACAGAGGCAAACGAATTACAGAAGAAAAAAAAGGGCATAAAGAAAAGGAAGATTACTACATCTGATGATGATGCCCCTGTCAATGACTCCCAAATTAAGAAGAAAAAAGACAAAGAGGACGGACAGGAAGAAAAAAATGAAGACATCAGATTCACAACATGATAAGAAATTGGAGGACAAAACAATTAAATAACTAACATCACAATTATTACCATCTAATAATTCTCTTTCGATTAAACATTGACAATTCTATAACATATATTCTTACATTCATTTGCATCACATAATTATATGCTTCCTCACCTTAGTTTTTGTTCTCATTGTCTTCTGTTGCAAAAAAACTCTCTGAACTGTTTACATTACGCCTCAACAACACTAGGCAAAATCGATTTTTGCCAAAACCTGGTGTGAAAAAGATTGAATTGGGCGGGGGGGTTGGGGTGGGTTTTAAACAACAGGGCTACCAAGACGGAGGTTTTTTGTGTGAAATAATAAGAAGGTGCACTAGCGTGCACGTGAAACTAAAATATAAAGGTGTAGTACCAACCCCGCTTTTGCGCCTCAGAAAAGCCGTCCGCGCCCACCACTGTATTCGTAGGTATAGAGTAAAATTTTTTAGGTTTTATATATCATTTATTACCCCCATTTTACTGGGTGCAGTATGTTTTTAGTTGTGTTGTGTAGCCTCGTACTGACTCATCAGCTGATTCACCATAAAAGCATTTCAGGGCTAAGATGAGTATGCTTATTTTATTTATGGGTGCCCCATTGTCTGTGCGTCCAGAAACAATGTCAGCATAAGAGGCTTTTTGACCAATGTTGTGTATATATTTGTATATATATATATGTATAAATATTTCCATGTATTCCTGTTTGTAGTGATAGAGGTATATAGGTGTGTATAGGAGTAGGGATCATGCGCTGTAATATGGAAAATTATAATTACGCAACATTAGACACTAGATATTTACCATTTAGGTAAATTTAGTGTGTGTAATTATGTCTCCAATGTTTTTGTTCCTTTTCAGTGCTAGAAAAGGGGGTGACGTGACCAAATATCTTTTAAAGAATCATCATTTTCAATTAAATGCCAGTTATTTCGTAGTATTTATTGAATTTTTATGGTTCTGTTATCAAAATGTATAACAAATGGGAGATTTCGTGTATAGTGCCTTTTCTTATCAATTATATTCACTTTGAGGAGGTCTGCTTGCGACAGTCTTTTCACCTTTTCAAATTGGGTATCTATTGCTTTAGGGTGATATCCCCTTCAAATCAAGTTGTATTTCAGTTCTTGTAGTTCAGCATTATGAGTATTTCTTCTGTATCGCAATGCTTGACTGTAAATCACGCTATTTTTGCAGCTTCTTGGCTGAAAGGATTTAGCATGTAAAAGATTACGCGTATCAGTTGGTTTTTGGTATAAGGACGTTGTAAATTTGCCATCATTCCCAATATGTATTGTAGTTTCTAGAAAATTTATCTTCTCTTGCAAGTATGAAGCTTCAAACTTAAATGTATTATTCATGGTATTTATATATTCTATGAATTGTATGAGCTTTTCTTTTGTATGTGTTCATATTATAAATATATCATCAATGTATCTTTTCGATACCAGAGGTGTTCGCTCGCCAGGGGCGAGAAATTCAAACACATCTGTGTACGCAGGAATTATTTACTGCCAGCACAGGTACAATAAGCTACAGGCAGTGAACTATATATAAAAAGACTGGAACGATAACCTTATTGTGCAAAAAGCGTAACCAAAAATGGCGGACATGGAGCGAGAGCTTGCATGTATGCGCGAGATGCGCCAACATAAGGTTTAGTATGGAAAAAATGAGAAAAAATGCCGTGCAACACTGGTTTGAAGCCAAATATGACAATGATTTCGAGATAAATCAAGAAAAATTACTTTTATATGTCAAAAAACGCAGATTTGAGAGTAATTTAAGACCGTTGAAACTAGCTTATATTTATTCTGACCGGATTTATGGACGTTGCACGTAACAACTTTTCGGTAGGCCGCCTTCAAAATATAAAGTGCAGCTACTAGATCTGAGATGAAAACCACTAAAAAATTCAAGTAATACATTTTAGGAAACTGTTTTACATAGTTATGATGCTAATTATCTTTATATATAACATATTGACATTGAAATCTTGGATTTTATCGTCACCTGAACCGACCTGATTGAAGCCTGCTCTCATACTTCATATACAGCAGTTTATTATTAATTTACTCGGTCCAGATGTTCTTTTTTAATGTCTTTATTTCTGTTTTTCCATGAAACCGTAACCTTTTAAAAATATATTATATGATTAGTTCTTCTAACTCTGCAACTTTTTTAAATCAGTTATCGGGTGGCCTAAGGTTTTTTTTTACAGCAACTTCAACACAGCCATCCTTCGTTTCAAAAACGAGTTTTGAAATTATAACTCCAGGTTCAGTTGCAGTAGCTATTTCTTCATTTTTACACACAATACGATTAGTTTTGAAAAAGTTTTAAACTACATACAAAAATGCAAACAAATACAAAATAACAGAAAGGAAAATAATGTAAGATGTACTATTAATTTTGTATGAAATTTTTTAGAAGAGGAACTCTCTAAGTAGATGAACTAACGAGAAGAGAGACCCCTATTAAGCCTAAGGTTGATGGTTGTAGGATAAAGTAGATAATCATAAGCTCAGTAATGTTGAGAATAATGAAATCGGATAGTTCTCAATTTATATGCTCTATCAAAAAGAATGAAGGAATATAGGAGCATCATTACAAATTATTGATCAAATGTGTTTTTAGTTTTGATTTAAACAATTTTTCGGATTAAGCAGTACTGATATCATCAGGCAGTTCATTCCAGAGTTAAGTACCAAGGTAACCTAGAGAATTCAAGCCATATCTAACAGTATTCTTTTGAGGAAGGTAGATCTTGCCTCTGCTAGCTTGCCTAGTAGAATATTGATGAACATATAAACTCAAACAGAAGAGATTATGGAAGCAACTAGGAGACATTTTGTGAATAGTTTCATAGACAAAAACTTAAAGTTTCAAATGAAAGATATCAGAGAGTTTAGCAATCTTCAAATCTTTGAAAATTGGAGAAGAGTGTGATTTATCAGGCTCAAAAGAGATGGCCCTGACAACCTTTTTTTGTAATTTAAAAACGGGATCAATGTAAGTTCTACAAGTGCTTCCCCATACAATAATTCCATATTGCAAAAACGATAAGAATATTATTTACACACCTGAGATATGTCCTTCAGCAGCCATTAAATATTCCCTTTCCTTAGACATATGCGAGCCCGAAATGTGGGTAAATCTGTGTTGCAAAAAGATTTCATGGACTAATTCCACTAGAAAAAAGTTCAGTATACCAACCTGTGAAAACGCTCCTGATAATGCAGCTCTGACAAAGTACCATTCACGACCATTTACATATGAATCCTTGTCCCTCATTGATTGGTTACGTCTTGTTGATTAAACTAAAAATCCTCCACTTCCCTACAAGGGGACATGTCCCATCCTTGTTGGAGTACGCCATATTTCATTCTTCAATCCAGAGTATTTCTTTTAATTCATTCTCCTCAATTTCCCACACAGAGAGCTTGAGGTTGTATTGCCAAATAACTCCCATGACATTCCTCCAGCTATTCGCTTTTTCAACACTGCTGTTGCATGCATGCCGGAATTCTTCAACGATTCTTTACAGTTTAAAGAAACAGTTATACATCAGGGCCACAAATCATACTATATCGACACTATCATTGCATATGTCAATAGTCTCACTGACATGAACAACCTATATCGTCGGCAAATTCTTCCTGTATCAATGAAAACAACTTCAACTATATGTCAACGTAACAACACACTAACAGGAAATTAATTACTGTTGATGATTATATTCACTGAAATGCTAAAGCAAAGGGAAAACTTCTATCGTGACAGTTCTGTCCAGTCTACCGACATTGATTAGCGTTAGTTCACTCTTGCGCTTGGCAAACCAGGCACAGGGAAAACATTTGCTATTCACAAATGCATTGACTATTTCCGTGAAAGAAACATGTCTGTATGTGTGGGATTACCTACTGGAACCCTTCCCTGCACATACAAAGAGAGATTCGACGATAGAGTTGTGTGTGACACTGTTCACAGCATTTTCCAGTATAAGCAAGACTGCAAACAGGAAAACTCATTGAACTACATGTTGTCAACATTTGATGTCAAATTTATTGACGAGATCTCCCAAATAAGTACGGACATATTCCACCATATAATCACATCAATAGACAAACTTTCTGAACGACCTTTGCTTCTGCTTTCCAGTGACTTCGCACAGCAGCAAGCAATTGCAACTGTACATGGCGAAACACAGCAAGTTTTGAACATAACAAATGTGCCCACTGCATGGAGCATTTACATGTCATCAGCTTAACACACCAACACCGTAAGCAGTGTCTAAAGCTATTCCATTTCCTCAATCACATTCGCTATTTCAAGCCAACACAGGAAATGATTGACTACCTTTTCAGCAGGAAAGTACTGCGTGAATTCGATTCCACGAATGCAACTGTATATGAAGCCTTATCTTCATATCCTGAAGCCACAGTCCTCACTGTGTCTAGAAGAGCAGCGAGATATGTCAATGACATTATCATCCAGAAATCTTTCCCACACAAACCACTACCAGTTATTGTTATGGATGATGGCACCCTCACCCCTATCCGCAAGGGCATGCGACTCATTCACACATACAAGTAAATAAAAGTATAAGATTTGTAAACGGACAGTTCGTGACAGTTGTCACAACAGAAAATAACACCATCATTGTCAAACAACCCCAGGGGCACCTTCTCTCTCTCTTTCCAATAACCCGTAAGCATGAGCACTAATATATCATCGCCTTCCCTTGTCTTGCGGGCTATGCCACAACCATTACTAAATTACAGGGACAAACATTGCCTAGCATCATTGTTTGGCTAGATATGGCAACCACACCACAGGGAACTGCATATGTTGCATTTTCTAGAGCTAAATCATTGCAGGACATCTTGCTCTTCAATCCTATTTCGCCACATCAATTTCAACCATCAACAAATGAAATATAACTTACTCCCACAATAGAGAAATGAATGACTATCTCACTTCCGCATACGCTTTTCTCCTTCTGTGCTATCCAACATACATTTTACAGTCTACACATATACTCGACAACAGGAATTTACCAAACGCAACTTACATCTTCATCACTAAGTTCACTATTAAAAATAATGCTTTCCAGCTGAAAATAAGCACATAATCAGTTCTTCCGTTCTTGTTCCTTATCAATATTATAGCTTCCTTTCTAGAAGAGCAGACAATTATACACAAAAGCAAAGGGAGTGAGCTACTTTGCTCACTTCCATAAGAATTACTTAACACAATATGGCCACATGAAAACGGTTGACACGGAGACAGTCTTTAAACGACTACACCCAGAGTGCTGTGAGTGGCTCAGGCGGCCTGCGACAGCTGCCTCAGAGCTGTACTCCACCTTTGAGGAAAATCTCGCTCTCTTGGAAAGCAGCAACACTTTTCTCAAGAGTAAACGCATTCATCTTTTGCACCAATCATCAACACCCTAACAAAGTTCCATTGCGACTGCAATGGAAATGTCAATAAAAAAGATGCTAAGAAATTAGTTTCAAATATCATTAATCTAAAGTCGAACGACATGAGAATAATAAACGATACTATAGAGGTTGGAGGGGCATTGTACTCAATAGGTATACATATGCTTGTTGCCCACAGCCTTCTCAAGCCTGGCTGTTATGCAGATGCGATGTCATTTGCGCCACGACCAGACCCACTCTTCATAAAGACAAAGACCTTAAAGACCTGTTGCCTCTCTTATTCGTTGAAAATTTCTGTGAACTAAAATAAGGTGCACTAACGTGCACGTAACACTAAGATATAAAGGTGTAGTACCAACCCCCGCTTTTGCGCCTCAGAAAAGCCGTCCACGCCCACCACTGTATTTCGTTCTTTCAATTTAATGTTTATTGATTCAATTTAATGTTCCTTCATTCAATTTAATGTTTAGTGATTCAATTTAATGTTCATTGATTCAATTTAATGTTTATTGATTCAATTTAATTTTCCTTCATTCAATTTAATGTTTATTGATTCAATTTAATGTTCATTGATTCAAATTAATGTTCGCTCTTTCAATTTAATGTTGACTTAGAAGGTTTTGTTTTCCTAGTCCCCAACCTCAACATGGCTTGTCCCTGTTGGTCACTTGCTGCATGCTGTCATGGCGTACCCAAGTGTTTCTGGCTTCGGATCAATTGTTGAAGATTTCTTGAACAGTGTCATTGACAGGATTTTTCTAAACTATGACACTTGGCAGCAGCATGAATTTCAATCCACTGCTGCAACACATTTATTTCTATTGGAGAAAACAGTAAACTTAATAGAGATATTGGAAGAGATGCAACATTCGGAACAACAACCATTGGAGTCAACCTCTTCTGACATCGACATGCTACAGGAAATAAAGCTGATATTTTCACGTCTTCATGGATCATTTGGCTGCACAGTAACAAATGCTACATATCAAGCTGTCCCCATGCGTCAAATTTTTAGGACGCGGCAGACCCTCATACGCAGTACCTGCTGAGTTGCTTGAAGACTTAAGGGGTATGGGCCTCTCTTGGCAGAAGATTTCTACCATGTTCGGTGTGTCGCGGTGGATTATAGCCCGCAGAGTACAGGAATATGGGCCGCAGCTGTTGAGCCTTTTTAGTGATATGTCTGATGATCAATTGGATAACCTTATCAAAGGCTACATGGAAAGGCACAGTACAACTCCTGGCGAGCCGTACCTAAGAGGTCACATTAGAGCACTGGGATATCATGTTCAAAGACACCGCATCAGGAAAAGCATTACAAGAGTGGACGCAAAGAATACTGCCTTGAGATGGGGATGCACTAGTCTCAAGAAGAACGTACTATGTTCCTTGGGTGAACTCCCTGTGGCACATAGATGGACACCACTCCCTTATACGCTGGGGCATGGTTGTACATGGGTGTATAGATGGAAAAAGCCAACGGATCATATATCTCCATGCATGTAATAATAATCTTTGAAGCACTGTTTTAAGATTGTTTGAAGATGCGATATAGAGAGATGGGGGTTTCTGGCCTTCTCGTATAAGAGTAGATTTTGGCGTGGAGAATGTTGCAATTTGTGATGCAATGGTAGTTCATAACGGAGAAGGTCGAGGGAGTTTTGTGTGGCTCCTCAACAAGAAACCAAAGAATCGAAAGACTTTGGAGGGACGTATTCAAATGCGTTTGTCACATTTACTATGAGACATTTTACGCAATGGAACAGTCTGGTCTGCTAGATGTTGAGAACACAGTGCATCTTTTGCTTTGCAAAATGTTTTCAGTCCTAGAATTAATTATGCATTGAAAGAATTGATGTCATAACAACCTGTGGATATTGGATGTCATAACAACCATCCAATATCCACAGAGCATGGCTGCACACCAAACGAGATATGGCTTCAGGGAATGGCAGATCCAGCAAACCCTCTTGCAAATGATTGTTTGGATGATAACCCCACGAATCTAGAATTTTATGGAGAAGACCCAGCAGGCCCATCCCCTTTTGAACAAACAGAAAATAATGTAGTTGTAGAGCCTGCCCAGCTAGCAATAACCAATGGCGCAGCAGAATTTAAAATGTCTATGCAAAATTTTAGAGATACAACAAGAATTTCATCAAATTTTGGGATAGATATATATGTTGAAGCATTGGAATTTATATATCCTACAATGTAAGAAGAAATAAACTAATGAACAGAAACATTTAACAAAACTACCATTTGGCAACAAAACAAGTTCATCAGCATAACATACTGATTCATTCTAACAAAACAAGATTATTAGTTAACCTTTTCTGTGCTGTGTTGTTGTTTTCTAGGGGGGTCTTGACCCCCTTAAGTTTTACAAGGTGAGCATAATGTTAATAGAACTTTTAAACTAGGAGACATTGGGGACTGTCTATCTAGAATACAAAATAGTTGAAAGATCATTATTTCTACTTGAAAGTCTTGCAGGTCAAAGTTCACAAAGTTCTTCATCATTAGCTGGAGCCATTCAAGCCATTGTGATAATGTTTATTTAACATGTTTAATGGAGACAGTCTTTTTTTACGCCTATCTTCAAAATTGGGTGTTGTAAGGGGAGACAAGGAAAAACCCTACAGGCCTTGTGTTATGCATGAAACAGTGGGACAGTGACTATATGTTGAAACTCTTTAGCATTTATGGGTAGTATCAGCATCTAGAGGTGGGGGAGGCATTTTACCCTCCTTCCCTCCAATTGTAATGATCATGTTTCACACAAGGGTTTAACTATGTTATAACTCACATCTTACCAAAATATGTGTTGCAGAAAGCATAGTCATAAACATTGAAAAGTGTTCTGGAGGCAGGTCAATATTCAATGTGCCCCTTGGTAGATACAATGTGTTACTGCATGTACTAGACTTTGGAAAGAAATCAGGAGTTGCTTGCCCCTTGGACACTTCATGACCATTTGTTTGGCTGCATGTTGCCTCTGTAAAAACTATGGAAGTTTGGCATGGAAAACAAAGAATGGGTTTCTCCTGTGAACCTGTAACAAATGAAAGAATAAGGCCCATTGTTGTTACACGCCTTCCAGCAGCAACTTCCCTAACATATTTGACGATTTTGCCATAAACTGCCTTTTCAAATAGGAGGCTGTTACTTCCCTCCTCTGAAAAGCTTTGCTTGAGGTGATGAAGCAGCATCTTGACTGTTAAGGTTTTGGGCATTGATCTAAATAAATTCAATAGCATCGAACCTTTTGTGAACAATCAATTCCCAGTGTGTCTAATCCTTGGTGTAATTTATGCATACATTGAGATATATTGGGGCTTTCATTGATAAATATGTCCTGCAAAACATCTTCTTGCAGGTAGTTTGGCATTGGTCCATTCTGCAACAAAGAAATGGCCATTAGCTGACCTACAAAAAAGTAGTCAGCAGCCAAGTGCTCCTTCAGCCCATGCTCAAAGTACTTCAAATGCACTGCTCTCTGGCACAAATACAGCCATTCTTTTCTAGGACCACCACTGTCGACAGCTTGCTCTCCATAGAACTGAAATTGAAATGTTATGCGAGGATCTGCTACATATTTAAGCTCCTCCAATGTTGTATTAAGTATGTTATCTGTTTATATGTTTATATGTTTATCCCCTGGACATATCACACCTTTCATTTGGAGACGCTACATAGATGACATATACGTCATATGGACTGAGAGGATGCCCTACATGCCTTTCATTCACATATGAACTCAATACATGAGACGATTAAATTTGAGATATCGTATTTAAGGGATAAAATACCATTCCTAGATACACTAACAATCATAGACAATAATAGTAATTCAATAAGAACTACACTATACAAAAAACCTACAGATGTATGCTCACTACTACATGCTGAATCATTTCACCCCGCCAGGCATAATTTACAGCCAAGCACTGAGATAGAGACGAATAATCTCTGACAATGAGGATTTTGAACGAAACCTAATGTGTTTGATGGGCACTCTTGTCAAAAGGGGTTACAACATCAGTCTCACTGAGTCAATTTTCGACAAGGTCAGAAAATTATCATAAAACGATCTCATTCAAGAGAAACCTAAATCATAAAATAAGAAAATACCTTTCATTGTACCATTCAACGTTAATACCACTGAGATAGGAAGGATAATCCAAAATCACTGGCGCTTTGTAGAAGATGATGCGGGACTTTCCTTTTTGGCAGAAGAACAACCAGTCCTGGCATTCAAAAGAAATAAGAATTTGACTGACATGCTTATAAACTCACAATTGAAATAGCGAAGTTGATATTTCTCTCCTTTACAATAAAAAATACACCTAGATTACTGTTTTATTCCTACTTTTTGCTTCAGCTATCTGGCTAGGCCAAGGTCTTATTTGGGCGCATGCGCAACTTATTTTGAATACAAAAATATACGTTCCGAGATTCCAACCCCCCTTTTGATTTTAACTTTATGACGAAACAAAAAGAGCATAGTTACTGTATATTTCTTATTTTTAAATCTTTTTTATATATACACGCATGCGCAACCTCTTCTGTGTGCAGCGGTACGCTTCCCCAGATTCCAACTCACTTTCATCCACTTCATCTTTATGTACTTTAGACAACAGTGCCATGGTATCTTATTTGATGCTGGGGGGCTCATGACACTATTGCGTACTGTCGTAACCCCTGAAACACAGTCATGAGTGGATAGCTGATGATTCGCACTACTTTTTACGATGCCGCTGTTTTCTGCGCAACTTTGTCACCATTATACTCTATCCTTTCTACTTCCGTTTCCATCATTTACATTATTTGGATCTCGGATGGGGTGGGGTGCCTCCCTCCTGGCTGGATCCCAGTGCTGCATGCCTTGGGACTACTGGTATATTTCTTATTTTTCCATTATTTTTTTCGTGTAGAATCTATTGCTTCTGTTAGCACAGTTAAAAACCTTGATGTTTATTTGGATAAAAATTTTAATATGGATAAAGACATTACAAAATTATGGAGTATAGCATTTTGCCAATTGTACAAGTTAAAACGTATACGAAAGTTTCTCGGCAAGGAGGCAATCCAAACTGTTGTCCACGCATTTATTATTAGCCACTTGGACTACTGTAACTCTTTATTGTACGGTATGCTACATCATCTTATTGACAGACTGCAGCTTGTCCAAAATGCAGCTGCTCGTGTTGTGTTGCTTATACCCAAATTTGATCATATACACACAGCCTTAATTGATCTGCACTGGCTGCCAGCCAAGCAACGCATCTGGTTTAAAATTTTGCTGCTTACTTTCAAATGTTGGATAGGAAAGGCACCTGTGTATTTACGGGATATGGTGGAGAGCTATAAGCCTGGTAGAACTCTAAGATCGAGTAATGCGCTGCTGTAAAAGGTTCCTCATTTCAAGATCAAAACATTGGGTAGTCTTTGGAACAGTCTTCTGGTCGAAATTCGAGCTATTGACAATATTAATCATTTTAAATCATCTTTAAAGACTCATTTATTTAGATTAGCTTATGATATTATGTAATAGGTACAAAACTGTAAAGTGTTTGTCATCGATGGCGAACACAAGGATAAATTTTTCCACAAGTGGCATACCACAATTGATGGGATTTGAACCCAAGACTGCATGATCAGAGAGCCAACGACGTTTCCACTGAGCTATAGAGCTCAATGAAATCGCCGAGTAACTCTCCAAGTCATACAACCCAAGGCTCTCATCCCATTTTACTTTTTGTGTTTCGGCTATGTTGAGCCTTCTTCAGCACCATAACTTTTTGTATATATTTGTCATCGATGGCGAACACAAGGATAAATTTTTCCACAAGTGGCATACCACAATTGATGGGATTTGAACCCAAGACTGCATGATCACAGAGCCAACGACGTTTCCACTGAGCTATAGAGCTCACTGAAATCGCCGAGTAACTCTCCAAGTCATACAACCCAAGGCTCTCATCCCATTTTACTTTTTCTGTTTCGGCTATGTTGAGCCTTCTTCAGCACCATAACTTTTTGTATATATTTGTCATCGATGGCGAACACAATGATAAATTTTTCCACAAGTGGTATACCACAATTGATGGGATTTGAACCCAAGACTGCATGATCAGAGAGCCAACGACGTTTCCACTGAGCTATAGAGCTCAATGAAATCGCCAAGTAACTCACCAAGTCATACAACCCAAGGCTCTCATCCCATTTTACTTTTTGTGTTTCGGCTATGTTGAGCCTTCTTCAGCACCATAACTTTTTGTATATATTTGTCATCGATGGCGAACACAAGGATAAATTTTTCCACAAGTGGCATACCACAAATGATGGGATTTGAACCGAAGACTGCATGATCAGAGAGCCAACGACGTTTCCACTGAGCTATAGAGCTCAATTAAATCGCTGAGTAACTCTCCAAGTCATACAAACCAAGGCTCTCATCCCATTTTACTTTTTGTGTTTCGGCTATGTTGAGCCTTCTTCAGCACCATAACTTTTTGTATATATTTGTCATCGATGGTGAACACAAGGATAAATTTTTCCACAAGTGGCATACCACAATTGATGGGATTTGAACCCAAGACTGCATGATCAGAGAGCCAACGACGTTTCCACTGAGCTATAGAGCTCAATGAAATCGCCGAGTAACTCTCCAAGTCATACAACCCAAGGCTCTCATCCCATTTTACTTTTTGTGTTTCGGCTATGTTGAGCCTTCTTCAGCACCATAACTTTTTGTATATATTTGTTATCGATGGCGAACACAAGGATAAATTTTTCCACAAGTGGTATACCACAATTGATGGGATTTGAACCCAAGACTGCATGATCAGAGAGCCAACGACGTTTCCACTGAGCTATAGAGCTCAATGAAATCGCCGAGTAACTCTCCAAGTCATACAACCCAAGGCTCTCATCCCATTTTACTTTTTGTGTTTCGGCTATGTTGAGCCTTCTTCAGCACCATAACTTTTTGTATATATTTGTCATCGATGGCGAACACAAGGATAAATTTTTCCACAAGTGGTATACCACAATTGATGGGATTTGAACCCAAGACTGCATGATCAGAGAGCCAACGACGTTTCCACTGAGCTATAGAGCTCAATGAAATCGCCGAGTAACTCACCAAGTCATACAACCCAAGGCTCTCATCCCATTTTACTTTTGTGTTTCGGCTATGTTGAGCCTTCTTCAGCACCATAACTTTTGTATATATTTGTCATCGATGGCGAACACAAGGATAAATTTTTCCACAAGTGGCATACCACAATTGATGGGATTTGAACCCAAGACTGCATGATCAGAGAGCCAACGACGTTTCCACTGAGCTATAGAGCTCAATGAAATCGCCGAGTAACTCTCCAAGTCATACAACCCAAGGCTCTCATCCCATTTTACTTTTTCTGTTTCGGCTATGTTGAGCCTTCTTCAGCACCATAACTTTTTGTATATATTTGTCATCGATGGCGAACACAATGATAAATTTTTCCACAAGTGGTATACCACAATTGATGGGATTTGAACCCAAGACTGAATGATCAGAGAGCCAACGACGTTTCCACTGAGCTATAGAGCTCAATGAAATCGCCGAGTAACTCTCCAAGTCATACAACCCAAGGCTCTCATCCCATTTTACTTTTTGTGTTTCGGCTATGTTGAGCCTTCTTCAGCACCATAACTTTTGTATATATTTGTCATCGATGGCGAACACAAGGATAAATTTTTCCACAAGTGGCATACCACAATTGATGGGATTTGAACCCAAGACTGCATGATCAGAGAGCCAACGACGTTTCCACTGAGCTATAGAGCTCAATGAAATCGCAGAGTAACTCTCCAAGTCATACAACCCAAGGCTCTCATCCCATTTTACTTTTCTGTTTCGGCTATGTTGAGCCTTCTTCAGCACCATAACTTTATTTTTCCACAAGTAGCATATCACAACAGATTGGATGTGAACCTGGACTGCATGACCAAAGAGCCAATCAACTGAGCTATATAAGGTCAATGTAATCCCCAAGCCAGTCTCCAAGTCATACAACCCAAGGCTCTCCCCATTGGCTCCTTTTGTTTTTTTTGGCTATTTTGAGCCTTCCTCAGCATCATATATATTTATATGTTTGTCATGAATGGCAAACACCAGGATAGATTTTTCCACAAGTTGCATAACACAATAGATGAGATTCAATCCTGGACTGACAAGAGAGCCAATGAACTATCCATCCACTGAGCTACATCTTAATGAAATAACATAGTTACTGTACTCTTAATGTCATACAACCCAAGGCTCTCATCCTGTTTTAACTTTTTATAATTCGGCTATGTTCAGCCTTCTTCAGCACTATACATATTTCTTAACTTAAAAGTGTATTTCTCATGAATTGCAAACACCAGGATAGATTTTTCCACAAGTTGCATAC